>JANAVB010031614.1:1052052-1538688 GCA_029216955.1 Iris pallida | reverse complement strand
AGGACCTCTTCGTTTCCAGAACTACCCCCGGCGGTGTCCTGGAGGACATCCTCATTTTGAGGGGGCTTCAGGGAGACTAGCCTCGCCTTGATGATTGATCCGCCGCAGCTGTGCTTTGGACCTCTTCGTCTTCGGAGGAGGCTCGACAAGGTTCTGGCTACCCCAGCTTCCTCCAAGAACTTCTCCTCGACCGATGCCTCAATACTCCAGGGTCGACAGCTGCCTTATTTTTCCTCGGCTGGCTTTTGGATGAGGACGAGGAATTGGCAGTCGCCTCCGGATTGATGAGAAGTTGGAGATCACGTTGCATGAAGCAACCTTTGGTTCTCTCTGTTGACAACCTTCGTCCCAAGGCGACGTCGGAGAGGTGTCGATGATTGCAGCCGTTGGAAGACCGACTGTCTTGGTGGAGCTGCCGCCTGCCTGCAACAGCAGTTGATGGTGACTACCGCACAAGTATGCCCCGTGAGAGGCGTATCGTTCTTGTTGGTCGACCTCCTGACCGGCGCTTGTGAGTATCCCGTTGCGCAGTCATTGAGGAGAGTGGTGTCTTCACACCCCCTTCGACGTATGGCAAGGCCAAACGCCAGGTGGTGGTGAGTGCTGCGCCCCCTGATCTAATACCAAGCAGCTCACGATCATAGTGGGGGAACCACAACATTTGAATGACTTGAACGAACCTCAAACGTACAACCAGAGGAGGTGCGGGAGTTCAAGACCACCGAGTTTGCCTTACTCGACTTGGTTGTGCACGCAGTAGATGCGCCCAAGCGAGATGAGGACTTTGAAGGTCGACTCGTTGTTGGTACAGAAGCACCTGAGTCAACCTTGTACAGCTTGCCATCGTCAGCGCGCGTGATTGTAAGCGCATGCCTCTGGCTTGCTGCTGGCTAGCACTTTTATGGCGCATGTCCCATGCCGCCTTGGATTTCTTCGTACTAGCCCGCTGGGGCGCATAGTACTCAGCGTCCAACTTCTCCTCGCCATTACAGCGAGTGAGTCTGTCAAAGACAGAGGCTTTTTGTGGCGCATCAGAGGTGATGTGCGGGGCATTGGCTGCGCCCCTGCTCCGTCGACGCATCTTCCTCGCCTGAGAGGGAGATAGCTGGGGAA
Source organism: Iris pallida (assembly GCA_029216955.1). Taxonomy (NCBI): domain Eukaryota; kingdom Viridiplantae; phylum Streptophyta; class Magnoliopsida; order Asparagales; family Iridaceae; genus Iris; species Iris pallida. The sequence continues at coordinate 1,537,575 of JANAVB010031614.1, read as the reverse complement.
CGTGGTCGGCCGCACGCTTCCCCAAGAGATGCGTCGCAACGGCGGGCGCACCTTGGTTGCTGAGAACGTCAGCAGGAAGGGAAGGCTGGATTGCTGTATCCCCTTCAGTGGTGGTGCCCGAGGCGTCGACCTTGTGCACCCAGGCCGTGCGGATCTTCTTCGGCTTTGGCAGCCGCTTCGAAGGACTCGCACTTCCTTCAGAAATGAACTCCTCGTACGCCTGTTGATTGAGGCGCATGACCAGCGTCTTGTGGGAGGAGCCCACCTTCACGTCGTCGGCCTGTGACACGACTTTCTCGGAAGAGGAGAAAGAAGTCCCCAGAGAGTCGCCAGCTTGTTTGCCATTAAAATTTTTGATTGAAAACTTTAATACAAACAGAACAGTGTTACAATGTAGGACTTAGATGTAGTCCTAGGAGTACACTTTTGTTTAAGCTGGTCCTTAGTGCCAATGGAGCGAGTGGTAATGCGTTAACTCCGTTGACGGGCTGACGACGGTTATCGGTTCTCTGAAGGTGTAGATTGCTCTGGGTGCTGGAGCTTGCTGAGAGGAGGAAGACGTTGAGTGTCTGTATCTGCCTCTCTGATGATTCCTTGTATGTTCGTTGTGGATTCTTGTGTGTGTGAAGGAGACGATCCTTCTATTTATAGATTTGCAGGCTGGCTGCTCATGCGCGCATGTGGGATGCGCCGGTGTGGGGACGCCACGTGGAGGTTGCTGATGGAGGTGCGTAGATGATGCGCCCTGATTGAGGGGAGAACTCTTCATACTGCTGTTGTGAGCCGGCACGTAGCAGAGGAGAAGATCTTTCTGTTGCTGAAATCTTGGACGAGTTGAGTCAAAGGACACGTGTCATCGACCCATGGCTCGAAGATCTCGAATTTGGTGGGGGAAAGTAATCTGGTGAGCTGCGCCTTGATTGGGCGCAGGAGGAGGCTGCGGCTCATAACCTTTAGGGGTTACAAACTGTTTAGAGCGCATGGCTTTTGAGGCGCGTGCAGACGACTTTTCTTCTATCTTTCGGGATCAGAGATCAGTCTGGGGCGCATGGCTTTTGAGGCGCATGCAAAGCTTCAACTGGAGACTCTTCTTCTGTCTTTAGGGATCAGTGAAGGGTCTGAGGTGCATGCTGGTTTGGACGCATGGCCGTAGAGGCGCATGGCGATTTGGACGCATGGCCGTAGAGGCGCATGCGGATGGCCACGTGGCAGTAGCCGTCGGAATAGAGTCATGATGATGCTGACGTTGCCGACGCTTCGTTCTCTGAAAAAGCTGTCAACTGTTCAGACTTTGGGAAGCGTGCTGCCAACTCTGGTGTCAGTTCAGCATTTAATGTTTGTGACGTTCGATGGACAGCTGAGTGGGCACATTGGTTGGTGTTCCACTCGGCATGGAGATGTGAGGGGGGCGCATCCTCTGTGATACGCCGGGTACTGTAGGGCACGTCTGTGTGATGCGCCTGATGCTGGAGGGCGCGTCCGTGTGATGCGCTGTTTGGCTGGCGCATCCGACATGTCCTTTAATGACTCGGCTGTCTCGCTCCTTGAGTGCTATAAATAGCCGTTTGGCTGAATTCGAGGCGTCCGGTTCATCCATTTAATGCAAATTCATTGCACAGAATTCGGAGAGTCATCTACTTGGCGCATGAGTTTGATTTGCCCGCCTATAAATAGTGGCATGGAGAGAAGGTTTGCTCCTCGTTCCCTCTCGTATTTCCAACATGAACTTGGATATGCGGGTGCATTCTGTTGACGAAGTGCTCCCGAGGGTGAAGATGAGACGTCGTGTTGTCTTCGATGCACTTGAAGGTGACTGTTACATCCAAAAGACAGAGTCGAGAGCTTCTGAGGCAGGCGGAAGGTGCCTGTTGCATCCAAAGATAAGGATGTTCGGGCCTCGTCTCCGTTGTTCGGAAGAGCCGTAGATCGACATGGCGGTGCTAGGTTCTCTCTTCCTTCAAAGTGGGTGCCGCCCACTTTGATTGTGTTGAAAGCTTCTTGTGCCATGATTTCGATCACGGTCTTCCTTGGTCTTTGGAGGCTCTTTCGAAGCCTCCCCTGGCCACAGCTTTGCCGTGCTCTTCTCTTCCTTGGTTCCAGCCAGAGGGTTAAATGCTTTGTGTAATCGAAGCACTTATCAGGTGACCCTAGCTGGAAGAGCAGCACATAACTGGGCTCTGCTCGGCCAGGTGAGCCTGGTTGGAAGAGTTGCACATGACTGAGCTGCTGAAGGGATGCACATAACTGAGCTGGATGCACATAACTGAGCTGGAAGCACATAACTGAGCTGCTGAAGAGATGGTGGGATGCGCCTGGCTGGAGGCGCATGGCATCTGCTGCGCCTAACTGACAGCACATGGTGACTGCTGCGCCTATCGGAAGGCGCATGGTGACTGCTGCGCCTATCGGAAGGCGCATGGAGGTGGCCGCTGCACCTATCTGAAGGCGCATGGTGGCCGCTGGCTGTAGATCTAGGATCTTTCTTTTTGTAGAAATTCTCCTTTGTACAACCTTTCCTAGCCATGTAAATAGACTTTTATATATAAATAAAAAGTCCTTCTTCGAATGGCTTATTTTGATTTTGCTGTCTGAGTTCTGGCGCATATAGTGCCTGGCGCATGGGCTTTCTGGCTGTGAAATTCCATGCTTCTACATACTCCTCATAAGCTTCATCATCCCAGGGCAATTTGGACACACCATGCATCTCGTGAAGAATAAGCCCCATCTCTCCACCTGGAGTAAAAAAGGTCCCCGTCCGACAGTTGTACATCTCAAGCAATGCCATAAATAACTTTGGGTTCATAAACAAGCTATAGCAGGAGCCCCTAATGGCATAATAGAGGCCGATCCGTCGTAGGATGTCCTCGTACTCCACCAGGATCCAAGAAGTCAGGTTAACCCATGGAGGGGAACGATGCTACCAGTTCAGTAACGACAATCTCCCTGCAGGGTATGACCCTTTGCGAGCAATCCGATTTAAAAAGGTATCAGCCTCAGAGAAAAACATATTGGGCTTCAGTTCGTTGATGAGACTGCCAGGAACCAGCCCAATGACGGAGTAGCTCATTGATTTCTTTACTCTGCGACCACTGACTTTATGGAGTTGTTAAAACAGATATGGCCCACAAAGATCCCCCGCTGATTCGGAGTTAGAGAACCCAACATCTTCCTCTCAAAAGGTACCATATTGAAATCGAATAAGGGGAAGTGGCGCTCCATTAAGGGTATATGAATTGCTTTCCCCTGAAAATAGAAGTCCCAACTCTCAAAAGTCTCTATAATGCTCGGGTCTGAAATAGTCAGGGCATCCCCGAATAAAAACATAGGCTTCAGATGAATGCCATTCAGTTGCCCGAGTTCATCATGCTAAGTGAGAAAAAGAAAGACTGGCTTCTGATCTCCCTCAGCCGGTCTTCAGATTGATTTCGGGTAATCTGAGTCGACACGTGTTCGACTATCTGGTCAAAACTTACACCCAACGCAGATTGGGCATGTCCTATCAGGAGCTCCCCCGATGGAGCCGAGGGCAAGGATACTGCAAAAAATAGAGAAGAAGTAAAGTTAGAAGAAGTTCATCCCATCAGCCATGCAACCTAGCCAAAACAGAACCTATGCGGCATAGCAACTTAAAGAACATGAGACGCATACGGCTAGGTCATACGGCGCTCATGCGGCACAGTTGTGAGAACACTTAGACGGCTCAGTCAGAAAGTACTCATACGACTCAGTCATGAGGCTCTTATGAAGCACTTAGGCAGCTCAGCCATGAAGTGCTCATGCGGCTCAGTAATAAGGCACTTATGCGGCTCAGTCATGAAGTGCTCATGCGACTCAAAACATGAGACACCCATTCAGCTCAATCAAAAGACACTTATGCGGCACAGTTATGCAGTACTCATGCGGATCAGTCTCGGGTCACTTATGCGGATCAGAATCGAATGTGCAGCGCTTATGCGGCTCAGTCCATGCGGCCCTATCATACAGAACACATGTGGTCCAACTGAGATAGGGCACGCATCGACCAAGCTTAAAGCACAGAAAGCGATATAGCACATGCCCACACATAAAACATACGATGTGGCTATCGTCTTCCCACCGTCCTTACCTTTGATAGGGGTGCACGTCGGAATGAATGGAAGGAGAGTCCGCCGCTCTTGACGGAGAAGCAAGTCCCTTCCTTTGGTCGCAGCACCGATCGACTTAGAAGCTTTTGGAGCCATTTGAGACAGGAAGACGAAGACGAAAGAGAAGAAGGTAAAAGAGAAAATTTTCTCTCACTACAACAAAAAACCCTTTTAATGACGGCTAAAAAGCGTCATTAATGACGAACCACGCTTTTTTTTCACAGCAACCGTTATGAAAATGGGTGTTATAAATGTTTTTTAAAAGCGTCATAAAATAACCGTCATGAATAGTTTCTATAAAAGCGTTATGAATATTTAATATATAGTGCACAATTCAGGACTTTTGTAAAACGTTATGAATAGATAATATGTATAGGCTCAATGCAGCACATTTATAACACTTTATACTATTCAAATTAGCATATTTATAACGCTCTATACTGCACATTATATATTACATTCCTAAAACTTAACATTATATATCACCATCTTTATTACATTTCTCAAAATAGAGTACATATCAACATCTTCATTACATTCTCAAAATAAAATATTCAAATATAGCACCAGTCCAAAATTTAAGACAAAAGAGCAATCTCTCTACCAGCTCAAGTTCAAAAAAAAATCTGGAACATAAAATGATAACGACTAATACTGAAGATATATGTCCGCAGTACTATGCATGACCACATGCCTAAACAACAGGCAACTATCAGCAGCCCCTCAGATCTCAGAAAATATGGTGATGCATCCACAAAATTTCCAGCCATTTGTTCTATCTCCTCACTTAGAAGCCGAGTGCTTTGCCTTATTATGAGCTTGAAGAGCATTGTCAGAGTTAAAAGACCTGAAGATTAAAATACAATAAACTTAGCAACAAAGTCTCTCTAAAGATAATCAATATATTGAGAGAAATAATGAATCATCTAGAAATTTTGATATCATGAAGGAATCTCATATGTAACATGGACACATTTAAGCAGAGGCATCAACTTGGGTGCAACCATATTTCTGAGTAAAAAATGTTGGAGTCATATAATTTTTTCTCATCGGGCAATTAAGAAATGTTAACTAAAATAACTAGAATATAAATAAACACATACTTGCTGCATGCCTTGCATGAAGCTGAACCAGCAGATTTTGGAGTTTGCTGCTTTGACTTGTCAGCATTGGCAGGTGTCTTCCCACCTTTAGCAGGGTGAGGAGTTGCGGTGTGTGCCCCCTTCTTTCCATTGCCACCTATAATTTAATGAAAATTGTAGAGTAGAAAAACAATTAATAGTCGAATGAAAATCGGCAAACTTTTAAGGGTAGACAAACACCCCAAAAGAAACACAAGTCTTATTTAACTTTCTTGTTGATAAGTCACCTTAACTAAGCATGAAAAGGAAGTTTTATCTATATTATCAACATCACTGGTTGGCTCTGACATTCGGCTCATCGTATCTTCTGATAAATGAGAAGACTGGCAAGGATATCCATCTTCCTTCTGCGGAGAGAAGAAAACAGAAACTCGACAATTTGAATTGTAAACCAAAATGATTCAAACTGATGCAAACAGGGAACAGAGAATAATAATTTACAAAGAAACAAATGAAGATAGAATTTGCATTATTGATCAGTCAAAAAAGAACTAATAAAATTTAATTTTCATATAGGTTAATTGCAAGGACCTCTAGTGAACACATGTAGGATTTCCATGTTGGAATCTCAGAAAGAAGAAAAAATAAAGTAAAAGTTGGCGACACTAGTGAGCCTCAACCAAAATCTCATTGACCATTTTGGAGGCTTACTAGTATAGCTAAAGCTTGAAGAAAACTAACATAAAAGGAATGCAAACATCAAGCACAATCAAGCACTCGACTTTATGGTATATTGGTGTAAATGTACGACAAAAGAAGGCTGCATTACCAAACCAGAGCTGGACCTTGCAATAAAAGCATCTACAGTTGGACTGCCATTCTGGCCTATACCTGAAGCAGAAAAATATGAGACTACACAAGTGAACCAGAAAGAAAATAACAAATCAATTTGCTAATAATACTAATATAGAAAGAAAACTGCAAGAGTAGTAGCACATATTGGTGAGACTAACTGATATAATACCATTAACAATTTCCTAAATCACAACTAAAAGCAATGTGCCTCTTGGCACTACAAGCAACATCGGTCAGAGCCTTTATTCGATATATATTTGTGGTTCACCATGTAATTACATACTCTATAAATTTATCAGCTAATGGAGAGCACAATTAAAATTACATGCAAGTTGTCAGTGGCATGCCAATGAAGCAGCAAGCTACAACATATATTCAACCTTGCTCATCCTTATTTTCCTACTCGAGAACTCATTATTGAAATTGCAGCAAATGATGCAAAATTTTGTCATGGCTTTTCATGCTAAATAATTTGATCAGACAAGATCATATATACCAACTTTCTGTTGGAAAGTAAGTAGCATGGACTGTGCATACACAAATATGAAATGTAAAATTACAGTAGTTTCAGCTTATAAACATGTCAGGTCCCGAACTTATACCAGTTACATGACTCATTGCAAGCTTCTTGTGTGCCTAGTCATTTTATTGTATGATAAATATTTGCCACACTTTGTTCGATAAGATCATATACTTCCATGATAATTGATTATATATGGAACAACAAACTATATCCATTGCCAAAGCAGGAATAACAATAGTATTGAACTCAAGAACATCTGTTCTTGCAGCTGCTAACCCTCCGTCAGGGCGTTATGATGCTCTCAAGATCTGAGCCATGAGTTGTTGCGATAGGAAATCTCAATCTGTCATAAATTTCTAAAAAAAATTGCTTTTGCAGACAGCACAAGATAACATTGATTTACAGACAACAATTATATCTAGATTTGATCTGATATTCATTGTGAAAGATATTAGAATGTACGATCAAGATAAGGTATTAATAAACCAAGTCCTTTCAATTTTGCTCGACAAACCATGGGAGCTCAACTTCGAAGCATTTGTGTTCAGAGAATTGCTAGCCACATCATCAAAGTTCATGTTATAGAAGGTTCTAGAAAAACAATACAGAAACATAACGTGTAGTTCCTAATTAATGTCAGATATATCGAATAATGCCGGGTTAGCTGTCAGCCAAGGCTATCAGAAAAGGCTGCTGAAATTTTGACGAACAAATATGTGGAGATCAGACAGGTATATTCACAATTTATATCAGTGTATATACTAACCCTCTGGTTCATGGTAAGTTTAATATTCTCTATAGTTTGGCTAATGCCTCTCCTATTTTACATTGTAGAAAATGAAACAGCAAGCTCATAAGACTGGGAGGTCCGCTGCAGTTCCTATTACTGTGAGGCAACTTGAAGCTATAATAAGATTGAGCGAGTCTCTTGCAAGGATGAGACTGTAAGAGTTACTGCTACACTTTCCAACCTTTTGCATCGAACTGAACTTATGTTTTGGTGTTTTATGGCTTGTAGGAAATGCTATACTGACTTCAGAATTTTAGTGAGCTATCACATAGGTAACTTATGAATCTAGATTGCCATCATTGATATTTGCTTAACTGTTGAATTTCAGGACGCTCATTGCTACACAAGAGCATGTTGAAGAGGCATTTAGATTGTTCAATGTTTCCAAAAACCCACTCAATCGACACAGACAGTAAGAAGAACCAAGATGCTCCATATATAATCAATTATCATGGAAGTAAAATACCTGGATTAAAGAAGGTAACCAACAGAGCTCCATGAGTCTGATCCTAATGTCCCTGTGTCCAAAACTGTCACCCTCACTTTTCCCAGTTAGGGGTAAAATGATAATTTTCCATTTTATAATATTTTGGGAATTTTATTTCATGAATATTATTATTTAATCATATTAGGAGTCGGGTTCGAATTTTATCGCATTCCGAGTTAATTCGGGACCCCGATGAATTTCGACTTGAGTTGTATTTAGCCTATTAATTAGCCATGGCCCACCCAAACTAAACTTTTTAGGTTTAGGAGTTTGGACTAGTTCTCCCATGAGTAATTAAGTTTAATTATGATTTTTATTTATTTTTAGCAACTTCCAAAACCTAATTTGGATTTAATTGGCATATAAGCTAGTGTAGGGGCAAACTTGTAAATACAAGTGCCCCTACTAAGACCACCATGGCCGGCCCCTATAGGCACACCACCCCCTCCATCTCTTTTACTTCATCACCAAGTAAAACACTCTCTCTTCATTCTTTCTTCCAACTTTTTCTTCTTCCTCCAAATCTTCATTTAGGTATGATTTTTAAACCCTTATTAATTCCTCCTTTTGCATTTTTCCTTCACATAAATTAGAGAGGGGATCATTCTCTACAAGTTGACCATAGCCCTTGTAGGTTCCCTTAAAATATAGGTTAAGGATTTATTATAGTTTAATCCTTTTTGAGAGTGATATATATATATATATATATATATATATATATATATATATATATATATATATATATATATATATATATATATATATTGTGTACTTATGTATCAATGCTTAGAGTTGTGTATTAGAACTTATAGTTGTGCAATAGAGCCTTAGAGTTGTGCATGAGAGCCTCGTAGTTGTGCAGGAATGCCTTAGAAGTGTGCAGAATGCTATTCAGGAAAAACTGTGCAGTAGAGCCTTAAAGGTGAGCAGAAGTGCCTTAAAGGTGAGCAGAAGTGCCTTAAAGGTGAGCAGAGGAGCCTTAAAGGTGTGCAGGTTGTCCCAGTGTGCTAAAATCCGAGAAATTGGAGTGTGTGTGTTTATATTTATAGATAGATATGTGAGTGTTGTGTGTATACATTCATAGATGTAAATAGATGGTTAGATAGATATATATATATATCTATAGATAGATATAGATATATATAGAGGGATATATATATATACATATATATACCCTATTATTAGCTCTATATAACCCTAATAAAACCTACTAGAATAACCCCCAAAACTTGTCCCAAGAGAGGGTGAAAGTATAGGTTGAGAGGTTGAGTGAGTGAGTTAAGGGTTAAGTAGGATTTTGGTTAAGGGGTGAAATTGAGTTCCGTAATTCGGAACGCGTCGAAACTTGGAGGGGAGTTAGATAATGTGATTTAGATTTTGTGGGTAGGCTTCGGGGTTGGAATCGGGGTTGCGTGTGGGCTTGGAGAGACGGTATCGCATCGCACAATTCCGTATCTTGAAATATTCAAGATAACGGGTAAACGGGCGATTCGGACCGTAAGGTGGACTGGATGTCCACTTACCCTAGAAAACTTGGTAGGTAATGGTTGTATAGATTAGTACCCTACTACCCTAGGAAGCACGGAGTGGAATTCCCAAGGAAAAGCCGCTTGGCGTCAAGTTAGAACGGTTTGAGGGTAAATGTTAAGGGATAATCGGGTAATTTCGAGATACGGAGTTCGGGTAGTCGGATTGACTTGAAACTTGGGTGGCATGTTGGGTACACCCTACAAATGTCATATTTGAACCCATTTTGGCTCGGTTGACCCAGAGTTGACTTTTTACCCAAAAGTCAACCATGAGTCAACACTTTGTCTAGATTTAACCAAATCCAAACCAGCGTTGACCAGTTGACCAAAAGTCAACTGTTGGTCAACATTTGACCAGTTGGACCTAGGGTTGACCTAGAGTTGACCAGAGTTGATCAGTTGACCAAAAGTCAACTGTAGGCCAACTCTTGACCCCGTTTGACTTTCTTCGACTTGTTTTGACCTGTGATGACTGGTATGACCTAGAGTTGACTTCGTCTGACTTAGATTGACTTGATATAACTTGATTTGACCTAGATTGACTTGACAGGACTTAGTGTGACTCAGTGAGACCTAGTTTGACCTAGATTGCATATCATTCATTGTGAATCATTCTTAAACTTGTTTAAACCTAATTTAACATACAATATCTCATCTTTAGGTTTCTGATTTCCGCTCTGAGCACTGATATACCCTACAGCTCAGGACAGCAGGCGAGTACATTCACTAATAGTTTTTATTGTCTTGATATTTGTTATATCCGATTCAGTCGTAGTGTCTTACTTGATTCTCAGACACGATAGTTCACGGACTAGTATTGTCGGATTCCTGTCATAAGATGTCATTCCTGGATTTCTTGGGATACTTGTACTTGCTTGGTCTTGATTCTTGTACTTGTATTGACGTCGATTCCTGAAGAGGACTTGCTCCCCTCTTAGGGAATTCCGCGTCATGACGTGCTATGTCCGGATCCGTATACTACTCGGGGAAATAGGGAATATTATAGATAGTGTGATCAATGCCCCTTGAGTTATTCCTTGCACCATAGCCATACCCTCACCTCACGATGGGTATAGCCTGACCTGTGTTACTTCTCGCTCCATAGCTTACCATCCCGGCCGGGCCGAGTCTACGTACTTGTAGCCGGTCGGCTGGAAGCCTGATGCTTGACCTATACCGATCACATTAGGCTATAATATTCGAGGCACATTTTATATTTACTTTTCTTGTCATATATCATGTTCTGTTCTATATTCAGTACTTTTTCACCATACATGATATACAGTACTCACATGCTCTACATGCCTTTACATTGTACCTTGATTTGAGACTAAGTTCTGCTCGGGAGAAGGTTTACAACCCCGGTCCTTGTTTGGTTTAAGGATTGTAACTCGGCTTCCGAACGGTTCCCAAGTCGCCTATATCTTTGTCTTGTATTTTATTATACTGTCTCTTATAGAACTTGTCAATTCATATGGAACTGCTGTTAGTGTTTGTACTTACTCATTTTCCTGACAGGATACCGTTATGATATATTACAGATGACTCTGAGTCGGACTGCCCGACCTATTACGGGCTCGAGTCAGATGGGGTAGCCTTGGATCGTGGCCTTATAGTAGAGCCACTAGATTTTGTACTTCCAGAGTAGTGTAGATTAGCTAGGTTGACTGGACTGCGATCCAGCTAGCTTTATCAGACTGTAGTTTCTATATTCTATTTTGATACCCGGTGATGTTGTATATATCTGGACTTGTATTAGACTGTGGATTTATTACTCTTTCATCTATCATATGTCTTTCCTTCTGAGCTATCTACCTTAGTTTTATTCTGTGATTGAGACTATATTGTTATGTCACCTCCATTCGGAGAGTATATACTGTACAGGTACATTTTAAACTGTTAGTCGTAGTATTTACAGACGTTATATACAGCGTTCTACCGCCGCTATTGCGGCGTAGGCTGGACGTACCCACTTCTCGTGCCCCTAATCAGGGTGCGGGTCGTGACACATTTTTGTGGTGGCCCACGCAGGTCCAGTGTCACAATTAGTGCGATCTCGTAATGGTGCTCGACTTAGAGTACTAATTACGAGCCTGCGATTAGGACGTAGGACCTAGGACATGATAGGAGTTTCTCAATCACACCTAGGAAATTTCTGATCTTTTGATTATCATGATTATTCACCTTGTATTAAATTAACTATCCTTCCTTGATAATCTACTCATGTGCCATATTGATCTCTTGTTTCAATTCGTCTCCAAGATGACGAAGACGCATCCGCAGGCCTCTGGATCGAGTAGCTTGCCCGAGAGATCTGACCCGGTCGAGGAGGAGGTTCATGGGACTACCCCCAGTGATTCTACTATTCCAGAGACCCCGGCAGTTGCACAGGGAGGTCTACCACCTCCACCCCAGAGGGTTACGGCCGTTGTTCCAGAGATACTGTCGCCACCACCACCGATACCGACGGATACACATCATTTGTTCCTTCTCCTTCAGCAGATGATGGAGACACATCGGGCCCAGACAGAGGCGTCGCAGCGCCAGTCGGAGGCATCACACCGTCAGGTCGAGATGCTGAGGCAGAGTATGGAGAACTCGCATCAGCTTGCCCTGGCAGCAGTAGAGAGAGTGGCACCGGGTACGGTACAGGGCCCTACTGGCCAGCAGCCGTGCCAGCAGCAGTCCAGGCCGGGGACAGTATTAGACTTTAGGAAGATGAGCTCCAGGGACTTCACAGGCACGGAGGGCATCCTTTATGCAGACGACTGGCTAGAGGATGTACAGCAGAGCATGGAGCTGGCAGAGCTTCCTAGAGCACTTTGGGTTTCGGCCGCAGCCAGCCGATTCTTCGACATTGCGCTGACATGGTACCGCACGGATCCTCGTACGTCGGTGAGAGGGCTGACTTGGAAGAACTTCCGGAGGCTTTTCAAGGAGAAGTTCTTCCCGGACGTGGCTCTTACAGCATTGGAGGGCCAGTTCGTGGGTCTAGTGCAGGGGAACTCGTCGGTGGACGAGTATGCAGCTGAGTTCTTCCGCCTTAGCAGGTTCGCTCCCGATATGATCCAGGATGAGGGGCAGAAGGCTCGTAAGTTCTGCAGGGGACTTATTCATGCAGTGCGCACCCGCACCTCGGGTCGTCGTGACGTGACGTTCGATCAGATATTGATGGACGCGCAGATCGCAGAGGAGGACTTCGGCCTCAAGCCGAAGAGGAGCGGAGATACTATGGGGGCGAGTTCCAGTGCGGGACCGGCCAAGCGCCTCCACATTCAGCAGCAGCAGCAGCAGAGGCCGTTTCAGCAGGCACCGGCGCGTGCCCAGCAGCATCAGGGTCAGGGCCAGAGGCAGGCCCAGCAGTGTGCTTACTGCGGGAAGACGGGGCACAGCAGAGACGTATGCCGGAGGAGGTTAGGCGCTTGCCTATTCTGTGGAGGGACCGACCACCAGCTGAAGGGCTGCCCTGCTCGGGCAGCCAAGGGAGGCCAGGACAGGGTACAGCCGGCTAGAGGACCAGCGGTTCAGCAGAAGGGTCCTCCACTCCAGACCCAGCAGCAGCATTTTGTCCAGCACCAGAAGGGAGCACCCGCGGGCAGGGTGTTCGCTTTGGCAGCAGAGGAGGAGGCAGATCCCGTGGGAGATGTTGTAGCAGGTCATGTTCTCCTAGATTCTTTCCCTGCTTTCGCCTTATTTGATTCTGGGGCGACCTATAGTTTTGTGTCTGTTTCTTTTGCTTTGAGACACAATATTATTGCTGAATATATGGGTAGGACTTGCAAGATTATGACCGGGGGAGGTATTATCCTGGTTAATAATATTTGCAAGGGACGGAGAGTCACTCTGAGAGACCGGGACTTGAGTGCGTGTCTGCTCGTAATGCCCCTACCGAGGTACAATATGGTACTCGGTATGGATTGGTTGAGCATGCACCATGCTAGCATTGATTGTAGAGGAGGCAGAGTTCTTTTTAGGATGCCGGGTGAGCCAGAGATCGAGTTTGCTCGAGGAGCAGTGGAGCCGGAGGCTGGATTCTGTGGAGCTTTGTTGGCAGGGCAGGATTTGCCACATCCGTTGATTGCTGAGTTCTCGAATGTCTTTCCCGAGGAGTTGCCGGGGATGCCGCCAGACAGGGATATTGAGTTCTCCATAGACTTGGTGCCGGGCACCGAGTCCATCTCGCAGCATGTCTATAGGGTGAACAACAACGAGTTAATAGAGCTGAAGAAGCAAGTCGACGAGCTGCAGGACAAGGGGTTAATCAGATCCAGTTCTTCGTCCTGGGGAGCACCTGTCCTGTTCGTGCCGAAGAAGGACGGTACGTCCCATATGTGCATTGATTACCGGGCGCTCAACAACCTCACTATCAAGAATAGGTACCCTTTGCCGAGGATCGACGACTTGTTCGATCAGCTGAGTGGGGCAAAGGTCTTTTCGAAGATAGATTTGAGGTTCGGGTATCACCAGCTAAAGGTGAGGCGGGATGACATTCCCAAGACGGTATTTCGGACTCGATACGGCCAGTACGAGTTTACAGTAATGCCATTTGGATTGACCAATGCTCCCGCGGTGTTCATGAACTTGATGAACAAGGTATTCCATCAGTACCTTGACAAGTTTGTGGTGGTCTCCATAGATGATATCTTAATCTATTCGAAGACGCAGGAGGAGCATGAGGAGCACTTGAGAGTTGTGTTAGAGACTCTGAGGAGGGAGCAACTCTACGAGAAGCTTTCAAAGTGTGAGTTCTTCTTAGACCAGGTGGAGTTCCTAGGTCATGTTGTGACCAAGCACGGGATTTTAGTAGACCAGAGGAAGATTTCGGCAGTAGAGTCTTGGTCTACGCCCAGTTCAGTTGCCGAGGTTCGGAGCTTTCTGGGTTTGGCTGGCTATTACCGGAAGTTCGTCCAGGACTTCTCGTGGATTGCAGAGCCGATGACTAGACTCACCAGGAAGGACGTGGAGTTCGTCTGGACTGTTGAGTGTCAGGCTGCATTCGATAAGCTGAAGAGGAGGTTGACTTCAGCTCCGATCCTGACCTTGCCATCTGGGTCAGGAGGGTTCTCGATCTTCAGCGATGCTTCCGGGAAGGGTTTAGGGTGTGTTCTTTAGCAGCACGGGAAGGTGATTGCCTATGCATCCAGGCAGTTGCGTCCTCATGAGAAGAACTATCCTACTCATGATCTGGAGTTGGCCGCGATTATATTTGCTTTGAAGTTATGGAAGCATTACCTGTACGGAGAGCGAGTTGAGATCTTCACAGATCACAAGAGCTTGAAGTACGTGTTCACTCAGAAGGAGTTGAACATGCGGCAGAGGCGGTAGTTAGAGCTGATGAAGGACTTCGATATATCCTTGCAGTACCATCCGGGGAAGGCCAACGTAGTTGCAGATGCCTTGAGCAGGTATCCAGTTGCTATGTTCTTGACGACAGATCATCATTTGTTGGCCGACCTGGATAGTTTGGGTATCGAGGTCATCATTCCGGGCATGGAGATCCAGATGTGGGATTTGCAGATTCAGTCTGAGCTGATGGATAGAGTCAGGTCAGTGCAGTATGATGATGTTGCCCTGGGGAGCATCAGGGAGCAGGTGAGGATGGGCTTGCTTGACGATTTCTCTGTAGCTGAAGACGGGTCGTTGCGGCACGGTACTAGGCTGTGCGTTCCGCGTGGAGAGCTTCGGGAGGAGGTTCTTCAGGAGGCGCATCGCTCTCAGTATTCTATGCATCTTGGAGCCAACAAGATGTATAGGGACCTGAGAGAGCACGTGTGGTGGTATTGCATGAAGCGCGAGGTAGCTCAGTTTGTATCTCGTTGCCTTGTGTGTCAGCAGGTGAAGGCCGAGAGGCAGAGACCAGGTGGATTGCTACAGCCGCTATCCATTCCCAAGTGAAAGTAGGAGCACATCACCATGGACTTTGTATCTGGACTTCCACGGTCGCCAGGAGGGAAGGACGCGGTTTGGGTCATAGTTGATAGATTGACCAAATCGGCCCACTTTTTGCCTTTCAAAGTGGGTTTGTCTACGGAGAGGCTGGCTGAGCTGTATGTTCGTCAGATCGTGAGATTGCACGGAGTTCCGGTGAGCATAGTTTCAGATCGGGATAGCCGATTCACTTCCCACTTTTGGAGGAGTTTGTAGGCTAGCTTGGGTACCTCGCTCAAGTTTAGTACTGCTTATCATCCTCAGACAGACGGGCAGTCGGAGAGGACCATCCAGACTTTGGAGGATATGCTTCGCACATGTGTGCTAGATCTCGGGGGTTCTTGGGAGGACCATCTTCACCTAGTAGAGTTTGCTTACAACAACAGCTACCAGGCCAGTATAGAGATGTCACCATTTGAGGCTCTATATGGACGGAGATGCCGTACTCCCTTGTCTTGGGACGATGTCGGCGAGCGGGCGCTTCTTGGGCCGGAGATGGTTGTGGATGCGGCCGAGAAGGTCAGGATGATTAGAGACAGACTTCGGGTGGCTCAGGATAGGCAGCGGCATTGGGCCGATAGTCACCGGAGACCGTTAGAGTTCGAGGTTAGTTTCAGTTCTTGTCGTGTTTGTTGTGATTGTTTGTTAGTTGTGTGTCGAGTTTTTGTCTTGTGTCTAGATTGGTGACATGGTATTTCTGAGGATATCCCCGACACGTGGCACTATTCGCTTTGGCGGCGGTGGGAAGCTCAGTCCGCGCTACATCGGACCTTTCACCATCTTAGAGAGGATCGGTGCAGTAGCCTACCGACTGGACTTGCCTACCAGGCTCGAGGGAGTGCACAACGTGTTTCATGTATCTCAGCTGAGGCGGTACGTGGCAGATCCTAGCCATGTATTGGACCATTCAGCGATACAGGTGGGACCTACTCTCAGCTATCCAGAACAGCCGGTGGAGATTCTGGATCGCAGGGAGAAGGTGCTCCGGAACCAGGTCATACCCTTGGTTCGGGTTGCATGGAGACATCACTCTCCAAGTGAGTCTACCTGGGAGAGGGAGGACGACATGCGGGAGGTATAAATCTATTTCTTTTGTCTTTCTGTTTGTGATTTCCTATGCTTGTTGTCTTCAATTTCGATGACGAAATTTTTTTAAGGTGGATAGACTTGTCACCCTCACTTTTTCCAGTTAGGGATAAAATGGTAATTTTCCATTTTATAATATTTTGGAAATTTTATTTCATGAATATTATTATTTAATCATATTAGGAGTCGGGTTCGAATTTCATCGTATTCCGAGTTAATTCGGGACCCCGGTGAATTTCGACTTGAGTTGTATTTAGCCTGTTAATTAGCCATGGCCCACCCAAACTAAACTTTTTAGGTTTAGGAGTTTGGACTAGTTCCCCCATGAGTAATTAAGTTTAATTATGATTTTTATTTATTTTTAGCAACTTCCAAAACCTAATTTGGATTTAATTGGCATATAAGCTAGTGTAGGGGCAAACTTGTAAATACAAGTGCCCCTACCAAGACCACCATGGCCGGCCCCTATAGGCACACCACCCCCTCCATCTCTTTTACTTCATCACCAAGTAAAACACTCTCTCTTCATTCTTTCTTCCAACTTCTTCTTCTTCCTCCAAATCTTCATTTAGGTATGATTTTTAAACCCTTATTAATTCCTCCTTTTGCATTTTTCCTTCACATAAATTAGAGAGGGGATCATTCTCTACAAGTTGACCATAGCCCTTGTAGGTTCCCTTAAAATATAGGTTAAGAATTTATTATGGTTTAATCCTTTTTGAGAGTGATATATATATATATATATATATATATATATATATATATATATATATATATATATATATATATATATATATATATATATATATATATATATATATATATATGTGTGTGTGTGTGTGTGTGTACGTATGTATCAATGCTTAGAGTTGTGTATTAGAACTTATAGTTGTGCAATAGAGCCTTAGAGTTGTGCATGAGAGCCTCGTAGTTGTGCAGGAATGCCTTAGAAGTGTGCAGAATGCTATTCAGGAAAAACTGTGCAGTAGAGCCTTAAAGGTGAGCAGAAGTGCCTTAAAGGTGAGCAGAAGTGCCTTAAAGGTGAGCAGAGGAGCCTTAAAGGTGTGCAGGTTGTCCCAGTGTGCTAAAATTCGAGAAATTGGAGTGTGTGTGTGTGTGT
This sequence comes from Iris pallida, assembly GCA_029216955.1. Taxonomy (NCBI): domain Eukaryota; kingdom Viridiplantae; phylum Streptophyta; class Magnoliopsida; order Asparagales; family Iridaceae; genus Iris; species Iris pallida. Next base: position 1,520,051 of record JANAVB010031614.1, on the reverse strand, counting down.
GTTTATATTTATAGATAGATATGTGAGTGTTGTGTGTATACATTCATAGATGTAAATAGATGGTTAGATAGATATATATATATCTATAGATAGATATAGATATATATAGAGGGATATATATATATATACATATATATACCCTATTATTAGCTCTATATAACCCTAATAAAACCTACTAGAATAACCCCCAAAACTTGTTCCAAGAGAGGGTGAAAGTATAGGTTGAGAGGTTGAGTGAGTGAGTTAAGGGTTAAGTAGGATTTTGGTTTAGGGGTGAAATTGAGTTCCGTAATTCGGAACGCGTCGAAACTTGGAGGGGAGTTAGATAATATGATTTAGATTTTGTGGGTAGGCTTCGGGGTTGGAAGCGGGGTTGCGTGTGGGCTTGGAGAGACGGTATCGCACCGCATAATTCCGTATCTTGAAATATTCAAGATAACGGGTAAACGGGCGATTCGGACCGTAAGGTGGACTGGATGTCCACTTACCCTAGAAAACTTGGTAGGTAATGGTTGTATAGATTAGTACCCTACTACCCTAGGAAGCACGGAGTGGAATTCCCAAGGGAAAGCCGCTTGGCGTCAAGTTAGAACGGTTTGAGGGTAAATGTTAAGGGGTAATCGGGTAATTTCGAGATACGGAGTTCGGGTAGTCGGATTGACTTGAAACTTGGGTGGCATGTTGGGTACACCCTACAAATGTCATATTTGAACCCATTTTGGCTCGGTTGACCCAGAGTTGACTTTTTATCCAAAAGTCAACCGTGAGTCAACACTTTGTCTAGATTTGACCAAATCCAAACCAGAGTTGACCAGTTGACCAAAAGTCAACTGTTGGTCAACATTTGACCAGTTGGACCTAGGTTGACCTAGAGTTGACGAGTTGACCAGAGTTGACCAGTTGACCAAAAGTCAACTGTAGGCCAACTCTTGACCCCGTTTGACTTTCTTCGACTTGTTTTGACCTGTGATGACTGGTATGACCTAGAGTTGACTTTGTCTGACTTAGATTGACTTGATATAACTTGATTTGACCTAGATTGACTTGACAGAACTTAGTGTGACTCAGTGAGACCTAGTTTGACCTAGATTGTATATCATTCATTGTGAATCATTCTTAAACTTGTTTAAACCTAATTTAACATACAATATCTCATCTTTAAGTTTCCGCTCTGAGCACTGATATACCCTACAGTTCAGGACAGTAGGCGAGTACATTCACTGATAGTTTTCATTGTCTTGATATTTGCTATATCCGATTCAGTCGTAGTGTCTTACTTGATTCTCAGACACGATAGTTCACGGACTAGTATTGTCGGATTCCTGTCATAAGATGTCATTCCTGGATTTCTTGGGATACTTGTACTTGCTTGGTCTTGATTCTTGTACTTGTATTGACGCCGATTCCTGAAGAGGACTAGCTCCCCTCTTAGGGAATCCCGCGTCACGACGTGCTATGTCCGGATCCGTATACTACTCGGGGAAATGGGGAATATTATAGATAGTGTGATCAATGCCCCTTGAGTTACTCCTTGCACCATAGCCATACCCTCACCTCACAATGGGTATAGCCTGACCTGTGTTACTTCTCGCTCCATAGCTTACCATCCCGGCCCGGCCGAGTCCACGTACTTGTAGCCGGTCGGCTGGAAGCCTGATGCTTGACCCATACCGATCATATTAGGCTATAATATTCGAGGCACATTTTATATTTACTTTTCTTGTCATATATCCTGTTCTGTTCTATATTCAGTACTTTTTCACCATGCATGATATACAGTACTCACATGCTCTACATGCCTTTACATTGTACCTTGATTTGAGACTAAGTTCTGCTCGGGAGAAGGGTTACAACCCCGATCCTTGTTTGATTTAAGGGTTGTAACTCGGCTTCCGAACGGTTCCCAAGTCGCCTATATCTTTGTCTTGTATTTCATTATACTGTCTCTTATAGAACTTGTCAATTCACATGGAACTGCTGTTAGTGTTTGTACTTGCTCATTTTCCTGACAGGATACCGTTATGATATATTACAGATGACTCTGAGTCGGACTGCCCGACCTATTACGGGCTTGAGTCAGATGGAGTAGCCTTGGATCGTGGCCTTATAGTAGAGCCACTAGATTTTGTACTTCCAGAGTAGTATAGATTAGCTAGGTTGACTGGACTGCGATCCAGCTAGCTTTACCAGACTGTAGTTTCTATATTCTATTTTGATACCCGGTGATGTTGTATATATCTGGGCTTGTATTAGACTGTGGACTTATTACTCTTTCATCCATCATATGTCTTTCCTTCTGAGCTATCTACCTTAGTTTTATTCTGTGATTGAGACTGTATTATTATGTCACCTCCATTCGGAGAGTATATACTGTACAGGTACATTTTAAACTATTAGTCGTAGTATTTATAGACGTTATATACAGCGTTCTACCGTCGATACTGCGGCGTAGGCTGGACGTACCCACTTTTCGTGCCCCTAATCAGGGTGCGGGTCGTGATAAAAATCGACTGGTTTGGATAATCCGTCGAGCACATCACATGCATGATTACGAATTAGAAATAATATCAATGCTCTATGATTGGATCGGGAAAACAGAGGAGGAGAAGGAAGAATTTGAACAAGTGGCGAAGAGAAAACAAGAAGAACTCACCTGTGCACTGGAGTGTCCGGGTTGACCGACACGGAGACAGAGAATTTGTAGCAGCGAATTGATCACTGATTGCGCAGGAGCTTCCGACAATGGCATTGCTCAGCACTCGTCGTAACTTCATTCATATAGACAGTCATCGTCACTTCGCCATCAATGCTCTTGCTCTCCTAGTGCCAATTCTGGTCGAGCCTACATTATTACATCTATATATCCCTCGATTCAAAGTCGACGTTCTATAGAGAGAGAGAGAGAGAGAAGATGAACGACCTGTTCTCGACGACGTCGTTGAAGCGGTACGCGGACCTGAAGGACCAGGCGTGGCTGGACGACATGGAGAGCGGCGCCATGGGCGAGGCCCCCGCGGCGAACCTGGACAAGTTCTTCGAGGACGTGGAGGGCGTGAAGGAGGACCTCCGGGGGCTGGAGCAGCTGCACAGGAGGCTCCAGGAGACGAACGAGGAGACGAAGCTGGCGCACAACGCGAAGACGGTGAAGGAGCTGCGGTCGTGCATGGACCGTGACATCAACCAGGTGCTCCGGCAGGCGAAGGCGGTGAAGGGGAAGCTGGAGGCGCTGGACCGGTCGAACGCGGAGCACCGCGGGCTCCCCGGGTGCGGCCCCGGGTCATCGGCGGACCGCACGCAGAGCTCGGTGGTGGGGGTCCTGGGGAAGAAGCTCAAGGACCTGATGGACGAGTTCCAGGCGCTGCGGGTGCGGATGGCGGAGGAGTACAAGGAGACGGTGGGGCGGCGGTACTATACGGTGACGGAGAGGCAGGCCGACGAGGAGACGATCGAGACGTTGATATCGAGCGGGGAGAGCGAGAGCTTCCTGCAGAAGGCGATACAGGAGGAGGGGAGGGGCCAGGTGATGGACACGATCATGGAGATCCAGGAGCGCCACGATGCGGTGAAGGAGATCGAGAGGAGCCTGCTGGACCTGCACCAGGTGTTCCTCGACATGGCGGCGCTCGTGGACGCGCAGGGCCAGCAGCTCAACGACATCGAGAGCCACGTCGCGCACGCCAGCTCCTTCGTCAGGAGGGGAACGATGGAGCTCGTCGAGGCCAGGGAGTACCAGAAGAGCTTCCGGAAGTGGTACTGCATCGCCGTCTTCCTCGTCATCGCCATCGCGCTCTACCCGGTGCTCATCAATATATTGTTGTAGGAGCTAAGGTTAGGGTTAGGGTTTGTGGGAGGGGGCGTTGGGGCTAAGGTTAGGGTTTGTAGGAGGTTGAAAGAAGGAAGAGAAGGAGAAGATTAGAGTTTAGAAAAATTTTAGGGTTCAGGGAGATGGAAATGAGCAAGAAATTGAAAGGGGTTTTGAAAATTTTAGGGTTCAGGGAGAGGAGGGAAGTGGGGGGGAAGGGAAGTTCTGAAAAAGATCGGGTGTGAAGGATTTTGTTGGAAGTTTATTAATTACAAGTTTGCCACCGCTCTAAACTATTAATGACGCTTTGTTTTATAAATGTCATAAAAAGCCCAGAATTAGTCCAACCCGTCATAGAAATAAAGATATTTCGAACTTTGATAATGCTTAGGTATCAGGCGTCATCAATATGTCTTATCGAGCGTTATTAAAAGGGTTTTTTGTTGTAGTGTCTTTAAAATAACTCCTATTTATAGGGTTTCTAAAAGAGTGCCGCTTCGATTCTCGAAATCATTAAAGATAATGATGACGTTTGGAGATTTTATCCCTAGTAACCGTCGACTTTATCTCGAGAAGAGAACTCGAATCCAAATCGAATCAAGAAAATTAAATGCAGCAGTGACAGGCTGGCAGATTGATGGGGTCTTCCTGCGGCTCAATATTTTCCTGCGGCTCGAGATCTTTCTGCGGCTCGAAAATTTCCTGCGACTGGAAGACTCCCCGCGGCTTGACATATTTCCATGCTTCTTATTCAAAGTATTTCCAATTTAAAATTTGAAAACTTTGAAGAGGGTCTTGTAGAAGCATGGAAAATATGGGGTTCATGCGGATTACAAATTATCGCATATGTGCTTTGGGCCAAACAGGTCCGCATAAAGGAAAGCCGTATGACTGATTCAATGGCTTATGCGACCCGTCAACAACCAGCTGCAGAAGAAAGATATGCGGCCAAGAGAAGCAGTTCGTCTAACAAGTCTTGTCAAAACTGAAAAAAAATGACAGCTCTGACACTTTGACAAAAAGATAAGACATGAGACGTCACCAAAAGCAGGATTCGTACGCTTTCATGCGGCCAGAAGGAGTATCACCTAAGCCGCATGATCCTTATGCGGCTCAAACATATACGGCCCCAAAGTCTCCAAACTTTATGCGGCTAAGGAAGTTTGTGACTTAAGCCGCATGAGTCTCATGCGGCCCCACATGGTCGAAAACTGAGAGACTCATGCGACTCAAAATGATTCCTGCGACAGAACACGTGGCAGGCTGACCAAGTCCTAACTGCCCAGATTTGCTGCAGCAAAATCCCAACAAATTGACAGATGGCGGCCAAAGAGCGGGTCTTCACATGCTAATCAGCCACGTGGCCATAGGCCATCTATGCGGCCCCACATACATACCACTATAAATAGCAGGGTGCCACACCCCTGCAAAAGGCTGGCAACCTTCAAAAAGACAATTTCTTCATGAGTTAAAGACTGCGTCAGATAGTCCACCGAGTAAGGCAGAGTTGATAGCACTTTTCCGAGCCTCCACCGTCATCTCCCAGAATCAAAACTAAATAATTGTACTTAGATTGTTTCCTAGGATTTCTTTCTAGGCTTTTCTTTGTACACGCGAGTTTGCAATCAATTTCAGTGTTTCTGTAATACCTGTCTTTGATTTTTTAATGGCAAACATTATGTTTCATCCATAATTCATTTGATACTTAACGTAAGGGACGAACAAAACAGATTTTAATATTTTATTGGAAATATTGTTTTTTTTTATTTCGGAGATCAAACGAAAGTTTGGAAAATATAAGTTTGAGCAAGCCCTTGGTATTTAATTTACCGATGAGTATGAATAGATGAACGTGAAATATCAGGTTATGGATCTGAATTTCGAAACCTGGAGAAATTATTGAGTGGTCCAGGGTCACACATGGCAATGGTGAATGGTGAGCTGACCACTAATTTGTTGATACTTTTTTACTATATAATGAGGCTTCAAAACGACTCAAAAGTGAGCAGTCTAAGCCGTAATTATATCATGGTCCATTTTATTTAAAAAATAAATAAACGATGTAAAAATTGTTGGAATTTTTTTAAAATTTGTTATATATATTCAACATGAGGAATCGAACTCAAGCAAAGAAGAATATCCCACACCTTAACCACATAAGTTAGAAGAAATATTTGACTTTAATTGGATACTATTCTTATTATACGTAGCACGTGCATTTACTAGTAGGAATAATACATCTTATCACTACATTTCTTTTATTTTATTTGTTGATTTTTTTAATATTTTTGAAAGAGAAAAAAATCTATTTGTTTTCTAATTTTATGCAAGTGAATTTCTAAATAGTTTATATTTTTTTGAATTTTTTTATGCCAAATATTATGTCAAGTGTCAAAAAATTAGTGGCCGGATTCACCATTCACTAATGTCACGTGGTGAGTCCGGACCACCCAATAACTTTTCCGATCCCCAACATGACTAACGGGTCCTGGTCCGGATCACTACCGAACCCGTCCCAACCCGACAGGGATTCGGATTCAAAAACAAATCGGGTCTGAACTCGACCCGTTAAATGAGCGGAAATAACTAATAATAGCCTTGGGTTTTTAATGAGCAACTTCCCCCTCCTCCTCTTTCTTCCTCCTCCCGACACAAACAAATAAAATAAAAATTAAAACCCTAATTGGAAGTGGCGGCTGAGAGCTGCGGAGGAAGAAGACGACTATGGGCGGCTCCCGCGCGCAGGTGAACAAGGCCCACAAGAGCCGCTTCGCCTCGAAAGCAGCAAGGAGCCTCCACAGGACCTCCTCCTCCGTCAATGGTGCGGCGTTCTGCTTCTACGAACTTCATCGTCACAACTTCTTCTTCTTATTCTTCTTTTTTGATTGATTGGTGAGATTCCATAATGTCTGCGTGTTCTTCTTCTGTGTGTGTTGGTGCAGACAGGGGGGGACGCGTCGCGAAGCCCGTCAACTCCGCCAAGGGCGCCCGCGCCGCCCGCATCAACCGCAAGAAGATGGTAATTGACTGTTCTCCCAATCTACGAACTCTCGAGTTTATTAGATCCTTGTATTTCGATTAGAGCACCTACGTGCCGGCGCCCCCAAAAAATTCGTGCGGCGTCAGTGCGGAACCGTGTCGTACCGCGTCCGTGTCTGCGAGACGTAGGCACAAACCACTGTCCGTCGTTCCAATATTGTATGAAGTACGCAACCCATTAACGTTGAAGTGTCTGTTATGAAGGTTATGTGTTGTTATGATCACATTGTTAAGTAGGAAATAAGGGAAGTTTGAATTTTTATTTAGCACTTGGAACTTGTACGCCCTCTCTGTGCCGTTTGTCCTGTATCACGACAAAGTTAAAAAATTGGTACCAAGATTGTAATATGCGCTAGTCGGGCGGGCACCGGACGCCTAGCCCACCTAGGCGGACACGGTTAAAAAAAATAAACCCCCTAAAAAACTACTGAAATTTGCCAAAAAAAAGGTCCATACAACCCAAAAACATACATAGTCGGGGGGGGGGGGGGGGGGGGTGGACTAAGTGGGCACCTAGGCGGACATCGGGTGGGCACCAGGCGCCTAGGCGGCCACCTAAACCGACTTTTAGAATGGTACATGGACTGAACAGACGATATTCCATACGAGTCCCAGTTGCATATCCTCTTTTCTCTTCCGTCCTCTTTACCCTTCTCCTGTAAAGGGACCTCTTTGAGTTCCTGATTTGCTGTTAGTCATGCAACTTCAAATTTGTGTAGGATTGATCAGTTAGCTCCTATAAAAGTCTAGAAAGGACCATGCAGCCTGCCCAGACTAGAGTGCTTGAAGGAAATTGTACATGCATGGCCTAGAACCTAACATTTAGAGTTCCACCAAAATCTCCATTTAACATAATTAACCTGAGAAGACTGTCGTTATAATTCGTATCACTAAGAGTAACACAGTGCAGTTCAAATTTTTATATGAAACTTGTAAGTTGCACTCCCTCTCTTTGCCGTTCGCCCTCCATCCCCCGAAGTTAAGAAATTGGTACATGCAGTGAACATGCAATATTACGTTTGAATCCCATTTGCATATCCTCTCGTCTCTTCCTCTTTACGCGTCTCTTGTAATAGAAACTCTGTGAGGCCTCTCTGTGACCACATTTGCTGTTAGATTTATGCAACTATCAAAATTTGTAGGTTTTCTCAATTAGCTTCCCTTACATGTATGGAGAGGATCAAACAACTTGTTGAGGGTGTTTGAACCAAGGTTAGTTGGAACGTGGAATGCCCCGGTACGCGGGACGAAAAGTGATACGTTGTACGCTAGGGGTCCCGGTACATGGTACCGTGAATACTTACTACGTTAATCCGGAACGCAATACGTTGAGTCAGAATGTGTACATTTTTTAGGGACATATATGCAATATAATATATTATATAACTAGGGCTGCAATCGAGCGAGCTGAGTCGAGTTTTGCATATTCAAGCTTGGCTCATTTATGAAAAAAAAAATTAAAGAGTCGAGCTCGAGCTTGTGAGTCATGTTCAAGCTCGAGCTTGAATTGGATCCCGAGTTGCTCGGCTCGACAAGAGCTCGTGAGCTGCTCGAGTTCGAGCCTAGCTCGATTATACATCTTGACTTCCAAACGTTAATTGTTGGCTCGTTAAATTAGGCTTTGATTATATGGCTCGACTCACTACCATTATGGGCTTATATTGTAGGCTTTAGTCCATTGACAACGTTCTCGAATGGTCAAACACTAATATTTTGTACTGAGTTGAGTTGAGGCGAGCCATAATCAAGTTAGGAGAGTCGAGTCGAGGCGACTACTCTTTGAGCTTCCTATGTTCACGAGCTTTCGAGTCCGAGTCTTCTATGTTCAAGCTCGGTTTGTTAAGAAACTGAGAGTTGAGCCAAGTCGAGCTCACGAGTTGCTTACTATCCTATACATAACCAAAATTAAAACCAAATAAGTTCATTCTTTGCAAACTTCTTAGCAACAAGTAAGTCCATATATTAAGTCAGTGGTTTAGGTTATCGGAACATGGAAACCATAGTTTGTAGTATTGGTAGATACCAATCCGATACGGTCTCGATACTGACCGATACCGATACTCGTTAATTTGGCAAAAAAAATTGAACGAAAAAGACTAACCAGTAAGGGTGTAAAAGCATAGTAAGATTGTAAAAGCATGTAAATAAGAGAAAATTTATCTATCGCATGTAAACCAATAGGCAATGGTGAGTACTATTTCATGCAATTTCAGGACTACTAAGAAACAATACTGGAAATACTTAAAATTATGCCTAAATGTATAAAATATACTTTCGAAAATGTTAAAAATTTATTAATAATTATTTGCTTTCCGATGCCAAAAAATCCGATCCTCCATTCCGAAAACCGCCGATACTGCCGATACTGTCGATCCCGATACTCATAGGAATGGTCCGATACCGATACTGCGAACCTTGATTTCATCTTGGGATCACTTGCTTTGTATGAAATGGGTATCCAAATACTCTTTTTGTGATTGCATTTGATCTTTAGAAACAAATCTAAAAGTAACTTGTTTAGCAGCTACCTGCCATGGTCTGAAGGTTCTGTTAGGAAGCAATGCATTAATCCAATATGTTGGGACTGCTGAAGGGGGTTACAAACACACATATAGGTATATATGAATACACTTATCTGTATGAGTACTGTATAAATTTGGGTTTTATGGGTTTATCAGGATTTTTTTTTTAATTTGTGGATAGTAAGATTCCAATGTAATATAATTGTTAAGAATCTTAAGATATATTACGTAATTCATGTTTTCTAGTGAATCTTCATGTATTTGAATGGTTTCATGTTTCTCATTTGAGATGCCCACAATTTTCGATCGTGACATACTTCTGGAAGTTCTAATTTTGGACATGCAGGAGAACAATTTTCAGTATCGAACATCTGTTTCTGACATTTTCTTAGTTAGCATGATTACATATATGTTCATTCTCTTGTTATATTAGTGTGAAAGCTTGAACTGTTTACAATTGTTTTTCATGCTTGTTTTATAGATTTGTGATCAGAAACGAGCTGCTTTATTGAAGGAGAAAAGGGCCTCGACTGGACCGTCGAGCTCTCCAAGAGTTGTTGTAAGTTTTTTTTTTCTTTTGTCAATTACATTGCAAGCTTGATTTTAATGTACCCGGTACATTTTACACATCAATACTTCCAGTAATATCTATGTAGATGGTTCAATGACATTAAAATCAAGGTAGCTATGTATGTCATTTATTCGTTATACATGATGAAACAATATCATTAATATCAAAGATTAAGGCTAACATTTTTCTTCTTCTTCTGGATATTAGTACCAATAAGAGTACATGCATGCAATTTTTTATTGTTGAGAAAGATGCTGTTTTATTAGGAAGAAATAACTAATTTTGTTATACTTATATATGCCGTTCTTTAAGGTAATAACCCCTCAAATTTTATTTTTGAAAACAATTAGTTCCTTTTTACTTACTCATCTGTCATTGACTTTTTTCCTTATCATCCATCATCTCAACATACTGCACAATGACAAAGGTTGCCATTGACATGTAGACAACCTCCAATGTCTACTTAGCCTATTGACACATCAAGAATTCCTTTTTGCATCCAAATCAGCTTTCTGTACTTGCATTTCGCTCTTATTTGCTTTCGGAAGTTAAATATTGTGTAGGTGGATTAATTAACATTACGCTTCTAGTATATGTAGAAGATGCAGTCTTGTACGGATGCATCAAGAATTATTTTTGGTATTGGGTTCGGCTTTTTGTAATTGCATTTTCCTCTTATTTGCTTTTGGCAGTTAACTTTTGTGTAGGTTAAATTAATTAAAATTATGTTTCCATGCAGGTTCTTTTTGCGCTTTCTTCTTCTGTAAACTTGCAGTTGCTTCAAAAGGATCTCTTGAAGCTTCTATCAGGTGAGGAAACAGAAACAACATCGAGCACTACTGCATCTCCCATTTACAAACTTCGAACAACGGTTAGTTCCATCTGTACAGTTATCTGTCTATTTTTCTGGTCGCTTTTAATCTTTATTTACAACAGCAGCTTACAGGACATTGTAGTCTGTACAGGCTTTCGATGTATGTTTCATGATATATATGGATTCTCTAATTCATTGGCCTGATTTATCCTTTTTATTTTATAAACCGTATGAAGGAGGTGTTTTAGTGAACACTTTCTCATGGGAAAAATAGAACCAGAAGCTTCAGTAAGTAGATTGAAATGAAATCTGCATAACAAAAGACTCCAAGGCGCTCCTAGTTAGTGACCCATTGGGCTAACTAACACTTCGTGTTGTGTATACATGCTCTTTTTTCCTCATAAATGGAAATATATACTTTGTGAAGCCGAAAGAGTTTTAGATCGTGTTAAATTCATGCCACTACTACAAAACTCTAGAGCTATTATGAGGGTTGAGGGTTAAACATTTAAATTATTTAACACACCCGCAAGTCGATCCCATTTCGGGCAGAGAATGGGATTTACGTAGTGTTATATATTTTTTTAATTCGCTTAAAGTGCACATCATAGGCGATTCGAACTTGGGTTGTTCTGATACCAAATTAGCAGACAAGAAAATATGAGAGAATTGGATGAGGATACAAGTCTTCTCAACCCTTTATTGTATAGCGATAGAAAGGTTGTCCCAAAAAGGACAAGTTACATTATTGCCTATTATTTCCTTTAATAGTATGCGAAGACTATTTGTTTAAGGTCCGAGTGGATGAACGTGTTGTAAAATGGAGCATGTCATGATAGAGTATGCAGAGTTATGAAAGGATGTATTGGGCCTTGAAAATGTGGAACTATCTAAGTAATCCATGAAGGCCTGTATATCTCATTAGTGACTGTGCCCACTGACCTGAATATATGTTTTATACACATATTTTGGGCAAATGGATGTATTGGGCATGAAGAGGCTATTACCTATTATTTGTTCACTGTGTATGAAGACCTGGATATCTTTGGGAGAACTCAATGAAGACTTGAATATCTTCATTGTGTATGAGAAGATCTTTTGATTCAGATATTCAATGCTAGAAAAAGTATTGTGTGTAGATGCAAATCTAGTGTACCAGTTTCAAATGTTTTTTCAGGGAAAAAGCTATGGTTGCAACCAACTTACATGTTCATATCATAGCTTTTATTCCTTACTTTTTCTGGTGTAGAGTATCCAGGTCTTGTTACTTGTATGATTCAGTTTTGGTAATTTTGCACTGGTGCTGAAGAAGGCTGGTCCAAAACCTGCAAATTGATCAATTTTGTTTGGGTGTCTGAAACTGTATATGATTTCCTTTTATGGCTCAGCTTCGTTAGTTTCAGATCATAAACCGTACACCATATATTAACAGGTTTCTATTTCTACATAAGTGCCACTTATTTGGTTGTTTTTCATATTTGAAGTTGTAATTCTTGCACACCCTAAACGACCAAAATCATGATTCTTAATTCATGGAAGCTAAAAAAATTCTGTTGTCTGGTTTTAGTTTTTTAAGCAAAGTTGTTAGCTTTTTCAAATTTTGATTTAAATCTTGCTGGTTCCATACCGAGTATTTACTGAATCTGACATTGTGCTAGTTCCCGATGAATGTGCCAAAACTAGTACACTTTTCATAAATGCAGGACCAATTTTTTTTAAAAAGAAATGGTTACATTGGTAGTTATCTTGGATTGCGAAAGATTTTTTTTTGCAAAAACTATTTTCCTCCTGATCCTTGTGATATGCCAATATATATTTACATTATCTCACATATGTAATAATATTTTTTTTCTTTTCTTAAAGGTCTTGGTGGCACCTATGGGGATCTATTGTCATGCATGGAAATGGCAAAGGTACTCGAGTATCTGGATATTTTGTTTGTTGTTGTAAGGTTTCTGAATAATGCCAACTTATGCATTACTTTGTCTTGTACATAGGTTGCAGATCTAATTGCTTTTGTAGTGTCTGCCAACTCCTTATATGATGGATGTGAATCAAGCAGCATAATTGATTCATTTGGAACTCAAGCCCTTTCTGTGTTGAGATCTGTTGGCTTACCTAGTACTGCTGTCTTGATTCGGGTCTGTATACTGTAATATGCATTTTCCCTTCATAGGTTTCTACTTCTTATAATTATGACTTGCAATCATGCTTCATTTCCGTAGGATCTTCCTGTTGACCTGAAAGGGAAACAGGATTTGAAGAAGATGAGCACTTCTTGCCTTGCTTCTGAACTGCCTGAGGATTGTAAGTTTTATCTAGCAGATACGAAGGATGAATTGCATAAGGTAATGCCTCTATACACTAGAGTGGTGGACTAATACATACTCTACTTTTGGGAAGGCTTATGTGAAGAATAATAATTCTCTTCGTCTTTGTCAAAGTTCATGTGGCTTTTCAAAGAGCAACACCTGTCAGCTCCTCTTGGCGAAATCAACGCCTTACATAATGTCTCACGAGGTAAGCTCTGTTGCATTTAACAACTTGTTAGTAGGAAGCTAACCTCATACTACTTGCCATTTATCTTCACACAAATCCTATCATAGCAAGTTTGGGTGTTTATCGTGTGTAAATGGTCCGTGCAAATTTGAAGAGTGGAGAAAATACATGAAGTTGATGGTTTAGTGAGACATTACTCATACTAAATTAGGAATGAACTTTATGCTCCTTTTTTTCAGATTACTGATTCCGCAGACTAAAATGTGGTTAAAATTTAGACAGTTTTGATGCTCATTTCTAGTTAAGAGCTGACACTGACATGGGTACATTTTACGTTAACTATTACTGCACCGTCAGTGGAATCCTTTGTATTTGTCTATTTGATACACCATTATAGACTACCTTTTTAGCAAACATTATTATTCATAAATCTCATAAGAAGCCTGAATTGTGGATTTTGCTGATTGCGTGTTTAGGAATGGACATTTGTCAATGAAGCCAACTCCCTCTCTAATTGATGGACTCAAATAGGATAGTTAGACTTGTTATGATAGGATTTGAGTGGAAGATTTTAAATTCAGGAATTTGGTGGATTTAATGGTGTATTAATATGTGAAGTATATGCTTGGAAAGTATCCCATAGTCTAAAAAAACAGTGTGCACATTACTTTCACCTCTCCAATCTCAAGTACCACGTGAACAATAGCTTCCGGACAAGTCTAATGACTAGTTTGCAGTATCGGCAGATATGTATCGATTTTGGCATGTCTTTATGTGGTACTGCCCACTATTGATACCAGCCGATACTGGCCAACACCGATATGATGGGGGTATATTGAATGAAAGAGAATGCGAAAATAGTGTCAAGACAACGATCCAGTTGTCTCAAAGATCGACAATGTTTACATTTTGTTGATAAGATTCCTTATGGACAAACTATAACCGTTAACATTTATCGAAGTTGTATATCTATAAATTCATAACACTCATCAATACTAATATTATTCCCTTCAAAACTATTTGATGTGTTTGTACTACTTCTATTGAGTTTAACGGATTTAGCAGTGTTAAATATTATTCCATTTAAAACTAACAAGAAACAATACATAATATGAATCTATGTCTAAATATGTATCAATATTTTTTTATCTTTTTTAAAATACTTATCATTTTTGGCTTTCGTTTGGCTTTTCGAAACGAAGAACCCGATACTCCAATCCGAAACTGCCAAAACTGCCGATACCTGTACTCCGATCCTTGATTCTAGTCTGATACACATGTATGATTCTCCTCTTGATAAAGCTTCGTGGCTTGTATATCTATTTAATGCAATTTGTTAAGGTCAAATTGTATTAGTGATCTTGAAGTGTTCATTCAGTCAGCTATTTGAAACCGTTATGCAATTTTTCATGCTGATGTATGAACTCATTCAACAGAGGTTGATGGTTAAAATATGAACCTGCGGAAGGTTAATGCTCTAACTCCATCAGCTACTTATGCCTGCAATAAGCTTATCCTGTACATAAAGCAGGATGTATCATGATGCCTATACATGTGGCAACTAACCCTCATAACATTTTTTTCACTTTATACATGGGCTTCAATATATTTGAACATTATTCTATCTATTTAATAGAGTTAGAGTTACTATAGAAGCATTTACTCTAATTTCTCTGCTTGCAAGGTCTGTAGACATGGAAGTTACTTAGATATGCTTCCTAATTTACCAAGATCAGTATCCATATCCTGGTCCATGATGATAACCTTTGGTGCTCCAACATTTGGACATTTCAACCATTACGTGAAAAGCTCTACAAACTTTTTCTTGTTCATCTGCTAGTAATACACATCCAAATAGGGTGATTTCCTGTGGGTATTGCTAGTAAAACTTGCAGAGAGCAGTTAAAACACATTTATTATTTAGGTTTACAAAAAATTAAGATCCAAAACAACAAGAATGTCCTTGACCTAGTGTTCACAAAAAAAATCCAAGGTCCGTAGTATTGGAATCGGTATCGGACTCTTCCTTTGAGTATCCGGTTTGGCAGTATCGGCGGTTTCAGATTGGAGTATTGGATTTTATGGTATCGAAAAATAAATAATTATTAATAACTTATTCAAAACTTAGAAAAATTTTTAATACATTTAGGCATAATTATAAGTATTTTCTGTGTCGTTTCTTAGTAGTTTTGAAATTGAATGAAATAATAGTCACCTTTACTGGTTGGTTTACATGCGATAAATAAGATTTATTCATTTACATGCTTTTACACTCTTGATGATTGGTCTTCTTCGTTCAGTTTTCTTTGCCGAATTGACTAGGAAAGAGACACCCAACATTGGTTACGGTACTAGTCGGTATCGGGACATGTCAAACCGTATCGGTATTGGCTGTATCGTATCGGTACCGATATTGCAAACTATGAAAAAAAACACTTTATGTCCCCTCAATGGATTTTCATTGCACAGTAGAGGTTCAGAAAAATAAAGAGGAGAGAGAAAGAAGGGGACTTTGGGGGGTGTGGAGGCATGTGGGGCCCAGTTTTGGGAAAACCTCTTTCGGAAAAGAGGTTTTCTTTGCTTTCTAAAAGCAAAGTTATAACATTCACTTTCACAAATTTTTTTTTCAATGTAACATTGTGAGTGGAGTCGTCCAAACACTCTTTCTCCTCCTTTTGCTTATAACTCAGAAAACTGAGTTATAAAGCCTAACCAAACAGGCCCTTACTATGCTGATACTGGAAACATCAAATGAGTGCCACATTGCTAGCCAGATCCTATTTTATTTTTGAATTCTTAAGCAGTCGTGACAGAATTGTGGGTAGACGAAAATACAACATTTTGATGTGTAGTTTACACTACATATATTGGTTCGATATATCAGTAGGATTAATGACTCTGAGATTGTTGCATGAATTAGTAACCATAGCAGCTCAACTCTATTTATGCATAATGTATGTAGCTGTGCTCCTGTTTCTATTCTTTACTAGTTTGTTACATCTCGAGTTCATGTTTATGTCCATGCTTTTAGTACTAAAAAACCTCATGAAGTCATGTTTAATATTCTATATTCAAGTACTTCCTGTAAGCATTCTTGAATCTAGTTGTGATTTGTGACACATAATGGAGTGAGGATGTATTAACTTTTCGTTTGATATTATGTGATTCATGCCTTTTCAGGTTTTTTGTGATCGTGATGATGGAAATCCTGGAAGATGCACTCTGTTTTTATCAGGCTATGTGCGTGCTCACAGTATTTCTGCAAATCAGCTGGTATGCGAATTGTCCTTGAACATATCTCACTTGGATGTTTCTATCAAGTTGATGTTTACACTCTTTCTGGTATAGGTCCATCTTTCAGGTGGAGGAGATTTTCAGATTGGCAGGATAGATGTTCTCAAGGATCCATTTCCTATGAATGAAAGGAAAGATAGGAATTCAATGGAGGCAGATGATTTACATTCTATAGAGGTATGAACTTTTATTTTATATAGAATATAGGCTAATGCTTCAAAGCGTATTATGTTCATATTTCTCTGCATAAGCACTAGGTTGATCCTTTTCTTGTACATTGTAGACTTGTTCTTATGTTGATCTGTGCTTGCTTGCATGCTACACTCTGTTGCATGAACACACAACAATAGGGACCTGACACCAACCATGGCTTGACCATGTGTATTTTAGTGCACATATGGCATTGACCACTCAGACATTAAGATTTTGCAGTATTCTTGCTTTGCAGTCTTCATATGAAATGTTACCGACTAATTGCTAGATTAGGATGGTTTATAACATGCTAGTATCCTTTTAGCATAGGCGCATAACTCTATAATGGTCTAAAATCATGGTTCATTTCCCATTCATCTAAGTTTGCATCTAGGCGGTTTGTCATTTTTCGACTAATTTCTATGAGCTTCATAGGTTTGAGTTTTGGTAAATTATATAGTTAAAAATAGAAAAATGAAATAAAGTGCTTCTTTAATATGATTTCATAATTTATATTATAGCTAAAAATGATTGATTTCATAAGCGTCTTATGTTTTAGAACTACCTCAATCAAAATCCATTTATAGAATATTTTCCCCACTGTACATAAGAGAGTACCAACTAAATATACATTTTGTTGATTGCTTGCTGACTGTGTTTATGACTGATTAAATGCTGACCTTATTGAGATTCAGCTAGAATATAATTTCTTGTCATTTTAAGAGATTTATTGTAGATGTAAAGTTGTCTTTTGTCGATTAGAAAATGAAGAAGTCGTCGTCATTGATGGATCTAATTTTGTGCGAAGCTTAATTTTTGTTTTGGTATTAAAGCTGAAAATTTGACTTTATATTTGTGAGGACTTTAACATTTGGATATCTGTTTGAATAAAATAGAGGACTATCTGCTTATTTGCATTTTTAATATCTGAATCATACAATTTATTCCCAGTGACTTAAATGACATATATGCAAATAAGCTGGCAAGAAAAGATGAAAGGGACAATGTTTTACATAATCTCAAAAAACCAAAATTATCTTTATGTTTTTGTTTGTTAACATCTTTGCTGAAACTTACCGAAACATTAACCTCTGGCTCATACTGATTTATCATGCACTTTGTATCAGTTGTTCAAAAATCCTATATGACAATGTCAATTTTGTTGCTACTGGCTTTTGTTTTAACTTTAAACCTTGCATATAACACTTTACTAGAGCCGATATCCTTACTTTCGACTTGTTCATAATATTATTCAAACTGGATTTGAAGGATAAAGAAATGAAAGAAATGTATATTTAAACTAGATACAGAAAATTAAGCAAAGAAATATTTATAAGAAATTTTTTGGTACATAAAGGAAAAGTTTCTGATAATTGTAGAATTTTCCTGCTTGCTATAGTCTTATATTCTGTTGTAATATAGTTTGTTGTAAATAGAAATTGGTATTCTGTTGTATCTTTGGTTGTAAAAGGAGTAGACAGATCATTAGTTGAAATATCGTGGTATGGCAATATAAACTGGAGTGAGCACCCTAAATCAAAAGATTATAATTCAAGATCAGGAGCTGTTCATGGAAACAACAGAATTAGTATGAGATATTGTACTTTAAGTGATTTATTTAACTATAAAACAATGGACTTTGAGTACTACATTTCGAGAGAATTGCTATAGAGGGGCTAGAGTGGTGTGGTGGTGGGAGGGGGATCTGATTTTGAGTTGTACTTTGAAAAAAGGATTAAGCTGTAACAATTTGTGAAACTTGAGGTAATTGAATTTGAATTTAGATTATAATTGCTTACTATAGTTGTTATTCTGATAAAAGTAAATTGCATCTAGGAGGAAAAATAGATACATAGCGGACGAAGGATTTTTTTAATTAAAAGTACTTTTGGTGAGGGGATTCATTTGTAATTTGCAGTTACACATATTAATCCTTCGCTATTTCTTCCAGTTCCAGACCTTGATAGAAACTTATGCTTGAAGCTGAATCATAGTGGTAATGCAGTCATAAAGAGACATTTAGCTGCCCATGCATGTTTGACCGATGGTTGTCCAGTTTTAAAGAGGCTAATTTAAGATAACCCCCACTTTCTAAAAAAAAAATCTTCCTGTTTTACATAGGAGTGGGGGTATTTGCTAGATAAAAAAAATAGTGGGGGTATATGCTAGTTTCAACATTTAGAATGGTGGTATTTGCTAAATCCTATGTTGTACTGGGCGTTAGGCGAGGCGAGGCGAGACCATGCCCGCCTCGCCTAGGCGCCCGCCCAGAATTTCTTGTTGTTTTCCCTGTGTGCAGCAGTAGCAGTAGCAGATCTCAGGTTTCAGCCTTTCAGGAGATGCAGCAGCATTAAGGAGAAGGAGAAGCAATGTGAATTGTGAAGCAATGTAAATTGTAAACATTAGTAGCAGACTTTTGCATTAAGGAGAAGCAATGTGAAGCAATGTGAATTGACTTTGAGTAGCAGAATTAAGGAGAGGCAATGTGAATTGACTTTGAGTAGCAGAATTGTGAAGCCCACCGCCTAGGCGCCCGACTTCGACTTCCACTGGGCGGACCTAGGCGCCCGTCCAGGCGCGCCTAGGCGCCCACCGCTGAACCCTGCCTTGAAATCCCCAGGCGAGGCGGTGTACTCAAATCGGGCGCGCCTAGGCCGCCTAGGGGCGCCTAGGCGTCGCCCGTAACAACATAGGCTAAATCATCCCTCAAATTAAAGATATACAACTGATTGTTACTATAAGCCTATGCTTGCCTTATAATCTTCTGTACTTGGCAATTGCCGTAAGGCAAAGACTATATAGTAGCTGTGACATACATGATCATAAGCCTACTATGTCTCATTAATAGAAGACCTAGGATCTCAATTATCAAGCCGCAGCACCCATATACAGAAAAGAACATCTATTTAGAGTTGAAATTATTCATGGTTCCTTTTCTTTTGAATTGAGAAATTTAGCAGTGATATATTTGCTCCATTTTGAGCTTATTTACACCAGATGAACTACCCTATAATATCCACACAAATACTAGTTTATGAATTATGTAAATCTGAATTTCCATGGAATTGGCACTGCCTGATATCAACTCTATGGCTATTTATACTGATTGTTGTCGTCTAATTGAACTTGTGGTTTCTTATTTCATATGACTAATTGTCAAGCATGCGTGCTCTCATGTTTGTTTTTGTGTTTGTCTATATTTTATTCATCGTTTGTGTTTTCAGGTTTTCACATAGTTGTATACTTCTTGATATATATGCAGGTTATACGCACGATACTTCCAGATCCTTTGAAGCAGGAACCTTTGCTTGTTGAGAATATACCAGATCCGCTTGCTGGAGAACAGGTAACTATAAGATCTCACTTCTCTTTTCTCTGCAGCAGATATGCTATTAGAACAACACTTTTACTGACAACAATACCACTTTTCTCCCTCCAAGTTAATAGTTCCATCAAATTAATAGCTTGATTAGGAGGCATTTGACTTGGATCCCATTTTTCTTCAATCAATCATAAAGTATGTGCCCAAGATTTAATAAAATGCTATCTGCTGCAGTAAAAAGAGCTAGTGGTGTTTGCGTAACAGCATGTGATTAATTAGAGAGTTGAAGTTTTAAACAATCAAATTGCAAGAAAAACAGTTGTAACCAAAATCTAAGTGATTCTTCTCGTAGTAATTTTATTCATATTAAATGATTAATAATCTTGTTCTTTGAATTTTATTTATCTTTGAGTTTTTGTATCTTTAAGTTCTGTCTTCATGTCTTGCTATTGAAGGAAAATTGCAGAAGTTATCTTGATTAAAAATATTTTTAGATATACTTTTTCAGTGTAAACATATGAACTCATCCAGAATAGTCTTTGTTCCTATTGAAAGTTGTAAAAATTATCTTGATTATGAATAATGTCTATTCATTATGTAATTGTTTCCACAACTTTGGTGTCTTTATTTAGACATGGCCCACAGAAGCAGAGTTGGCTGAAGCTGATGCAAGTAACAAAGGACGAAAGTTGAAAAGGAAGAAACTTCCACGAGGCACCTCAGATTATCAGGTTGTTATATTATATTTAAAATTTTCTTGCAGAGGGAGATGTTCCACTAAAGATTGTTTTGACTTTTGCATAGGCTGCTTGGATCGTGGATGATGTAGATGACATAGATGATGAAGACTCTCATAGCAACATAGAAGAAGGTGATGGAATGATATTGGATATGCAGGAAGGATTTGATCAGTCTGACACTGATGAAGGTCCACATGATATTGAATATGATGAAGAAACAGAGGCTGATACTGAGATGGCTGTGAGTTGTCTATAATACATATCTTATAGTACAATTATTGCACTTTAACTGTGAAACCTTTCTTTATTGCTCTGGCATTTATTATATCTTCGCTCAAATTTAGTTGCAGTTTTACCTTAGTGATTTGCAACAAGTTTGCACAGAATGATGATTTTATCAACAATAGAGACAGTTGGTTTTTATATCTTTAAAGGCTACTGAAAGTTTATATTGGTTTCATATCTTTACAGTCTATATTGATTTTCATGACTTCATTTGCTCTTTTTTATCTGACACGTCTAGCCTAGCTTACCTATTATTTCCTCTGGATTTGCTTAAAGTTTCTGGAATTTTGTGATAAACATTTTTTTTCTTGAAAATGCCTACATTATAACAATATAGAAGTCATTTCTCTTGTATATCAAATTCTTGTAATGTAGCGAAGTGCATGTGCAGGATAACGATAACTTAACGAAGGAGCAGATAGTAGCAGAAATTAAGAAGCTTAAGGAAGCAAGTGCTGTTGATGAAGGTATAGATTACGTCGATTCTCATAATTTTGCTACTATCTTCAAACTATGGTACTATTGGAAGTAAGTGCTATTGGAAAAAAACTTATTTGTTCCAGGAGCTTAAGAGTTACTGTACAACATGGTTTAGAAGGTGCTGTTTCTGTTTGGAGGTCCTTTTGGAATGACTAGTTTAGTGTCCTAATACTATGTTTCTTAATGGTTAGATTAAGGCACTAAGTTCTCGTGTCTACAAATTATAAAGTATAATGAATTGTATTTCCGTGACGGTTGCATTAATATCATTGAGCGTGTCGATGTTTTCTATGATTTCAGAATTTCCAGATGAAGTAGATACCCCAATAGATGTTCCAGCTAGAAAGCGTTTCGCCAAGTACAGAGGGCTCAAGTCTTTTAGGACATCTTCTTGGGATCCTAAAGTGAGTTTCGCTATAATCACATCATATTCATGCATTAGCTCTCATGAATTAAATGATTATGTTACATCTTGACAGGAATCTTTGCCACCAGAGTACGGACGGATTTTTGCTTTTGATAATTTTGCAAAAACACAGAAACATGTCCTTTCGAAACTTCAAGATAGAAATCAAGAGAACATGAATGAGTATGCATCAGTAGGATTGTATGTGAGGATTCATATAAGCATGTTCCTCTAGATGTTGCATCCAAGCTATGTTTACTGTCAAAGAAATCGCCTGTGGTAGCATGCGGCCTTCTGCAGCATGAGTCCAAGATGTCTGTCCTTCACTTCAGGTATTCTATGTTACTAGTAGCCGTTATATATTCATATGAAGCAATGGTATAATTAGTGATGACACTGTTTATGACCTGTTCTCCAATTGTCAAGTTTAATTTGTCTTTTCTCGAGATATTTAATTGTCCTCTATATGCTGCATTGTTCTTCTTTGTGTTTATTCGTTCGTTTTGTGTTATTGAATGGTATGATACTAATGCAAATGATGTCTCAACCAGGAGATCAAGCTTTTGCACTAGAATATTTGTCTGCCTCAGTTGGTCGGATTTTTTTTCCTTCTCTTTTTTATAACCTCTAGTGATCCTTTCATATCCTCCTAAGTTTGGAACTCCTATTTGGTACAACTGTTGTAGATATTGGCTAATGAGACGAGCCTCAAAGTCATTTCATTGCCTTTTACCTAACTAAATTTGGGATTCAACAAGTATGATACCTTATACATAGAACCCAAATATTCACCATTTGGACCTTAGGCTTATATCACATACTGAAGACCCTATTAAGTAGTGAGTATCTTAATTTTCTTCTCAACCTCATCCAGGTAATCCTCGGTGACCCTTTGTTCTAACTGTCCCTTCACCTCTTCTCCAAAGAGTCAAAACCTTACATTAACAAAGGCATCACTGATAGTATTCCCTATGATTGATATACTTCCAATAAGCTCTTTCCTATTTCAAACTGTTGAGAAGATAGCAGTAGCTTCCAAAAGGTTTCTGTATGTAGCTAGTAGCTACAGACTTTTGAATATGATTATATTCTCTTTACAGCCTTCCCCCTCCTGCAGACACGTAGGACATATATACAGACCCAACGGAGGGAGGGAGAAATGGTGTTCATTGTGTTTCTCTTTATTGAATATTGATAAATTTCTCATTCTTTGTGCATGGAGAGAATATGTCACTCTATTGACAACCTACTTTATTGGTAGTGTATTTCTCTCGTCATTTGGAACCTACTGGTTTGCTCCTTGCTTGCATGACTTAAACTGCATGAGCGTTAAGGTAAGCCTATCTAACCGCCAACTAGCAATTTAGGTTTACGGCAAAGCTCTCTTTCTTATAGCCAAGTTCTTTAGATATTTTGTATCAGAAAAAAAGGCTTGACGGGAGATTGAGAGCCAGTCTGAAAAGTGTCAATTCTTTTGTGGAACTATTTTGTGCTCCATTGGTAACCCCATAATGTTGCAAGATGAAAATGATTTGAAACCCACTGGTGTATGTAAGTGTGAATATGTTGTCACTCACATGTATGGTTTTATTAGTTAACATCTAATAAGAGTAGGTTGTTGGTAAGAAGATAATTCCATCATGTTTTCTTAATCAGGGGGATTTACACAGATTAAATATAACTTTCCCTTCTTCCATGTGCGGAGGTCCCTCTCGGATTGCTAACTTGGACTTCACCACACTTGAACCATTCTTTCTTGGGCTTCTTGAGATTTTGTACTTGTAATCATGTTTAGCCTGTTTTCTAAGTCATTCTTCCTCAGCCCTAACATTATTTGTATTGTTACTCTATACAATAAAGATCACTTTCTTCCTTCTGTTTTCTCTAATTCTTCTTTGCTTCTTTTATTGCTCTACTTCTTCCTTTCCATAATGGTGACTCATATTATTTTTGTTTGCTACATTTAGAAGTTTTGGGTAAATATAGTTGTAGTTTTTAAAAGTAAGGTGTGCCCTACATCATCAAGCATGCGCCTAGGCCCCAAGGACCTTTGTGTCTCAACTATACCTTGCACTTTTAGAATCACTAAGAGCATCATTAGTAAGGCCCATCCCATTTTCTAGATTCTAGATTTAGAATGTAGAAGCTCATTTTGTAGAATAATAAGTCTCATCCCTAGTCCCAATTTCTACAATTTCGGTCCCAACCCATCCATGGGTGCTAAGGGTTGGGCCTCCCAATTTCTAGATTCTAAATTGTAGAAACTCGTTTTGTAGAATAGTAAGTTCCAATTTGGAGCCCAACTTTCTAGATTCTAAACTATAATTATTTTTTTCCTACATTAATTTTTGACCACACAATTTTTGGGACCGGAGCTCACTTTATCATTTTCTACTATTCTCATACAAATCCAACCCATTCTACATTTATTGCATTGGAGAGCCCAACTACTAATGATGCTCTAATGCAAGCATCAAATAAACAATACCAAACAAAAATAGAAGTTCTTGGGCTATTGTAGATGTCGGATGTTGGTTCATGTCGTGTTCGGTTTTCTAATTTGTGATGTCAGATGTGGGAGACATCTTAAAATATCGGATATCAATAGATATGTAATATACTTTAATTCACAAATACTAAATGTAAAAATATATATATTTGGAAAGAGGTGAAGATTTCAATAAATCAAGACCTACATGTTGGAGGAAGAATCTCTTGTTCTTTGGAGGGAGGATACTGAAGCTCTGTTTTGGGTAAATCTGCAAAAAAAAAGGTTATTTTTTGGCAAAATTCAAGTAGAGAGAGAGAGAGAGTTATGAAGTGGAAAATTTAGGTGCTAGGGTTCAATGTCAAAGAGAAGACATGGAGAGAGGTTTAGAGCTTGGACTGGATTGAAGACAGGAAGAGGGGGTTTTGTTTGTGCTATTGGGCTGACAGGTAGGGCTTTAGAAAAATCCCGGTTAACATATAAAATAGATGTGTAAAAAGTTGGTCTATATTTCACTTTCTCATGTCGGCCGACGTATCAAATTTGGTCTGATTTTTATCAAAACGATATAAATGATTTTGTTTGCTGATTTATGTAGTTTGCTAGTCAAAATCAACATGTTGGCCAATATCTACAAATACACTAGCTAAAGTTTGAACTTATCTGTAAGAGAATAGTTAATACATGTCATTGCTGGGACTGCTACCTTTTATAGAAGAATAAAAGTGAATGTAACTGATGAGATGGCTGAACTAAGAGAGACGACATATTAAAATGAGTGTATATGTGGAAGACAGAATGTAGCTTCTACCGCTGGAGAATACTTTGAAATGCTTTGGACATATTCAAGAATAGGTAGGCTTCTAGGACTGACAGGTTGTAGTTGAAAGAACTTCTGGGACCAGACTTGATCAGCATAAACCTGGATAGATAGGTTCTGTTCTGAAGAAATCGGATCATGTTACTGGCACCAGATACGTGATAATGCTTTTAAAAGCTTGTTAATTTGTTGTCACTGTGCTTTTGGGTCAACTGAAGGGTGATGTTTGTTGGGGCTATTGCAAGCCACATTGAACTTGGTTTGAGACAGCATAGAAGGATTAGGTAGGTTCTATTAACGAAGGTGGCACTGTTGTCTAGCTGGCCCCAAAGTTCTGGGATAAAGGCTTAGTTACTGTCAGAGTTGTTGGTCAACTGAAGAATGTCTTCAGGGTAACATCTGGTGGAAATAGAGCAAACTGAACTTGATTGAGACGGTAAAAGAGGATTAGGTGGTTCTAGTTTAACGAAGATGTCACTAGTATTATAACTGGCACCAAAGATCTGTGATACAGGCTTAGTTGCTGTTGTTGGGTTAACCATAGTGTCTTTGGGCAATGTTCTCAGTCACAGTACTTGGATTGAGACAGTAAAAGAGGATTAGGTAGGTTCTAATTTAGTGTAGTGTAGATTTGCACTAGTATAGCTGGAACCCTATGTTACACGGACACAGGCGTATCCGTAGTGTCTGTACCCCTATCCGTACCCATATTCTGCAACATAGGTGATTGCACTGTAGCTATTTGAAGATATCCGTGTGCTGTAGTGGTATAGTGTACTTACTCGTATCCATGTCCGTATTCATGCAACATATCTGGCACCAAACATCTGGGATACAGGTTCGCTCTCTGTGTTGTTGGGTTAACCAAAGTGTCTTTAGGGCAATGTTCTCAGTCACCAGTACTAGCCGGTTAATACAGATTCACCAGCAGTACTGGTATAAACCAGTACGCTGGCTGGTATAACTTTATAAAGTATAATTAAGCTTAAATGTATTTGGAAGGCAGTATAAACTGGTATTACCAGCCTATATGGACCACTACTTTAGGGTGAGAAGTTCCGAGTGAGCTTTCTGTATGTACTGTGTCGTGCATCTCCAATCGATATATCGACTCTTTGAAAGACTAGATTGAGATTACTCGACAGAATCGTCTTTGCTTGTCTATTTATGTCCGTTGAAGCTCTAATGGTTTCAAGGTTATAGTATGCTATATGTATCTCAATTGACTACTTTACCTGAACAGACTGCTTCTGGAATTATCATGTTTGACTAATTGTAAAGTTGTATTTGCAGCATAAAAAAACATGAATCTTATGATGCTCCTATTAAATCCAAAGATACCTTCATCTTCAATGTCGGGTTCCGCCAGTTCGTTGCAAGGTGATCACTAGTTTTGTCATGTTCAGCATCTCGATTCATAACTTGTTGCTGTTTTATCCTCTTAAGCATTCGTAGCTAATATTTCTTTCTAACCGTATCTTCTGTATGCTTTCTGTGAAGGCCACTATTTTCTTCTGACGATATAAACTCGAATAAGCATAAGATGGAACGGTTTCTACACCCAGGGCGCTTCTCAATAGCCTCTGTCTATGCACCTATTTGTTTCCCTCCTCTGCCCTTAGTCGTTCTGAAGAGTAACCCCGAGGGTGTACCTGCTATTGCTGCTTTTGGTTCATTAAAAACTGTGGACCCTGACAGGATTATTCTCAAGAAGATCATTCTCACTGGGTAATATGCTCTCTCCCCTCTGGTTTCTATATTGTAGTATCGACACTGCTGTACCTTAAGCCCTCGTTTGGTTCACGGATTCAAGGAATCCTGAAAGGAAACTTGTTCCTTTCCTTTGTTTGGTAGCCACAAATTTGGGAAACATTTTCCTGACATTGGAAAAAATAGGAGGGAAAATGGTTCCTCTCAGGGACCCATGGGATTCGTTTTTCTTCCTCCTTTTCCAACATTAATTACCAAACATTATGACAAAATAGCTTTGATTTATTGCCTATTTTTACCAATTAACTCTTCGTATTTTGTTGATTATAATTATGTTGACATTGAATATTATTGGAACAATGATTTTTTTTTCTTTCTTTCCTACACCAACGAAACACTCTAAAGGAAATCAAATGGTCTTTCTTAAATATTTTCTTGTTTTTACCGAACATAGGAAAGGAAATCTGATTTGAATTCTACTTTCCCATCATCATGGGAACCATTTTCCCTCCTCCTTTTCCAACATTAATTACCAAACATTATGACAAAATAGCTTTGATTTATTGCCTATTTTTACCAATTAACTCTTCGTATTTTGTTGATTATAATTATGTTGATATTGAATATTATTGGAACAATGATATATATTTTTCTTTTCTTTCCTACACCAACCAAACACTCGAAAGGAAATCAAATGGTCTTTCTTAAATATTTTCTTGTTTTTACCGAACATAGGAAAGGAAATCTGATATGAATTCTACTTTCCCATCACCATGGAAAATACAAGGGAATTGATTTCCCTTCCGTGAACCAAACGAGGCCTAAAGGATTTCTTTTCGATGCGTGCATTTATTGCATATTCTAAGTGCACTAGGTAGTGTTTGAAGGTCAAACTTGCATTGAATAGCTAGCGCCATATGGTGAAAAATGCAGGCTTCGCCTTTATGATTTATTAAATCATATTTATTACACACGATTTATTAACAAATAATATTTATTACATACGATTTGTTAACAATTTCACATAATTTGAATAGAGTTGCACCTCACCTTCATGTGGCTTGCACTTTTGCCTCATGCCTCAGTCCTGAGCACAATTTGCGCCGCAATGCACCGTGCGCCTTTAATAAGAATGCAATATTCGTTAGTTTAAGCTAATGTGATAGGACCCTTTTTTTTGGTTTCATCCCTGCAAGCCACTCCACCCCCTCATAGTTCGCTGTTGTGGTACTTACTATTGTAGTTGTTTGTCTATTAGTTCAATGAATATTTTAGGGATATTTAGTTTTAGGGTCTCACATATATATGGATAGGGTTTGGGTCTCGAAGTTGACCGATGTTAGAGTTTGGATCTCGAAATCACTGTTCACGTAGGCTAACATCGGTCAATTTCGAGACCCAAATTCTAATTTCCATATGTATGTGAGACCCTAAAACTAAATAACCCAATATTTTACCTTGATCTGTTAAAATTTAAATATACCTTGTTAATGCAGCTATCCTCAGAGAGTTTCTAAATTGAAAGCCTCGGTGCGATTTATGTTTCATCATCCTGATGACGTTAGATGGTTCAAGGTAACCATGATATTGCGCTCTGAACATCATCTCATTATTTTTTTTTACATCTTAATTAGACTCGAAGATTGAATTATCTGTAACATGTGCTCTTCTGGTGTACAGCCGGTGGAGGTATGGACGAAATGTGGTCGTCGTGGCCGCGTAAAGGAACCCGTTGGCACTCATGGTATGCTTCTCTCCGTTGTCCCCATCGGCTTTTCTGTACGAAACTGAAAATTCCAAAGAACTCGACCTACTCTTTTCACTCGACCCTTGTTAGCAAACACCCGAATAAAACTCGTATTATACACGAATTTTTTCGTGTCTTTCAGAAACGTATAATACTTGCATACTTTTGAAAGATTCGAATAAGTGCGTAAATTTTAAGAATGCGAAGTTTTAAACGTGTTCCGTATAAATTATCGAAAAATTTGGCACAAAAAAACGTAGTGGGAATCTGTTTAATTAATCAAATTTGATAACATATTTAAGAATGTGAAGTTTCTAACCTCAATATTTCCAATTTTTGAATATCTGACCGACCGAATTTTTGAACGTATTTTATTTGCACTGAGCCGATTTATACTCGTATTCTTGCCGTCCCGCTTTCTTTCCGTTTGCCGAATTGCTAACAAGGCACTCGACTCACCCTGTTTGTTCAACTTATCAGGGGCAATGAAATGTGTTTTCAATGGCATTCTTCAGCAGCACGATACCGTCTGCATGAGCTTGTACAAGCGCGCATACCCCAAGTGGCCTGAACAGCGGTTTCCTTTGTAAGGTCGAGGCTGGCAGTTCCCCTCCGTCTCACGACGACGGCGGAGATTGTGCCTCCTGCTGGGAGTGAAGCACCGGTTCGGAATAGACCCTTCTCATGTTTGGTTGGGAGGAAAATTTTTGATTTTGGCAAGAATAAGCTGTGGGGTTATTGCCTGGACTATTTATGTTGATGTATGGGTCGAGTGATGTCTATAAATGTAACAGATTTCCTGAACATGCTTTGATACCGGAATTGTGTAAGCTAACATCTATATGTAATAACTTAAGTATGATGGCTGATTTTATTGATTGAGAACATAGTGCCTTGATCTCATTCTTCGGTCTGCCCTAAAATTGTGTCACCGATCTAAATGCTAGTATAATTTCATCGTACCTAGCGTCCAAAGTAAAAAAAAATTCACTGTTGGGCCTCAAGGGATGTTTTCGCAAATATTCCTATTCCAAAAATGTTGAAACTAGCATATATCTCAAATATATTTTTTTTACTAGCAAATGTCCCCATTTTTAGTATGAAATAGTAAAAAATTTAAGATACTCCCACTTTTTTTTTTCCTCTTTAACATTAGAGGGTATTTGCTAGATAATAAAAAAAAAATAATGGAGGTATATGTTAGTTTTAATATTTTGAATGAGAGTATTGTTAAATTATCGGTTGTTTTCCCCCTTTTTTTTACTATAAAAAATTATAGGGGAATTCATAAATCATAAGTTCCTAATTTTTCAAACTCGGACATGAAAATTCGTTGGATTACATCCATATGACCTCTTAATTTTCTCAACAGAGACAAACCAGTACAAAAAAAAATTTGGGATACCCTGGCTGATGCCCGGGACTCTATACCCGCTTAGCCAAGAAAATTACCTCTTCTCGCTGACCAAAAGAGCTAGCTAAGTTCTCATTCGAGTTTTAATGTTAGTGAAATCCACATGTCAGATCTATATTACAAGTTGTTATTCGAGCTTTGGTAGTTGAATTGTTTTCCTGTCTACACAGATGTAGCTAAAATATGGATCAGTGTATCGAATTTGCAGTTGCAAGAGTAAATTTTGGTCTATTTGTAGGAGAAGCAACAACAAAACTTCTGTCCATCTCTTTCATTTCCACAAGAACAAGAAAAATAAAAAGTACAAGTTTGTCCTTTTATTTTCACAAAAACAAGAAAGAAAAAAAAAAACAATATTTAGGTCCCACCGAGACTTGAACTCAGGTTACTGGATTCAGAGTCCAATGTCCTAACCACTAGACCATGGGACCGTTTTGTTTGATGGAGAACCCCATTAGATAAATATATTCTAAACATGAAATTTATTCTGATATTGACGGAAAAGATTTATTTGAAAAACTTAAAGTTTTAAGAGATGTTTTACTAAAAGAAATAAAAACAGCAATTGGGATACTAAAATTACTTTAAAAGACTTTAAACATGCATTATGACTTTCAATTTTGCTTTCCTATTTCAGTACACAATGAGGATTTTTTGGCGATTATATAAATAAAAAAAAGATTTGGAAGACTTGAAACATAATTTTTTGAACCTAATTTGGGGACCATTTCCTTGCAATGTAATTGTAGTTTTGGAAGCCATCATACATGCTTGATCATTTTAGTTGTGCCATTGATGAGTCCATTGAATTTGCAGGAGTTGCAAGAGTAAAATTTGCTCTATTTGTAGAAGCGACAACAAAACTTCTGTCCAGCCATCTTTTTTTTATTTTCACAAAAAGAAGAAGAAGAAAAGTATAACAAAATAAAATTATGTCCACCTTCTCCTTTATTTCCACAAAAACAAGAGGGAAAAAAATATTATAGGTCCCACCGAGACTTGAACTCGGGTTACTGGATTCAGAGTCCAATGTCCTAACCACTAGACCATGGGACCATTTTGTTGCAGAACCCCACAAATAAATTACTATTCTTGATTGTCAGTAGAAGTGTCTTGATTTGAAAATCGAGTTGTGTTCTAGATGCAAGGAAGCTTGTCCCGACAAGTCAAGTCTAACCCGTTCGGAAACCAACTTGTGGATTGGGTCGGGGTAAAGAACAGGTGCAGGTGCAGGTGCAGGTGCTTCATTCACATTTGGATCTAGATTTATATGACGCTTCGGATCTGGAGAGAGAAGAATGGGCGGTTGTTTGGTTGCTTGAAAGTGCCGGCTGAAAGTCAGATCTTTCAAGTTTGGTAAAATTGGATGTGTCGGAAAATAGACACCCAACTAAAAGTGGAATTTTAGTGACAATTTTTCTTTTTTGGTATCCAAATTTCCAAAGAGGATATTCTTTGGATAGTTGACATTATTTCATACAAGATTTGTCATATCGAGTGTGTACTTCTCTTTCTTTTTTATTCATCCAATTTTAGAACCAAAAATCCTAGAGTAACTCATGAGTTACTAATTTTTAAAACACGTTACTGACAAACGGTTAGATTACATGCATCTCATTCTTCAATTTTTTAAGGACCTAAACAAAATGTCAATGACCTAAATAGAATAAATAAGTCCACATGTCATAATCATATTACACGTTCTTATTTTGAGTTCCTATTTGAGTTTCTGCAGTTAAACTGAGAGCTGTACATGTCACTTAAAATTACACGTTTTCGAAATAGACACATAAGTTGATCACAACAAACAATGATATCATGCTTTTTCGATAATGTAGGTGAGTTCAAGAGCGAAAACAATAAGCGACAAGTAGGGCCAACTGACACAAGTGGGGTCAACTGACCCCACTGTAAATTTTTTAATTTCTAGAGTCATAAGCTCATTCTCTTCTCTTCTCTTACGTAGCACACACCCTAATGTACACTGTGCACGGTACATTGAACACCTCCTCCCACTCCCCCTCCCCCTCCCCTCTTTTCATCATTCTCTCTCTCCCCAGCATCCCCCCCCCAAACACACCCCCTACCCACCCACCCAAACCCCCACCCCACCCCAAGTCTCTCTCTCTCTCTCACTCTCTTTCCTCTTAGGCAAGGCATGACTCCAACCCCCTCCCCTCCGAATTCATCATCTATATCTCCTCTCTATGTCAATTCAATCCATCATCACCATCACCATCAAGGCAGCGGGAAGCAGCTATGTCATTCCTGGTTCCGCTTCCGTCCGATGAACTTTCGTCATGCACCTCGCTCTTGCCCCCAACTCAAGGTGTCATCCGGTCCGGGTTAATCGCGAACCGGCCTAGGCCCACCCAAGCCCGCTCCCTTGAAGCCCGGCCCGTCCGAGCCCACCATCCAACTGGTCCGGGCTGGGTTCACTAAACCGAGCCCGAGCCCGGCCCAGACCGGCCCGGGTTATTATTATTTTATTTTTTTCAAACGGTAGGCTCGGTCCGGTCCGGCCCAGCCCGGTCAAGCCCGCCCGAGCCCGGCCCGGATGAACAGGTTTACTGATTTTTTTTTGAATTTCTTTTTGAATGTTTGGTCCCCCATTTACCAAAATGCCCACACTATTTGACCGTTTTATGGGGTATTTTGGTCATTTTGTCCAAAATGACCAAAAATCATCTACAACAACTCTATTTGGAGGGTAGGGGTCATTTGGCTTCAAAAAAATTCTATAAATATGTCATGAATCACATTTTTCAAACACACAATTCATTCCATAAAAAAAAATTTCAAGTTCACAAGAAGGTTTCAAGAAAATTTGTCCAAGCAATTTCGGTGATCTACGAATTTCCGATCAAGCAATTCCGGGATCTACAACTTCCTCTTTCTAATTATTTTTTTAATTTATATTTACAAAATAGTTTTCTTTCCTCCATCTCTTTTTTTTTAGAAAAAATAATTTTCGATTAATTTATTTTTCGGTTTCCTCCATCTTTCTAATTGTTTCTCTATTTTTATTTATCTTTTTAAAATGACCGGACAAGGTTCAAACCAACCTAATGATGCTTTTGAAATTTATAATACTTTTTTGAGCAAAATCTTATTCCTGATGATTTAGTTGGTTTACCTCCTGAAGTTGCTAGCAATACCCAAAATGTTGTAAAGAGAAAGCAAAAAAATCAAAGATTTGAGAATTTTTTGTTATTCTTAATGAGACTAAACCTGATGGCTCACTTATTTTAGATCAGAAAGGTGAACCAGTTTCATACGCGGCACAATGCAAGAAATGTTCCCATATATACAAATGGAAGAGGGGAGGTGGCACAGGCACAATGTCAAGACAGTACTACGATACCTGCTACGGTCCGATCTCAATTCCAGCGACCCAAACTCAAATAAGTTTCGGAGGTACCGCGGGTACTTCAATGAGTACGTTTTCCTATTCAGCTGCCTGTCATAAAACTGAATTTATTAAATATATTATTGTTGATGAACTTCCATTCACTTCGGATGAAAGTGAATCTTTATATGATTATGCCACAATTTTTTTAAATTCCTATTTTAGTACAGTTACTAGTGGCGCTGCTAGGAAAGAGGCTAAGAGACTTTTTAAAGAATGAGAGTTGCTTTAAAAGAAACATTGTCGCATGTTAGTAAAATATCTATTACTTCTGATATTTGGACAAGTAAGCAAAGTTATGCTTATATTTGTATCACAGCACACTATATAGATTTACAATGGATGTTGCAAAAGTGCATCATCTGTTTAAAAACTTTGGAATTTCCACACACGGGATGTGCAATTGCAGGTTCTATTTCAAAATACGTGCGTGACTTTGATATTCACCATAAAATTATCTGTATCTTTTGATAATGCTAGTAATATACTTCTGCTATATCTTCATTGTCTTTACTATTTCAGCCTATTTTGGAAGGTAGATTATTGCATGTTAGGTGTGCTTGCCACATTATTAACTTAGTTGTAAAAGAATGTCTCGAATTTTTAGTACACATTTAGAGACTCTTAGAAATTGTTTACACAGCTTGAACACGTTTCCAAGTAGGCAACAAACTTTTAAAGTCACATGTGCATATTTTAGTATTCGTTTTAGAAGATTTATTAAGGATGTACCACATAGATGGAATTTGACATATTTAATGTTGAAATATGCAATTCCCTTTAAGGATGCTATTACGTATTTTTGTAATATGGATCAGAATTTTGTATATCAAGTAACTGAAGATGATTGGATATGTCACGCCCCGATCCGAAAAATCGCTTATCCTCGCTAGATTTTACCCGAATTATCGTCCTCGCTGGGGCGTGATGCCGTACGAGCCTGAAGTTGCGCTCGTGCAAGGCAAGATAACGATTCACATAGTGATTATCTCAAATTCGTAACATAAGCAGCGGAAGGAAACAAAGAATACAATAAGAATCTCTTTTTCATAATGAACTGAAGGTTACAAGGCTCTGAATAGCCCAACTTAAATGCCAATTGGCTACAACGCTCATGATCTCTCTAGCTCACAAAGGATTACATTGTTCCATACATTATGCCTCTTTATAGCTACCAAGTTGTCCTCGGCCGAACATCTCAATGTCGCAAGTCCGAACGCCTATGCGGAAGCTCCTCTTGAACACCAAGGACTCCATGCCTCGGCACGTCCAAGCCAAGCTTCGCCCCGAGCCGATCATAACCTGAGCCTGCACATAAACTAGTGGAGGATTAGTGCTTTCGTCCTCGCTTCGCATTGATCAAGACCCGCTCGCACCCAAACCAAACACTTAATCATTTAGTGAAACATGCATCTTAATTGGTGATCTTTCTATTTAGCCTTAGGATCAGTTTCATAGCAATACTTAAACATATCACATTATCATAAATGTGTCCCATACCGTGTCCCTGCGGCAGATACAGTTAGACATAATATGAGCATAAACATAGTGATCGTGCTCATCTTCGTCCCATTTTCCTTAGCCTGCACTGGTTAGAACTTACGTATGAAACCATATATTTCACGCAACATTCCAATCATAAACTTAGACAATGCATAAGGATCGCAGGTCCTGCGCCTGCACCCAACTCTCAACTGTCACGACCCGCACCCGTTTTTTTTAAACGGATACGAGACGTGTCCAAGCCAGCCTACGCCGCAGTGTCGGCGGTAGAACGCTGTCACGGCCATGAAGATCAAAATCACAAATAATGCTCATTCACAAAAATTAATTTAACTTACAATGATCACAAGTTTTACATTTGCAGAAAATATAAACTTGTACAAATATTGGAATGACTACAACTTCGCTATCTAGCTAGTTTCTAGGCTTTTGTCTGCAAGTACCCCCGTATCTCCCATGCTAAGTGAATCCACGGCTAACCTGAAAAATGTTGGTTTCCAGTCAGGAATGGAACGAGCACAATTCACTGAATACAATTTCAAATAAAGAAAATGACTATAAACAAAGGTTAGACATCAGTCATGGGTTTTGAAAATAAACAGTAAATACGGAAAACCAATAGCAATAAATAGACACAAAATACTTTCTCCAACTGTTAGAAGTACCTTTGATATGTGATCGGTCTCGGAACAATTATGCGATACTGTCTACACTGTCTAAAGTTACACTGTCTACACTGTCTAAAGTTACACGGTCTACAGTTACACGGTCTACAGTTATACGGTCTACAGTTAATATTGCAATAAAGAAACACTGTCTACAAAATAATAATCACGAACTACACAGTTTAAATGCAATAATAATCACGGTCTATACTGTCTACTTTGCAATAAATAAATCACTGTCTACACTGTCCACTTTGCAATAATAAATTACTGTCAACACTGTCTAAGGTCAGATCACACATCCTTGGTACTTCTCATTCCCGACTCAACAATTTATAATAGAAAATAATCACATAACCAATGGCCAATCAATGAAATATGAAAATCAATATCGAAATGCAAACAATAAACTATACTCGCCTGTGGTCCTCTGCTGGTGAAATCGACAGTCTGAACTACTCAATGTGCCATAATAGTCAAAACCCGTACAACAGTCCCCAGAAGCTGAAATAAACATTACTAATGTTCTTAGAATAGTCAAATTAGCTAGGATTGCCTGTCCTTAAATCCAATTCTGGACACAGGGGCAAAACGGTAATTTTGGGCCAAAACAATGTCCGCTGTTGGATCCGCTTTACACCGAAAAGCGTGCTAGAGTCAACGGTCTCTAAAGTCGTCAAACTACATGTCTACGGATCCAGTTTTCTGATACGAACCCAACCGTATGTCCAAAGTTGGATTTCGGCGGGCCGAGCACAAAATCGCCCGTTGAGTGGGACTGTGGGGCCCGCAAAACGACGTACGATTCAACTGTCTCAGAATTGGACCAAACTTGGCATACATGATCAAAAAAATGATACGGTTCTGTTGGCACAAGTTTTGTCTCGATCTGACGAGCGTGCAAAAAGTAATTGGAGAATTTGCAAAGTGCACGATACGGTGAATTTTGACGGATACGCATCAAATTCGTCGTGCACACGCGACAAATTTGAATTCCGTCAAAGCCCACACGACCATGAAGCTGTTACGCACCTTTCGATAATTACGTTGCACGACCACGTCGCCCGAAATGGCGAAACGTGTAATGACCCCTCCGTCCTAGCGGAATGCCGATTCAAACGGCAAGTGCAACGACTCAAACGAGCCGTCGAGCCGAAGAGTTGGCATCGACAGATGAAGAATCGATACAAGGCTTACATTGGCCCGTCAAGATGAATCCAGTCTTAGACTTTCAAAGGCGCGCTCGGAGTATCGCTCGGCCGATGCGAACATCGCTAAGGTGGATGGCTCGGATGAACCCGTCTTTGCTTAGCCTGGACACATAACAATACGAACACTATAGCTAGAATCGCTAGACGATAACACCGCACATGCTAATAAATAACTCAATGCACCTAGCTAAGGGAATAATCCCACCTTGCATGCTTGTATAGAATATGGAAAGGAACATGAAAATATGAGAACTCTAGCACCGCGCTCCATGCTCGTGCTATGGCACAAGCTTACGTCCAAGTCCCTTACGCGTTCAACAATGAAACAATGAATGGATTACAACAATGAAACGGGAAGGCTATCAACATAGTCGTTCCAAGTAGATTATAGCAACATTGAAAGATTATGGGACCGATGGGTCGCCAAGGCGACTCCCGCACGGGGAGTTGCATAATATGTGAATGAAAGAATGAATGGATAAGTGAATGAATGAGCCAACGTATGAAAGAATGAATACGTAAATGAATCAATGAACGAACAAACAAGTGAAAGAAAGAAAGAATGAATAAAAGATAAAAATGAAAGGAATGGTTAGCGACAGGTATGACGGACACGTGCAACGAAGCTCGCTACCCGCTGCACGGACGCCAACCTAGTCGATAACGCATTATGGCTAAGGGTTAGCCTACGGCTCGGAGACAACCGTTAAGCTAAAATGACAAATAATACGAAATGGTCGTGGACAATCCCCTCGTATACGGGAGGTGGGAGATATAAGGGATTTCCGCGGCATGATCAAAGGGAGGATCGTGGCCGGCCTAGGCGGAAATCAAAGGGGGCTTACGGGCTGCCTGGGGGGGTTTGGCTACCCGGGGGACGTAAGTGCAGGATATTTCAAGACACTATCAACATGTACCAGCCGCACACTCTGAATAGTTGCGAAATACCAAGGAAAAAAGGGTCCTAAATGGCTTGTGATGCCAGCGACCGGTACATATAGAGTTAAGTGGGCTTTGCTGGTGGCGATCCACGTGCAAGTTCTTGCATTGAAATCAAAGTAGTCTAAGTTAAATGAACAATCGCCTACTGAACGGCTTGAAATGTATCACACCCAATGATAATGAATACTTCGTACAATGAGTTAGAGAATACGCCTACGACGCGCTAGAAACTGAGGCAGGGACACGCCCATGATATTGAATGTTTCCAAGAATCACGTTATGTTATTACACATGAATTGTTTGACTAACTTGGTTTACTTTGGACAGGGAAGGCCGGACGGTAAGTATGGGTAGGTCGTGCATGTATTTCCATGCGACACTTGAATTTTGGCAACACGGGATAGGTTATGACATATGCCATGAAATTGATCCTAAGGCAAGATTAGAAAGACAATGAATGATAGAGATGCACAAAAGTAAATGGAACGTATTTGGTAATGATAGCATTGTGGGCGAGCTAGCCTCCCCACCAGTGCATAACAATGTACTGATAACCCCAAAGTCTGCTTGTAGGATGCAGGAGACGCCGGCGGGTGCGGAGCTTCCATCGAACGTGTTAAGGCACGGAGCCAACTCCGGGGCCTTGGGACGTTGCAAGAAGCTGAAGCACCCTATACAGGACATAATGTATCAGAACATCGCCATGAATCATTCCATGTTGTAAGCGACTTGGCACGCCTTTTATGTTTCAGAGAGAGAGAGAGCTTGAGCGATTTGTAATATTGGCCTAGCGCCACTTATAAACTTCTTGAAAATCAATAAAGAGTTTGAATTCGCTTTAACTTGTGTTCATTTACTTTTTGCTGCAAATGGGAACACTCTGTGCGACTCTGTGACCTAGCTAAAATCGGCCGTTTCTGGGCATAGCCTTGTACGGGCGCACCTAGGCCCGTGCGGCATCACGCCTTAGCGAGGACGATCGCTCCTGCGGGAGCGGGGCATGACAGATTGGTATCAGAGCACGACTTTACGTCCTTGGACTTCATTTCGATTCTCTCTTTTGAAAGCTCGTTGAAACAAAAGAAGTGTACGCTCTCTCTCTCGTTGTACCTTGGAATGTTCCATACAATAAGTCTAATATTTTCAAAAGCTCGTACGAGTACTCGGTTGGACGGAATCGATAGGCGAAGGCCTTTGTGCCACCATGACGGACTTGAGTTGGAAGGAACCGATGCTAAGAGTTAGCAAATGCAGTACGTGCTTGAATGAGCTTACGCTGACAGCAAACAAGTACACGAGACCAAAGTATAGTTCGAACGGGATGGTTATGCATGCAGCCTTTTGGCTAAGTTGTGCCGTGTGTCGCGCACGACTCGACTTCTGGTGCAATCGAGTAACGAGCGATATCAAGTACCACTCGGTCGGGAACGGAGATACACTTAGAGTGTATATCGGTAGGAACGCTATCAAGTTAACGCTTAGGCGTACCCGAAAAGATTGGCTTGGATTTTGAGGATTAGTGCGAACGACTTAGTACGTCGAGGCGACGTGAGCGATTACGCTAGAGATTCGTCGAACGAATCTGAAGGATGTCTTAGCGCATGACGCGAACGTGATTGAGGACTAGATCGTATGGCTTGAATCCGAGTGGTGTATGTGATAGGTTCGGAGAAGAATAAGAATGAGTGTCGATGACTAGATCGTATGGCTCGAACCCTAAGTGGTGTATGGACGTCATAGAAATTGTTCGAGCGAGATTGAAGGATTTACGGATCGTACGAGTATATCGGCAAGCGATGCGATCGCGCAAAGTCTTAGAACGTGTCACGCTTAGTTGGTCGTGACTTCAAAAGTCTCGAATGAGATGTCGCTGGACAACTTGTCAATGGGCAACGCGAGTTAGAAAATGGTTCGGAACGATGAATAAAAATGAATGGTCTTGATCGAGGAAACTTAGAGGATCGCACGTACAATTTCGGATTGATTCAAATGAATTGTGACTTGAGTTTGAGCAACGATCTTGAAACTAGCTTGAGGAATAGCAGTTGAACTTGATCTTGAATATTAAATAAAATTGTGGAATATCCAACTAGGATAACAGCATCAACGCACGACTCGAAATCGGTTGCAAAGGAAGATCGTCAGGTTACGCATATCGTCGATGGTATTGAGGCGTATCAAAGATCGATATGCGATAACTCGGGGGTATTCTGACTCGGCGAATGACGATCGTACAAATGTCATTGTTCCGTTGGATGCTATACTTGGGATGTTAAAAATGTGTCGAGGAAAAGATAGACTTGCTCGATGATTTTCTAGTTGGACGCATGACGGTCAGACTGTCGAATTGATTTGGCTTGGATGAAAATGAGAATGCTTGGATTTGCTTCGTTGATAACCACAACGTTGATGTTTTTGTCTTATGCGAGCGTAACTTCAGCCTCGCACATATGTCGCGTCAGATTAGGACGATCACTCCGCGTGAGCGCTGATATGGTGATTCATACAGCGGGAGTGATTGAACTTGGATGGCGTGGCAATTTGATTGCTTCGACTTGTGGTTTGACGCGAAGGTAAACTCGAAAATGAATCAGTGTGTTTGATGATGAACTTGAGGATTGAGTAGGTCCAATCCGCATATCGAGAAGGAGTTAGTCTAAACTCAAACAAGAGTTACGCCCCGATGAGAATGATTATTCCGCGGGAGCGTTGCATGGTGATTCATGAACCACCGTGGATAATCGGGCTCGCGTGA
The DNA here is from genome assembly GCA_029216955.1 of Iris pallida. Taxonomy (NCBI): domain Eukaryota; kingdom Viridiplantae; phylum Streptophyta; class Magnoliopsida; order Asparagales; family Iridaceae; genus Iris; species Iris pallida. The sequence continues at coordinate 1,479,421 of JANAVB010031614.1, read as the reverse complement.
GATTGGGACGCAATGTATTGTCAAGCTGGATGACCTCGTGATCGAATACATGAATTGGTTAGAATGGATATGTGAAGTATGTCGATTGGGTGATTTGAATGGATTCGAATATGCACAATAAATACATTGATACGAATAGGTGATCGTGCTTGATGTTTAGAAATCTGAGTGACGCGAGCTTGGGTTGAAACTCCCGTACAAACGAACAAATGGTTTGACCATATGATTTGGGGCGAGCTTCGTACAGCGGCTTTGCACGATAAGCCACGGACTTAACTTGTAACTATGACCTGTGAGATGACCTAGCGGATAGGCAGACGACCCTATGCCGAGTGATTGAACTTGTACGATTGACCTTACAGTATCGACTGGACGGACGATAGACTTGGGTAGCAAGACTTAGAGTAGGACGGGGAATAGGGAATATGCGTGAATGACGACAAGATTGGCCCCAAACAAAACGAATGATAGGAATGGATGATATGCAAGTAAGTTGGGATAACAAATTGAATCATTGATAGGAAGACGTACTCGATGATGGTGCAATACTTAGTCTTGAATCGGATGGAAGGTGCTTAAGACTTGGTCGACTCCGCTAAGAAGAAATCGTATTGATTTCGTAGACAAGAACGCTTGAGAAACGAATCGGATTATCTCGAGAATCAAGATAAACGATAGTAAGATGCGCGTAAGTTCGATTTTAAACCGAAGTTAGTAAAACGATCGGCAAATCAAAACTATCACGAGTAGCTTGTCCGACTTCGTTAATCGCTTGGCCTGGTTGAAATGTACGTATTCGGGGGACGCCATGAATATGTGCACAGTCCCCACGCAGCGATATGATGAACTCGAATGCAACTGCAAGTGGGTGTTGAGATGTGCATGAACGACAATTGAATAAGTACCATCAAGTCTAAAATGAATGGACAGTCATTCCATAAAATTCACCAAATGCATGCAACATAAAACTTGGAAGGATAACCGAGCATAATTCGATGCCGTCGAACGATAGAGCCGTTCGATAGAATTGTCTAAAAACACGACGACACAAGTTAAGGAATGGTAGGATGACCTGCACTCAGGAAGTCTCGAGGACGAGACTTGTTTTGAGTGGTGTATTATGTAATGACCGCTCCGCCCTAGCGGAATGCCGATTCAAACGGCAAGTGCAACGACTCAAACGAGCCGTCGACCCGAAGAGTTGGCATCGACAGATAAAGAATCGATGCAAGGCTTACATTGGCCCGTCAAGTTGAATCCAGACTTAGACTTTCAAAGGCGCACTCGGAGTATCGCTCGGCCGATGCGAACATCGCTAAGGTGGGTGGCTCCGATGAACCCGTCTTTGCTTAGCCTGGACACATAACAATACGGACACTATAGCTAGAATCGCTAAGCGATAACACCGCGCATGCTAATAAATGACTCAACACACCTAGCTAAGGGAATAATCCCACCTTGCATGCTTGTATAGAATATGGAAAGGAACATGAAAAATATGAGAACTCTAGCACCGCGCTCCATGCTCGTGCTATGACACAAGCTTACGTTCAAGTCCCTTACGCGTTCAACAATGAAACAATGAATGGATTACAACAATGAAACGGGAAGGCTATCAACATAGTCGTTCCAAGTAGAGTATAGCAACATTGAAAGATTATGGGACCGATGGGTCGCCAAGGCGACTCCCGCACGGGGAGTTGCATAATATATGAATGAAAGAATGAATGGATAAGTGAATGAATGAGCCAACAAATGAAAGAATGAATACGTGAATGAATCAATGAATGAACAAACAAGTGAAGAAAGAAAGAATGAATAAAAGATAAGAAGGAAAGGAATGGTTAGCGACAGGTATGACGGACACGTGCAACGGGGCTCGCTACCCGCGCTGCACGGATGCCAACCTAGTCGATAACGCATTATGGCTAAGGGTTAGCCTAAAGCTCGGAGACAGCCGTTAAGTTAAAATGACAAATAATACGAAATGGTCGTGGACAATCCCCTCGTATACGGGAGGTGGGAGATATAAGGGATTTTCGCGGCATGATCAAAGGGAGGATCGTGGCCGGCCTAGGCGAAAATCAAAGGGGGCTTACGGGCTGCCTGGGGGGTTTGGCTACCCGGGGGACGTAAGTGCAGGGTATTTCAAGACACTATCAACGTGTACCAGCCGCACGCTCTGAATAGTTGTGAAATACCAAAGGAAAAAGGGTCCTAAATGGCTTGTGATGCCAGCGACCGGTGCATATAGAGTTAAGTGGGCTTTGCTGGTGGCGATCCACGTGCAAATTCTTGCATTGAAATCAAAGTAGTCTAAGTTAAATAAACAATCGCCTACTGGACGGCTTGAAATGTATCACACCCAATGATAATGAATACTTCGTACAATGAGTTAGAGAATACGCCTACGACGCGCTAGAAACTGAGGCAGGGACACGCCCATGGTATTGAATGTTCCAAGAATCATGTTATGTTATTACACATGAATTGTTTGACTAACTTGGTTTACTTTAGACAGGGAAGGCCGGACGGTAAGTATGGGTAAGTCGTGCATGTATTTCCATGCGACACTGAATTTTGGCAACACGGGATAGGTTATGACATATGCCATGAAATTGATCCTAAGGCAAGATTAGAAAGACAATGAATGATAGAGATGCACAAAAGTAAATGGAACGTGTTTGGTAATGATAGCATTGTAGGGGTGAGCATCGGTTCGGTTCGGTCCAAACCGAACCGATTATACGAGAACCAAAAAAATCGAAAACCGATTTTTTCAAAATCGAAAACCGAACCGAATTCAAAATAACCGAACCAAACCGAACCGAATTAAACCGGTTCAATTTTCGGTTGGTTCGGTTCATGGGCCCAAATGGGCCAGGCCTTAAAAATTTTAAATCAAAAAAATAACAGTAATTTTTTTTAACATACCAACACTAGATTTTCACGATAATTTTAATATAAAACAACAAATATAGTTACAAACTGGCCCATACAAACAACAAACAACCAGTACACCAGTGCACATGTACTGACCAAAATTTTTAACATACAAACATACCAGTTAGAAAAATAATTAACATCCAGTTCCAACAAATATACAAACATACATCCTACAACAATTGCAAATATATAAACAAAAAATACATATATTTTTTTTGATTCAACAGGTAACACTTATTTATAACTTTCAATTGTCCTGCCACCAGACCAAATGCCCTGACTAGATGAATCTGAATCCTTTTTAATAGCCCATTTACAACTTTCAATTGTCCTGGACAAAAGAGAACAATAAAACAACAGTTCAACACATTTTGAAAAAACCTAGCAAATATACAAGCAGTATAATCAAAATTTCGAAAAAAAACACCATTAACATTACATCAGATTAGAATATACAAACATTTAAAATTGCCATTGGCATCCACATAAAACTGCCACTGAAATTAAACATAGAAAACAATAAATATACAAACATCCAGTTCCAGCACATATACAAACACCACTAACATAATATACAAACACCAGTTATATGATATAACCACAAACATGAAACATGTATAAATAGACATAAATAATATTATAACCAGTATCAAACATGTATAAATATGTAATAGAGTATGTATAAATATATCCACAAATACATATTGGACAATGACAATTGACAAAGACTCTAATAGCAGCTGATACAATTTTTTTTTTCCATTAGCAGCATCCATCCTCTTTTTTTTCCTTTATATTCATGGCATGTAAAAAAAAAATAAAGAAGGATTGATAAACATTAACGAAATAATTTTAATTTTATTGTAAATGATAACAATAATTAATTTTAATAAAGGATCTACACATTTGAACTTTAATAATTCTCAAAAAAAAAACAATAACAAGATTAGAAGTACTTACAGTAAATAAAATTAAATCGAGACGAGGAACCAAAGTCCTGCAAGAAGAAAAATGGTTAGTTAATAGAAAAAATTGAAAACTAAAATGAAATAAAGATTAGAACTTAGAAGTGTTAGGATTTAGTGTTCTAACCTCATGAGTTGAGTCGAGAACGTCGGATTGTTAGATCTAGAGAGAAAGAGCACAAAAAGGGAGAAGCGCACAAAAAGGGAGAAAGGGAGGGGTCTGGAGAGAGAGAGAGAGCCAGAGAAGTGTGAGAAGGAGAGGGATCTGGAGAGAGGAGAGTGGAGAAAGTCGGATCTGGAGAGAGAGAGAGGGTTGAGCCGCTGAAGAACCTGGAAAGAGAGAGAGAGAGAGAGAGAGAGAGAGAGAGGGGGCTCAGCCGCTCAGCGGCGGATGAGAAAAAGAGAGGAGAGAGAATAGGTAGGGTTTATTTGTATATATATGAAGGGATGGGTATATTTGTAATTGTATTATAAAAGAGTTTCGGTTTTCGGTTTGGGTCCACAACCGATACCCAATCCGAAAATCGAACCCGAAAACTGAAATTTCTAAAAGTTTAAACCGAACTCCGACCCGATAATTTCAAAACCGACCCGAATTGTTAATTCGGGTCGATTCGGGTCGGTTTCGGTTTCAAAACCGATATTTGCTCACCCCTATAGCATTGTGGGCGAGCTAGCCTCCCCACTAGTGCATAACAATGTACTGATAACCCCACAGTCTTCTTGCAGGATGCAGGAGACGCCGGCGGGTGCGGAGCTTCCATCGAACGTGTTAAGGCGCGGAGCCAACTCCGGGGCCTTGGGACGTTGCAAGAAGCTGAAGCACCCTATACAGGACATAATGTATCGGAACATCGCCATGAATCATTCCATGTTGTAAGCCACTTGGCACGCCTTTTATGTTTCAGAAAGAGAGAGAGCTTGAGCGATTTGTAATATTGGCCTAGCGCCGCTTGTAAACTTCTTGAAAATCAATAAAGAGTTTGAATTCGTTTCAACTTGTGTTCATTTACTTTTCGCTGTAAATGGGATCACTCTGTGCGACTCTGTGGCCTAGCTAAAATCGGCCGTTTCTGGACATAGCCTTGCACGGGCGCACCTAGGCCCGTGCGGCATCACGCCTTAGCGAGGACGATCGCTCCCGCGGGAGCGGGGCGTGACAGGACGCACGTCGCGTGGATGGATTTTCTAATTTTCTAAACTGTTTTAAACGGGTTTTTCTCGATTTTCAAGTCGATTTATTTAGCATCTACTGCTTATAAAAAAAAAATCTAAAAACAGGGTTTTAATGCTGGTTAGGTTGTCTAGAAGTCTGTTCAAACGGTTTTCCAAAGTTTGCGATGTTCTGGTCGCAAAATGACCGTAAACATTGGACGTTGGGGCAGTTTCTATATCCAGGAAATCGAGATTTTTCCCAGTTTTGGGAATCGATTTGCGACGCGCACGGAGCGAATTAATCCAAACTATTTGAAGGGGATTGAAGGGCTATAGGTTAGCTTCGTACCTGCACAATTGGATCGGAAAACGATCAAGCGTGGAGGAAGATATCTCTTCGTGAAGTGGCCTTCATTGATGCAACTGCTGCTGTTGCCGCTGTCATCTTCGCGTGCTCGCGCGCACGCATGCCGGCCGGCGGTGGCCCGGCGGTGGCGCGCGGTCGAAGCCCCCATGGGCGCGCTCGGTGGCGGCTGTCTGTGTTAGGGTTTGGGGTGTGTTCGTGATGTCGATCTCTATTATATATACACTCGTATATAGGTTCGGGTCTCCAAAGGCTCGAGGCTGCTGTTTTGGAGTTTGGGGGACTCGGAATTGTTGGGTTCGGCTGAGGAAGTTGTTGGGAGTTTTTGCTCGGGTGGGGCTGCATGGGTTGTTAGCTATTGTTTCTTTCTTCCTTTTTCTTTTATATATATATATATATATATATATATATATATATATATATATATATATATATATATATATATATATATATATATATATATATATACATGTATATACACCCATACAATATATATTATATATACAAATATTCACCCATATAGTATATATTCACTTATACATACACACACATATTATATATATATTTATATATATATATATATATATATATATATATATATATATATATATATATATATATATATATATATATATATATATATATATATATATATCTTTGGTAGAGAATAAAATTACTAATAACTATTAATAATAAATAAGTTATCTGTTTAATAACCATAATATTAACATTAATAATGATAATAAACCTAATAACACTGTAATTAAACCAATAGTATATTTATTTGACAAAATAATATAACCCATAATAATAAAATAATATTATATAATAATAACCTCAATAATATTGATAACGAAATTTAATAAATCCATAGTGGTTTATACAAACGTCACTGATTCTCACCAATAATAATATTTATAATATTAAATTAAGAATACTTAGAAAAATATTATTAGATCACCAATACGGGATACAACACAATCATACCAATAAAATAAATAATAATAAAATATTTTAAAATTTCTAGGAAGGGGAGCTACAAATCTACCCACCTTGAAATTATTTTCGTCCTTGAAATTCTAATTCGTAACTATTCAAAAAAATTTGAAAAAAAAGAAGTCTATTGTAACCTTAATATCTTTAAATTTGAATTCCTCGAATAATTTATCCTCCTCCTAGCCATTCTGTAACTACAATCCTTGAGGACTTCACCCACCTTTGGTCACACTACTTCCTCAAATCTCATGTCACTAAAACTTTATAATCATCCAACTACATGCAAAAATTTCTACCAATAGCTATCTACTGCTTATGGCATCTATAATCCCTTCCTATCTATCAAATAACCGTAACAAGCAACAAATTCACACAAGTAGCCAAGAAATATTGGTAAACTCTAATAAGCATGACCATTCCCTCTCCGAAATAGGAAGGACGTGAAGGTAGGGAAGAATAATCGAAAGCAGATATGAAGTTTCCAAAGCGATAGAGGGTATCCAATGTTACAGATAGAAATGGAGTTTACGAACCACTTCCTTATCTGCTAGATCGGACTACTCTGGGTCAGTCACTTGCTACATCGAAGAGCCCTTCGTTACTTTGAGTGGCCTGCGATCTGTGCGATACAGAAGTCTCGTTCTCAAAATTCTAATTCAAACAAGATTCTATAATGGAACGAAATTTTGAGAAATTAAGATTGTGGTCTTAATGGGTTCTCTATTTGGACATTAGCTGTTGGTTGGATGGACATTGGGTTTCAATCTATATGGACTAGACAAGATCCCAATGATAAAACTATTCCTACTAGATTAGGGTATCCTAGAATAGGTTTCTACCCAAGGGATTGAGCTAGTTGCTAGTCAGGTTGGTTAGCTAGGTCCCTCAAGCTCAAAATGTGCCTTCCATAACTTTTGTGTTTAGGTAGCACATGAGGTCTCAATTGGGTGGCACACTAGTGGCATGTGCGTAGTGGGCTTCGAGTAGACCTCAACCATATATTGGGTCGCAGGAATTGAGTCGAGGTTGAGTCTCTATTTGTAGTCGAGAAGTTTACCGGTACTATGGTAAGGGTTATAGTTAGTCCTTTTTACCTGAAAGTCGTACCATAAAAATAGAGTACAAGGGGACGGGTTTGAGTGGGACATGATATACCTAGATGAAGGTGGACTTGTCTAGAACTTACATGTGAAATTTATTGGAAGGTATCGGCTGGTCTCGTGCTCCGAATATTAATGACACGGCCGGGGACACAAAATGATCTAAATGGAAAGTGGGAGTCCATAGGGCACTAACTATCATTCTAATAAAAATTTATTCTAATCAATCGGTGATCTTCGTATGTCCTAAAACTTTAGGAGGCTTACAGTCTACCCACCTTAGAAATAGGATATGGTCTTAGGAATATTGAGGTTAGAGGGTTCCCAAAGTCCGGATACTGTACCTCGACCCTTTGTTAATAGGGAATAAGGCACGGCGTATCGGGATACGGTAGATATAAGTCAAGTCAAGGATCGTTCCTCAATAAATAAAGAATGAGTGTGTACAATGACACACGGTCGAAAAATAGAATGATCTACTCGTCCACTGTATACATGAGATATCGACGGGGTAACCAACTCTAAGGCACAAGATTTCTAACAACTGAGTCGTGAATTTCTATTTGTGTCAACCTGCCAGACTATCATCACAAGAGTTGTAGTGATCGTGTATTGCTGTAGTCAACTGGTAGATCATAATATGACAAGTATGTAAGTTATGGTATTGGTAAGCTAGTGACTATGGTGTTCCAATACTAGTTAGGCTTTAATAATAAAATTTACGTGACTAGGGTAATACTTGTTGGAAATCAATCTCGGGATGAGTGCCTACCATAGTCACGATAAATTATTGTCCTTAGCCTTGTCTATTCATCTCATGTCTAAACTGTGGACTTTGGTCGAGGGACGGTTGAGTCAAGGCATAAGGGTTGAAAGTAAAGGCAATATTCAAGAAAACATTTAGAGACACAATGAATTGTTTCTTGAGAATAGATAATCTCCTGGGTTGGCATTACGACTAAGGGTAAAACCCTAATCATTCTCAAATTCAGATGGCTTGAAAGTCCCGATAACAGTTTGGGGTCGAGAGGAGAACGAGTAACTCAATCACATGGCTGGCTGACGATAACTACCCTTGTGTATGCAACTACCATAGCCCTGGGGATACGCGGTATCTCTCTACCAATTACGAGCTTCTGTCCTTCCAAATCAGTGAAAGACAAAAACAAGAAAGAGTTCAAGAAAGATGTTACTGAATACAATCACATGATTCAAAGGCGAACGTATAATTCGAGAGGAATTGTCAAGCAGTCGCGGATGAGATCCTAGATACCTATATATCTCCATCCACGTAGTGTAATTAAACGAAGAGCGAACCAAATGCATCATGGTTGATCAGACCATAATACACTGATTCTGATTAGACAATAAGTTAGCAGGCATCCCCACTAAATATATGCCTCGAATCAAGCTCGAGAACAGAGTGAGCTTGCAAAACTAAGCTGTAACAGCAGCGTTTGTTAAGATAGTCGAATACAATTATGCGAGATTTTTGAAAGAAGGCACAAGTAGTTCGAGTTTAGAGGGAATCAAACTTGCTTCTATAGACATCCCACTATCATCTTATCCTTAAGGCCTTGGTCGACTAATGGTTTATGGACTTCTGAATTCTTTATTCTAGTAAACCTATTAGTGTCAATCAATTTCCTCATCAATAGATCACGAGGATCATACGGAGTGCTAGGTCGGAAGACATGCTACCAAACTTACAAACTTCCACTACTATTGGCTTTGGATCTTATGGGACATACATGGCACGGTCCTATCCTCTATAGTACCATAAACTTGTAATCACGTCTGAAATCATTTCGCCGAGGATTATGCCTCGCCCGTATACTCGGGCGATGGTAAACTCTTGGTTCTGTGATTCAGATGTGATATGCTATCATATACTCTACCTTATCTCGACACCCTGGTAACTATGATCAAAGAGGACCACTAGCCATAGTTTTTAGGAATATTCTATAACTTATAATTTCCTTAAAAATTTCAACTCTAGGGTCGTGTCTTGCCAGTGCGCTGCTGGCTGCAGGGAATCCAGAGTCTTCATAATTTAAATAAATGGCGACAGTGCGCTGCTGTCCTGCCATTATGAGGTAACTAACATTCCTTTAACTACATCTGTAAAAATCCATGAGCTCCTAGAGATTCAAACAAGTTACCTATGAAATAAAGTGTAAGCATTTGTCCTATCAGTCACAATGTAACGCCCCAGTCCCAAATACGTAGGACTAGGAATACGTACATGCCAGCTGTACTTATACGAAGAATATACCAATATGTGGTAATCTCCGTATTGGTACATAAGCTGTAATAATAATACATGATAAGCCACAATAATATAACTAAATCTCATCCGCAGCTCAACGCAGAGAATATAATAAAGTCTACTAAATAAGATAAATGATGATGTCAAAATATAGCCGGGTGGACATACCCACTCCAAACAGCTATGAAAATAGTCTCAAATAAAATGGAGTCCAACCTCCTCAAATAGCAAGAAAAGAAATATAAAAGATATCCACTACATGGTCGCAGATAATAAAGAATAAAAACTAAGTATGAGCAGGAGATGCCCGGTCACCGACGTATGATGGATCCAATGCTGCACCGTACTCCTCGGGATAGTCCTGCTCGTCTAATCCTGGAGAGATCACCAGGTCCTCAGAGGGACGTAACAAGATACAGAAAAACATGCTATAATAACTGAATATAAATAACAACTGGGCTCCCTAAACATCTATGTGAAAATGCACTTAGAAGACAACGTTCCACACAAGGGCCTTCCGAAGCTAGAAACACGGCACGTTAGCGTTTCAACCGAGACACTAGTGGCATCTAGAGAAAAGTAACAAATAAATGCACGGCACACTAGCTCTCGGGTGAGTCACTAACGGCAGCTAGAGGAAAGTAAATGCACGACCCATTAGCACTCGACCGAGTCACTAAGGGCGTCTAGAGAAAAGTAAACGAGTGAAAGCCCCTGCGCCTAATAGCTGTCTCCTTCCATCCTATGCACTACACGTGCTGTATCCACATCACGACATTCCTAATAACTGCTAAGTCTTCTAGACAACCATAACTATTAGCAGTTATTGCCTATCGCACGGCATGTGCGCACCGATGGCCAGTCGATACGTACGTCCGAGATCTATATGAGACTCGTGACTCGTGATACACAAGTGTCAGGGCCAATGAAGCATAGAATACTTCATACACATGAGGTCGTCTCTTAACTCTAGGTCGATATGCATAAATAAAGAAAAAAAACAAAAAGAATGACTAATATAGTCGCTTGCACCCAAGTGTGACTTGGACGCGCAGTTTAAACAAATGAATAGAAAATAAATAAATAAATAAATAAACATTCTGAAATAAATATGCATAATCAAAAATCATAGCAAGGTATACTTGCCTGCGGTGCGAGAAGGGCAATCCAAGAGTAACAAGTGTCAGCACCAAAACTCACAAATCACAGATGACTCCAGACGCTGAAACAAACATAAAAAATAATCTCGGTGAAGAAGATATACCTAGGAAACGCCTGTCCAAAAGTCCAATTCTGAAACAGGGGCAAAATCGTAATTTCGGATCAAAACGATGTCCGTCGTTGGATCTGCTTTGTACCGAAACGCGTGCCAAAGTCTATGGTCTCTAAAGTCGTCAAACTACATGTCTACGGATTCAGTTTGAGGAGACGAACTCAACGGTATGTCAAATTTTGGATTCCGATGAGCCGTGCACAAAATCGCCCGTTGGATCGGGTCGCGGCCCGCCAATTTTGGCGTTCCGATCAACCTTCTCAGAATCGGACCAAACTTGGCATGCAGGACCAGAATTTCGATTCGGACCTGTTGGCGCAAGTTTCGTCTCGATTTGACGAACATGCACAAAGTAATTAGGATTTTTAGAAAATGGCCGATACGGTGTTTTCGACGGATACGGGTCAAATTCGTCGCGCACACGCGATCAATTCAAATTCCGTCAAGCCCACACGTCCACAAAGTCGATACGCACCTTTCGATGCCTTCGGTTTGCGACGGGGTCGTCCGGTTTGTCGGGACGGACCTCGTATCGAAGTTTTTATTTTTTTTAAAAAGGTTTTTGAAACTGATTTTTGTGGATTTTAAAACTAAATTAACACAGAATTCAATAACTTAAAATAAAAACTAAAAACTGGTTTATGATCTCGTATAGGTTGTTTAAAGGTATGTACAAATAGATTTTCAAGTTCCTCGACCTATGGCTCGGGAAACGATCTCCAAAACAGTGTCGAGAAACGGATTTCTGTCCTTTCCCTTCTCTGTTTCTGTGAGTTTTCCCGAATTTTTAAAAGGTTATACAATGGATCAAGGGCAGATATGGGTATTCCTTTTGAAGGAATCTATAGAGGGTCAACCCAGCTTTGCGTAGAAATTTTTAGATCGAAATTCTATCAAGCGATGAAGTGGAAAACTGTTGCAAAAGTGGGGTACCTGGGACTGAGATTTCGACAGAGCAGGGCTCTGTTTTTGCGGCGATGCGGCGATGACCGGCGACGGACGACGGTGGTAGCGGTTGTGCAGGCGGTGGGGAGCGTGCGCAGCAATGTGGGGGAGTCCCAGGTCGAGAGCCTTGGGCTACGGCGCTAATTCGAGGGAATTCACTTCGGTTTTCCGAAATTTCCCTTGGTTTTATACCCGGATTTTTTTAGCCGAATTTAAATTGGATTTGGATCGAATATTAGGTTATAACGGTGGAGAATCTGTTTAGGATTGCACAGAAAAAATTTAAAAAGATTTCGTGAAGAATTGAAGGAGTTCGAAATTTTTTTGTGGGGCTTTTCCCTACGCGCTGAGAGGCCTCGGGATCGGCCTGAGGGAAGGGATGAACAGTGTTCATCCACAAAAAGCCTTTAAGGATATGTATATATATATATATATATATATATATATATATATATATATATATATCATTTTAAAGGTATAAAAATGTACCCAAAATTCTATGAAAATATATACAAATATTTCCAAAAATTTATAAACTTTGTAAATACTGTACCTTTATAATTGTACAAAAAAAAAATTTATTTCTAAGGGATAAATAAATAATAAATTATAATAATAAAACTAATGATTATAGAAATGATAATAATGATAAATATAAAAATAAATAATAAAAATAATAATTATATTTATATTGGTAATAACAAAATATTAGAGCATTAATACTACTATTATTATTTACAACAATATTTACTTTAGTTCCTTTAAAAAGCTAGCTAATTAAATAAATAAATACATAAATGTTAAACATGAAATCGATTTATAATTTAAAAACAACAAATATAAAAATTTCCATAAAATCATATTTAAGGCAATTAATAAAATAAAAAAAATTCCAAAAATTCAGGGGTTTTACACACAACCCTTAAGATAAAAGATTGAACAAGGAAAAATAACTGAGGACAAAAGAAATACATATATTCTAACTCTTCTATGTGTATTCAAGCCTCTAAGGGACAAACTTGAATCGAAACTAACTCGAGGTCCATATATGGATAACAAAATCAGAACTTTATAAAATAATGATTCTTAGGGCAACTAGCAATTATATAGATAATTCGGCTAGGATATGGGGATGATATCTAAGAGGCAAAGAGAATGAATTGAACAATTCATCAAGGTTAGATCATTACGCTAGGAAACTCTGCCTCACCAAGTGAATAATCTATCCACATTGGATCACATCGTCCTATTAAGAGGTAATAGTGTAACTATGGGGATCTGACAAGGTATCAAAATTAATAACCCTCATCCTAAATTGCATGGCCTGGACTACCCATCGGTAAATTTGTATAAGGGACTCCTAGTCCTAGTCATTCACTTAAATTAAATTAATCTTAATTCGTGAATGAGCATTTCCTTGCCGCAGGCTCGCAATAGTACAACTAACTTTAAGTACTATCACGAGTTCGCGTGATTTGTGAAGACCGACCTGCATGGGCCACCACAAAAACTTGTCACGACCCGCACCCGTTTTTTTTTAAACGGATACGAGACGTATCCAAGCCAGCCTACGCCGTAGTGTCGGCGGTAGAACGCTGTCACGGCCATGAAAATCAAAATCACAAATAATGCTCATTCACAAAAATTAATTTAACTTACAATGATCACAAGTTTTACATTTGCAGAAAATATAAACTTGTACAAATATTGGAATGACTACAACTCCGCTATCTAGCTAGTTTCTAGGCTTTTGTCTGCAAGTACCCCCGTATCTCCCATGCTAAGTGAATCCACGGCTAACCTGAAAAATGTTGGTTTTCAGTCAGGAATGGAACGAGCACAATTCACTGAATGCAATTTCAAATAAAGAAAATGACTATAAAATAAAGGTTAGACATCAATGATGAGTTTTGAAAATAAACAGTAAATACGAAAAACCAATAGCAATAAATAGACACAAAATACTTTTCCCAACTGTTAGAAGTACCTTTGATATGTGATCGGTCTCGGGACAATTATGCGACACTATCTACACTGTCTAAAGTTATACTGTCTACACTGTCTAAAGTTACACGGTCTACAGTTACACGGTCTACAGTTACACGGTCTACAGTTAATATTGCAATAAAGAAATACTGTCTACAAAATAATAATCACGAACTACACAGTTTAAATGCAATAATAATCACGGTCTACATTGTCTACTTTGCAATAAATAAATCACTGTCTACACTGTCTACTTAGCAATAATAAATTACTGTCAACACTGTCTAAGGTCAGATCACACATCCTTGATACTTTTCATTTCTGACTCAACAATTTATAATAGAAAATAATCACATAACCAATGGCCAATCAATGAAATATAGTGAAAATCAATATCGAAATGCAGACAATAAACTGTACTCGCCTGTGGTCCTCTGCTAGTGAAACCGACAGTCTGAACTACTCAATGTGCCACAATAGTCAAAACCCGTACAACAGTCCCCAGAAGCTGAAATAAACATTACCAATGTTCTTAGAATAGTCAAATTAGCTAGGATTGCCTATCCTTAAGTCCACTTCTGGACACAGTGGCAAAACGGTAATTTTGGGCCAAAACGATGTCCGCCGTTGGACCCGCTTTGCACCAAAAAGCGTACCAGAGTCAACGGTCTCTAAAGTCATCAAACTATATGTCTACGGATCTCGTTTTTCGATACGAACCCAACCGTATGTTCAAAGTTGGATTTCGGCAGACCGAGCACAAAATCGTCCGTTGAGTGGGACCGTAGGGCCCGCAAAACGACGTAGGATTCAACTGTCTCAGAATTGGACCAAACTTGGCATACAGGATCATAAAAACGATACGGTTCTATTGGCGCAAGTTTCGCCTCGATCTGACGAGCGTGCACAAAGTAATTGAAGAATTTATAAAGTACACGATTGTCACTACCATATTTCTAGTGTGAGGGTATTTTTGTCATTTTTGGGGTATTTTAAATTTATTAGAATTAATTAGAATTTATGGGAATTTTTAGGAATTATTTTGGCATTGTTTGGACTAGATTGATTTTGGCTAGTTTGGACCCATGTAGATCAACCTAGGAGCTAACCCTAGTTAGTTTGAGCTTGGTTAGAATTTGTGACTCTAGTCTAACCTAGCCTAATCTATGGTTAGGTCATTAGAACCTATTTAGCTATAGAAATTAGAAAGCCATAAGCCATGATTTATGATTTAGAGTCTTTATTAATCAAATAAACCATAGCTCATGTAACTTGGCCCAAGCCCAAACTACCAAACCCTAACCCTAAGTGTAGTGGCCGGCCACCTAGTGTCTTTGGATTCCTCCACTATAAAACCCCTCCTAAAATCTAGGGCTAGCCTCCCTTCCTTAGGAAATTTATTTCAAGAAGAAAGAGGTGAGCTCCTATCTTTAGAAATTCATAATAAATCCATTTTAGGTCCTTTTTCCCCCAAACTAGTTGCATTAGATCCTAATATCAATGTTCTTGCTGTTGGTATTGATTGTTTGCAGGAAGGAAATAATTTGTGAGTTTTTGGTGGTTGAGGAAATTATTCCATTTGGAGATTTTTTACCCATTGTTCATCAATAGGTAACTTTCCCATTTCTCCATGGATTTTTATTTTGTCTTCACCAATCGGAAGCCCTAAGGGTCCCCTAAGATTCTGGATAGGATTCGTGTCGGGTGTCTTGGGTTTTGTGTCCGTTTTGGACACGTGTCTGTGTTCCTACGCAGGTGTTTCTGAAAATGCCACAAAGGGGCTGTTGGTGTTATTTTCAATTTGTTTTTGAATAGAAAATTTAGTTTCATCATTGCTTATTGATTTTTAATCTCCTGTGTTGATTATCGTGTCGTTTTGTGTCGGGATCTTGGCCTCGACACGCGCGTGCACACGCTCGTGCGCGTGCTACAGGGATCCCCTGCTACTCGGGCCCTGTAGCGGACACGACACATATTTGTTTGACACGAAACTTGACACGCCACTAGGGGCAGTGACTGACACACCATGTGTCAAGTTTTGTGGGCCCACGTGGCGTATCGAGGGAGGAATCCTCGACGCACGGGGATTGCACTGTCTGTGCACACGAGTTATTTGGCCACTGACACGGCTCTGGTTCACAGACACGGCGACACGAGGACACTGTGCAGACACATAGACATGGACACCTAGACCTATACTAGGTGGGGACACGAGCACGTGGCCTAACACGTGCTATGTCGTGTGCACGACACGCGTGCACACGTGCACGAGGAACAGTTCACTGTACACTGTTTTGAATGGACACGTTTGTGTCCACTTGGGTGGACACAAACCACTCGAGTGACACATACACAAAGTGTATCCATGTTACCAACCACTGTTTTAGCTTTTAGATTAATTTTTGATGATTAATTCCCCTTAAACCTATGTTAACTGATACTCAAATTCTCTGTTATATTTCCAGTATTCTAAAATGAGTTTTGTCATTAATTTAATCCATTACATGCTGTTAATTACATGTATTGAAACCCTAATGTGGTACCCCTATGTATTTTCTAAGTGTGTGTCAAAAGGTGGATGAGTTGGTGTTAGTTTGGTTCTATTTTCTATGGATGCCAATATGGAACTGAAAATGAGTGTGGGAAAGGTTTTGAACTATTCTTGGTGTTCATTGAATCATGAGGTGATAACAGTGTTGTCTAAAACCTGTGAATTCATTAGGACTGTTTTACTGATTGAAGTGTTCTTCGAAAACTGAGTTTTGATGTATAAAACCTGAGAATATTGACATGTAAACTGAACTAGTGTTTTAAGCTACTGTTTTGTAGATGTTCTAATGTTTTGACCCCTACATGTTATAACCTATGTTAACTTAGCTTTAATCCAAAAGGTTGATAACCTGGAAATGAGTGTCTTTCACTGTATAAGTGCATTCCTGAGAATTTGCATTTGGGTTGGCCTTATGGCTGAACTGTGGACAGTAACTCATTTCACTGTTTTTCCCTTGAGTTGTTTTAGTGTTTTCCCATGTTGAAGAAATCTGTGATTGTTAATATGTTATCCCCTCTCTCTTCACTGTTGAAATTTCTGCACATTGTCTCACCACACACACACACCCACACACAGCCTTCATGTTCCTATCACTCACCTACACATCTATTTCTGTTTTATGTCATACTTCAGTCCACACCCTATACTCACACACACATGTCTCCACTGTTCACCCTACACACACACACAGGCCTCTCTTTGTATAACATATGTGTATATATATTATCTATATGAATATCTATATACGTGGTGTGTGCAATGTTTTATGTATAATGTGTATACATATATACTATGTGTGATGTATATCTATAGGTATAGTACTTAGCCTAGATATATGTATATATAAATATGTGGTGTCCTAATGTACTTTACTATGGGCTATGTAAGGTGTTAAATCAATAGGTGATGATGATGTAGACTTGTAAATGTATTCTAGAAATAGCTATTAGCTATGTTGTGATAGCTAGTTTAGGCTTGCATAGCCTTGTTAGGGTTGTGCTAGCTAGTGTAGACTAATAGCCTAGTTTAGACTTAATTAGACTTGGTTGACCTAGTTTGACTTCTAGGGTTGACCAGAGTTGACCAAGAGTTGACTTTGGCCTAGATTGACCTAGAATCATGTAGAATGCATAGTAGGACTGCATTACACTATTCTGGACTTGTTGTGACTTGTGCTGTTCTGATTAGGAGCCAGACACCACTCCTCGGACGGTACTTTTCATATTGGACACTCAGATACAGGCGAGTACATTCTCTGATCATTTCATATCCTGCTTAGAACTATTTCCTGCAGTAGATTACTTTACTTGTACTGTCACAATGGTCACACGGATTGGTACTATATGGATCCCTTCTTGAGATGTTATCCTTAGGAAGCATCGGGTACTTCATGTTCTGTGCGTTTCACTTACATGGTGTATCACTATGCTTCACTGGTTCTTTGATCACTTGCGACATATACTCTTATGATCGTAGAGTCTCCTAGAATCTCTTATTCCATTCACTGGGTATCCTAGAATCTCCTAGAATCACCCATTTATGGGCATCCATGTATCACCCTTCGGGGGCCTTGCATGGAATCATAACATAACCTGGCTGGATCCTTGTGTATTGATTGGGGGTACGGAGGAGTAGAAATGGACATGTGAATAATACCCAAGTAGTATCTTATCAGAATCTCTTCCATAGTGTCTTATCAGAATCTCCTATGCCATTTACATGTCTATGTTGTACTCTGACTCACTAGTCACATGATAGTTCTCTATTTATAGTAGATATTTCTATTACAGCTTTCTCTCTCTGTTTACATACTGTACTTCTTCAGTACTTGTATCTTACTTTACTGCATGACTATGTCTTCTAACCTGCTATGAACTGTTGAGATGTACTGTACTCGCTCCTGTCCTGACTGGACCTGTTGAAAATATTACAGAGGACGAGGAAGAGGCTTGCCTGGACACTTACTACGGGGCAGCCTTAGATGACACCTGTGAGCTGGACCCTTAGGAGGACCTAGCTCTAGCTGAGGACATCACCCTGACTGCCTAGACTAGATTAGTTAGGCTGATTATCTTACTTTATGCAGTCTTGAGACATGTTTTAGCTAGACTTTATTTGGAGTTCAGAGTTGTATATATTCTTTTATTATGTATCTGAGACCATGTACTTCTGGATATTGCTGGGATTATCTTAGACTACTTTTCATCTATTTATTTTCTTGAGTTCTATTTCATATCGTGCTATCTCTTCCTTAGTTGTGATTGAGTTTTACTGCTATGTCACCCCCATTCGGGGAGTATAATTGTTTAGATATATGTATTGTTAGATGTATGTTGACCTAGGACAGCGCTCTACCGCCGACACTTCGGCGTAAGCTGGGCGTTGTTACGTTCTCGTACCCTCACAGTGGGTGCGGGTCGTGACACATTTTTAGTGGTGGCCCATGCAGGTCTAGACTAGAAGTGTAGTGGTATTCGAATTAGAGTATCACTACAGCCTGCAGTGGGATATAGGACATTAATTTTAAGATACTCAATCACTTTAGGAAAATTTCTTTTATTGCCATCTAAATCCTTTTGTCAGCTGATCCTTTGAATTATAATTGTCCGCCTTTGTTATTTCGCTTCTTTCTCAGAAATTGATACTCTTGTTTGTCTATCTTCAGGATGGTAGAGACTAGATCGCAGCGTGCCATTCATGAGGATGCTATAGAGGGGACTGCTACCTCTCAGCCAGCACGGCGAGGCCAGGGGACTGCAGCTCCTGCCACCTCAGCTCGTGTTGAGACCTCGGCAGCCGCAGCAGGGGGTATGCATCTACCGACTGGGAGGCAGGACCCGAACATTCCAGAGGATCCCTTCCAGCCGCCACCGCCTCCAGGACACGTGGACGCAGCTCAGATGTTCGCATATTTCCAGCAGTTCATGGACCGACAGCAGGCTCGACAGGACAGAGGCATGGAGTTGGCCGTCACGACAGCCGCAGCTCGACCAGTAGTACAGCAGCCGAGGACACCGGGGATCGAACAGTTTCAGAAGATGAGCCCCAGAGACTTTCTAGGGACAGAGGGGATCCTATATACCGATGAGTGGATCGAGCATATAGAGGAGATCTTTCGCTTGGCCAGGATTCCAGCAGACCTTCAGATCGAGGCCGCAGCTAGCCGGATGCAAGATCTTGCTCGCACCTGGTATCAGTCAGACCCAGGGTGGGGGTACCAGGGCAGACTTGGGAGCAGTTCAGGGGCTTCTTCAAGAAGAAGTTCTTCCCAAATTTAGCAGTCAGAGCCTTAGAGTCGCAGTTTGAGAGCTTGGTGTAGGCCTTAAAAATGAACAGTCACGCTGAGTTGATCAGAACAAGTTCAACAGTCACGCTGAGTTGATCAGGACAATATTTAAAAGTCACGCTGGAAAACAGCTCATCATTTGTCAGAGTGTAATTATGACTGACAGCACGACAGTCGAAGAATGTCTTCTCGTATGCCACGTATGCACAGAACTCGAGAGATCACAGCCGACTATTGCGTGACTTTCGAAATCTTCTTCAGCAAGACTCAGCCTTCGTCAAATTGGCGTACCAAAAGAGCTTCTTGTCATTTAATGCAACTGACAAAAGCAATCATTGTCAGAGATTTTGTGTCAGTCGAAGCACGTCGAATCAAGACAGCTGGCAGTCCTGCCTCAATCGAGCACGGATTATGTTCCTTCCCAATGTCCGCGTATATTTCGAGCTTTCTGTCTCAAGTTTGCGTGGATTCTGAAGTTTTTTGCTCCACATCTGCGTGAATTGTGAAGCTTTCTGCCCCAAGTCTGCGTGGATTGTGAAGCTTTTTGCCTCAAGCCTGCGTGGATTCTGAAGCTTCTTGTCCTAAGTTTGCGTGGATTTTGAAGCTTTCTGCCCCGAGTCTGCGTGGATTTCGTCTTCAACAAGTCTGCGTGGATTTCATCAAATTGGAGTACGTGGCAGCCATGCCACTGATCTCTCGCCCGCGTGTCCTGTAACTTGCACACGACTCATGCATGATTACCATGTGTCCAACAGTTACAGGCCACGTCCAGTAACTGCTCACAACCTTGCGTATGTTAAATCCTGCGTGATTTTCAACTAGGCACAGGCTGTGAAGACAGTTATCCTTTCAGTTATTTTTGACTCTATAAATAGAGTTCTTTTTCTCATTCATTGTACAGATACATAGTTATCTAACTTACTGTCAAAATTTTGAGAGATTTTCTTCTTCGCATAGTCCAAGGGATAAAGCGATCGTCTTCTAGATCGGATTCCTACAGTTGTAATTTTCCCAGAAACACAATAAATAAAGTGAATTTATTTATGGAAAACAAATTGGCAACTCTGCTGGAGAAAACCATCTCCTCTTCTGAGATGGCAAAAACTCAATGCGACACTTCGTCAGTCGGCTCGACGAAGAAGGTGATGACGATCCAATTCGATCAACTCGCCTATGAAAAAATACAGCGGGCTAAGAGTGGCAAGCCCACTTCAGCCTCCATCATCACTGCCAAGTCGAAGGGACACTCTGTTTATGTCCCTAAGAATCAGTTGGCAGCCAATGGTGAAGTCTCTGCCACAGTGTCTACTCCTAACACTGGAAAGAACTCTACTGCAAGCACGCACACTCTTGTGCGCTCGAAGATGACAGTAATCAAAAGTCACGCTGACAGTACTGGCTCTTTAGCCAAATCTGTTCCAGCGTACAAATTCCATTCCAAAAGTCACGCTGACAGTATTGGCTCTTTAGCCAAATCTGTTCCAACATGCAATCTCACGTTCAAAAATCATGCTGACAGCACTGGCTCCTTAGCCAAATCTGTTCCAGCGTATATTTCCAAAATCAAAAATCACGCTGACAGTACTGGCTCCTTAGCCAAATCTGTTCCAGCGTGTAATCTCAATCCTAAAAGTCACGCTGACAGCACTGGCTCCTTAGCCAAATCTGTTCCAGCGTGTAATTCTAAATCCAAAAGCCACGCTAACAGTACTGGTTCTTTAACCAAATCTGTTTCAGCGTGTATTTCATCTAAGAAGAATAGCTCTTTAGCTATCTCTTCTTCTGTGCCAAGTTCTTCTAGAACTGGGGGTGGTCTTCCACACAAAGTCCCTTCGAAAAGAGATGACTCTTTAGTTGTTTCTTCTGTTCCTGTAGTTTTTACTTCAGGAACAGCTTTGACTGACAATTTTGTTAGTCAAAGAAAAGGAAATAGTCTTTTGACTACTCTTCATTCTGGACATTCTATGTCTCAAAAATTGAATAAGTCTAAGAAGAAACATTCTTTAATGTCTTCTTCTACGACTTCTTCGAATTGGGCACAGAATTTATCTAGAAAAGGTCTGTTACCAACTCCTAATCAAGGGGGTGGTTCAACTCTTTCTTCTCTGCAAATATCCAGATCAATGGAAGGAAAACTCCAAGTTTCAAAAATCAATGTGTTACCTCCAATTGATCTAAGAACAAAACTTAATCAAACCCGTTTGGGAAACACTTCTGGTGTCAAGAAACCATACCAATCGGATATGAAAATAAAAGATCCGGATGCAGAGTATGCTAGAAATTATGTGGCTCATATTAATCACTCCCTACATAATCAAGAGCCATCAAGACCCAAGAACCAGAAATATATTCCTAAAAATACACAAAGAGTGTTCTCTGATCTACCTCAATCTTCACAGATAGATCTACGGGAACACCTTCAACAGAAGAGAAGGAATAATTCTATGACAATGGATCATGCTGAATGTGACTTCCAGCCAAGAGTCATAATTCAATGCAGATGTCAGTCAATGGTTCAGGACTATGTTGATCATGAATATGATTTCCAGCCGAGAGTCACAATGCAATGCAGATGTCAAACAAAACGACAATCCGTCTTCAATCGGAAGTGTGAACCTATGCCTGATGAAGATGAGCCTTTGTTTGCTTCTGTCAACATGACCTCTCGGGATACTGGGGGTAGAGCTGATAGTCCAGATGGAGTATATAGAGGCACAAGAGCAAGAGTCCTGGCCTCTAGTCAAAGAACTTTGATTTCTGAAGATGATTCTGAATTCCTTGGAGAATCTAACTTCCCACCTCTTTCTACTGGGGGTAGTTCTCCTATAATTGACTTTGATGCACAAAGCAATGATTCAGAACAAACAACATCCACCAGTTCATCAATAATCCCTCGTACAGTCACGACTTATATGGTTGATGGGAATACTGATGAACCTTCTTCTTCCTTGACTCCTCAAGAACAAAGGATTGCTTCTTTGGAACAGCAAATGAAGTCTATGGCTGATACTATGAAGTCGATGTATGAACTCATGGCAACTCAGATGCAAAATCGACAGACTGTACCAGATGCCATACCAATTGACACTGTTATAAGTCCAGTACAAGTTCCTCCAGCAATACAATCTAATACTCCTGGACCAGCTCTACCAAATCCTAGTCTCTCTGGAGCTGGGGGTAGTGCTTATAATGCTGTTCCTCCTCTCAACTATTCTCTACAAGCTACAACTCCACAATCTTCCGGAGTTGTTAATGAAGAATTGAGGAATCTCAAAACTCAATTCGAGGCATTCAAACAAAAAGATGGTTTACAAAGATTAGGCATCAAGCAACCTTATCCGATAGAATGGAAGCAAGTATCGTATCCTCCTAAATACAAGCCTCCTACTATCTCATTCTATGATGGAACCACTTCTCCAAGTCAGTTTATTAATCACTTTGAAGTGATGACTGATCAATTGCAACCAAGCGACGCCCTCCTTACTCGGGTGTTTGTTGGATGTCTCAAGGGAACAACTTATGAATGGTATAGAAGTCTCCCAGATGGGTGCATTACCTTATTTGCCGGTTTCAAACAGATATTTCTTGAAAGGTTCTATGAAGGGCTCAATGACATGACTATGTCTGCTCTTATTAGAATCAAGCAGAAAAATAATGAAACTACAGAGGATTTCATTGAACGATTTCGAAGAGAAGCTCTGAAGATGCCTCTTGGAACTCATGATGCTGTCACCATCGACACATGCAAATCAAACTTGTTGCCAATCATCAGCATGTGGACAGGATCCACCCAATTTCAAGACTGGCCTTCTTTCATAGTTAGTGCTAAGGCCGCAGAAATTAGTGCTAAAACCTTCAAAGGTTTAGGAGTACAGATGACTCCCAAAGAAACAGGTCAAGGTGCTAACAATAATGCTAAAAACAATGCTCGCAAGGGAAAAGAAACTCTTGAAGTTAATCTTCAGAGCAAAGATGCATCAAATGTGCAAACTTCTTCTACTTCTACAACCCAACAAACAAGAGCACCTCGCCCCAAGGAAGAATACTCTTTCGATGATGACGATGTCCTTGGTATCTTTGAATGTCTGCTGAAAGGTAATAAAATACAATTACCTAAAATCAAGAAACCTGATGAAGCTGGTAAGACAGATCATCCCAAATACTGTCCATACCACCGAATGTTGGGTCACACAATTCGTACATGTTATGTACTGAAAGGAAAGATCCAAGAAATGATTAAATCTGGAGCTATCTCTCTTACTCCAAAAGACCGTCACCTCCAACGTCGTCTCTATGCAATTCGGAGATTTTCCTCCTCAGCTCCTTGAAAGTGGGATTGTTCCTATTCCCAAGGCAACTCTTGAAATAGTAAATATTCCTCCTCCACAGTCTGAAGAATTAGTGCCAATCACTTTGGAAACAGGAGAAATTATGTGGATCCATCCTGATCTAGTGGCAGATTTTGAATCGCCTTCTCCTTAAAAGACTACTTCTCGAAAGTCCAAGAAGGCTGGAAAGATTAAGTCATGTCATATGACTTCTCTTGGATCTATCTCTGACACAGAGCCAAAAGACAAAGAAGAAGCACTTGCTGGTGCTACTAGAACAGGGAAACCTTATATAAAGGATTATTCCAAAAATCCTGAGGATACTCCTGATACCCCTCCTGCTGATAAAGACGCTCCTAATGTTCCTCCTGAAGAAGAATCATCCACCGTACATGTTCCTTCAACTACCCCAGTTGAACCTGTTTCTTCCAAGCCTACAGCTCTTGAGAAAGGCAAGCAACAGGCTCGGTTTGATAAACCAATCAAGAAGTCCCCTCCTCTTGGACTTCAGAAGCCTTATAATTTTGACATTCTAGCTCAACTTGCTAATACTCCAGCTAGAATGTCCCTCTTTGAACTTTTACGTCTTTCTAAAGAGACTCGGGAGACGTTAAGTGAAGCACTTCTACAAGCTGACTCTTGTCTTGCACAGTTAAAGAAGCCAGATGCAGAACCTGCCACTTGCTTACATTGCAACAGTGTACTGGAGATTATCCCAAATATCACCTTTACACAAGATGACATGCTACTGGAAGATAATCGACATGATCGGCCTCTCTACTATACCGGTTATATCGATACAATGAAGATAGATCGTATCCTCATTGATCCAGGGTCTGCTATAAGCATAATGCCAAAGAGTCTGTTGGATGAACTAAAAATCCCTCTTCACAAGCTTTCCAAGACAGTTACTACTATCCTGGGATTCAATCAAAGCAGGAGCGAGCCTTTGGGAAAGATTCATCTGAAGCTTCAAATAGGCAATTTCAGATCCAAAGTCACTTTCTATGTGATCGAGATTGTGGGATCCTACAATCTTCTTCTTGGGAGGCCCTTTCTTCATAAAAATAATGTGGTGCCTTCTACTCTTCATCAGTGTTTTAAATACATTGATAGCAATGGAAGAGTACAAAAAGAAGTTGCTGATATAAATCCCTTTCATGGGGTTGAAGCTTATTTCAATAATTCTCGAATGTACAAAGAAGAGTATACAAGGGTGATACAAGCTATGGAGAAAGAGGATTCACAAAGTGAGACTTTAATAATTCATGTTGAAGGTCGAACTACTCAGCAACAATCTCCCAAACCCTCTGGAGAAAGTTCTTTCATCATTCCGGTGAGTGGACGAATTTCTCCATTACCTCAGTCGTCTACTCAAGATACACTGATCATTCCTGTCAGTGGGCGTACTGCAGTTCCTGCATCTTCACATGTGAAACAAGATACTCTGCTAATTCTAGTTGGAGGGCGGATTACTCTTCCATCTCAAGCTTCAAGGGAGCTCACCTCTTCTGAGCCATTTGTCATCGATCTTAATCGAAACAACGCTTCTTCTCGTTCATCTTCTCCCCCTTTAGTCATTGATTTGGCTAAGATCTCTAAGGCTCAGCCTTCTTCCAATGTAAATATTGCTGCTTTTACATTTAATGAAAAGTCTCCATCTTTGCAGTATGTTGATGTGTGTAATTATGTTCATAGTTATTTACATTTGTTAGATGACTTGAGCACAATAACCATAGGAGTTGTACAGACTGCTCATGCAGATGTATCCCTAGAACCTGTACAATCTTCATACTTTCTAGTTCCCAGCAGAAAGTCAGGAGACATTCCAATATTCTTCTACAAAGGGCCCCAAAATCCTTTTGATTTAGAAGACGTAGACAAGAATGATGATACTGGAAGATTACAACTACGTCGTTATAGTCAGCAATCTAAAGACATCATTAAAAATATGGGCTATGACTTCAGAACTGGCCTCAATAATGGAAAAGGAAGAAAAATGCCTGTCCGGATCCCTCCTTTGAAATATGGGAGAACAAAATGCGGATTGGGCTATACTGCTCCTATTCCTTTCATCAATATTGTTCATGAAGATCCCGAATCTGACGAAGATAAGAGATCTGATTCTTCTAGTACTACCTCTTGGGATTCCGATACGAGTATCGGTGATTTCTACTGCAACATTCTGTCTTCCAACATGGTCTCCATTGACGGTTCTGAGGAAGATGATGAAGGCGAAGACGAGTTTAAAATCTCACCTGAATCAGAACAATGGGCCCAAAGGTTAGATAATCAATGGGAGTTCCGATTTGAGCAAAAAGAACCTCCGACTGAAGACAAACTTGTTCAAATAGATGTTGGTGAAGAGGGATCTCCCAAACCAATATTCATCAGTGAAAGTCTTTCATGATTAAACTTATTCGTGACTACATCGATGTCTTCGCTTGGAGTTATGAAGATATGCCAGGACTCGATCCACAAATCGCAACTCACAAGCTCAATATCTTGCCGAATGCTAAACCAGTCAAACAACAACAGCGACGATTTTGTCCAGATATTATGGATGCCATTGAAGCTGAAGTCAATAAACTCATGACCTCTGGGTTTATTAGAGAGGAACAACATCCCGATTGGGTGGCTAATATAGTTCCTGTTCTTAAAAAGACCGGCAAGATTAGAGTTTGCATAGACTTCCGCGATCTCAATGAGGCATGTCCTAAAGACGAATTCCCTCTACCAATCACTGATGTCATGATCGATAATACCTGTGGGTTTGAACGGATGTCATTCATGGACGGGTATTCTGGGTACAATCAGATTAAAATATTTCCAGATGACGAGAAATACACTTCTTTCAGAACGCCGATTGGTACATATTGTTATACAGTTATGCCATTCGGTCTCAGGAATGCAGGAGCAACTTATCAACGAGCCATGAGCACTATATTCCGTGAACATTTGCGGAAAACAGTCGAATGCTACGTTGATGATATTGCAGTCAAAAGTCGACAAAAGGAGGATCATATCCAAGATTTGAAGACTATATTTGATCTAATGCGTAAGCATCAATTAAAGATGAACCCTACTAAGTCCTTCTTAGGCGTCTCTAGTGGTAAATTTCTCGGCTTCGTCATTACCTCTAAAGGTATACACGTGGATCCCGAGAAGATCAAAACCATCCAAGAGATGCGTCCTCCACGCACCTTAAAAGAGCTACGAGGATTTCAAGAAAGGATCGCTTATATCAGGATATTCATCTCTAATCTTTCAGGACGCTGCAGACCATTCAACAAACTTATGAAGAAAGTGTCTCTTTTGTCTGGAATGATGAATGTCAGAAAGCATTCGATGATATAAAACAATATCTGATGAGCCCTCCAGTATTGGTACCTCCCGTCTCAGGAATTCCATTCCTCCTATATACCCGAGCAATGAGTCATTCATTGGGTGCATTGCTCGCGCAAAAGAATAAAAATGGTCATGAACAAGCCATCTACTATCTCAGTCGTACTATGACCGGAGCTGAACCTCGATATTCACCGGTCGAAAAAGAATGTCTAGCCTTGATGTTCGCTGTTCAAAAGACATGTTATTATATCATTGGCCAGACTATTCATGTCATTTCCAGGATCAATCCTATACGGGTCATGATGAAGAAATCTAGTGTTTTGAATTCTCGATTGGCTAATTGGGGAATCTTACTTGCTCAGTATAATATGTACTATATTCCTCAGAAATCTGTCAAAGGACAAGCTTTAGCTGATTTTCTGGCTGCACATTCAATTCCAAAAAATTCAAAACTCTATGATGAAAGCCCAGATGAAGTCCTAGATTCAAACCAAATTGCTGAAGAAGATCCTACTTGGCGTCTATTCTTTGATGGAGCTTCAAGGATAGGTCCTAATGGTGATATTGTCGCTGGAGTTGGAATCGTTCTTGTATCGCCAGAAGGTCTTGCTATCCAAAGAGCTTATTCTCTTGATCAGCCGTGTTCAAACAACGTAGCTGAGTACAATGCGTTACTCATTGGTCTTCAACTCGCTAAACATCTGAATATTTGACATTTGGAGGCGTACGGAGACTCTAAACTCATTGTCAATCAGATAAGGGGTACTTATGAAGTTCACCATCAAGATCTGGTTCCTTATCATAGATCATCTATATCTATGGCTTCTTCGTTTGAAGAATTCTTCATTGAACATGTTAGGCGAGCATGTAACACAGAAGCTGATGCTCTAGCTAATCTTGCGGCGGTGTTGGCTATTCCGATTAGACGACAACAAATGATTGTTGTTCGCAATCGAAAATTGTTTCATCTGGAAAATAACCTGACCCTAGGACTTCCAATTGATATTGAAGAATCAACGTCTCATGACGTCAATACAACAAGAGGATTTGGATTCAGTCGTAAATCTTTATCATCTTCATCTGATTCTAGCATGGAATTCATCTTCAGTAATTCAGCTGAGACTCAGAATACAGATAAAGATTGGAGACTTCCTTTCTTAGATTTTGTATTGTATGACATTCTTCCAGATAATCCGAGTGAGGCAGCATCTATCAGACGACGATCACTCAGATTCTATTACAATCATACTACAAAAACCTTATATCGTCGAGCTTATGATGGTTTACTTCTTCGATGTGTTGCCGATGACGAGGCTCAACAAATTATTTGCGAAGCACATGATGGAATTTGTGGAGCACATCAGCCTGGACCAAAACTTCAAGACCGTATTCGACGTATGGGTTATTATTGGCCCACTATGGTATCAGACGCCATCGAGTATGCAAGGAAGTGTAAAGCTTGTCAAATCCATACGGATTTTATTCATCAACCCTCGGAATTTCTACATCCGACGGCAGCATCATGGCCCTTCGAAGCTTGGGGCATGGACATTATCGGTCCGATCAATCTGCCGTCATCAAAAGGTCATCGGTTTATTCTCGCAATAACCAATTACTTTTCAAAATGGGCCGAAGCCATTCCTTTATCTGAAGTCAAGACGTCCAATGTCATCAGCTTTATTAAACACCACGTCATCTACAGATTTGGTGTTCCTCGATGCATTATTCATGATAATGGACCACAATTCGTCAGCCAGAAATTTACTCGATTCTGTGACGATCACCGGATCAATAATGTGGCTTCTACCGCATATAATCCGGCAGCTAACGGATTAACAGAAGCTTTCAACAAGACCATCATTAAACTCCTAAAAAAGTTTGTCTCTACTAACAAACGTAATTGGAGTGAGAAGCTCGGTGAATGTTTGTGGGCTTACCGTACTACAGTTCGTAATGCTACTAAATGTACACCTTTCTCTCTGGTGTATGGATGCGAAGCTGTTCTTCCATTAGCGATTCAAATTCCTTCTTTAAGGATAGCAATCACTAATGAACTCACCACCGAGAATAATGATCGTCTTCGACTTCAGGAATTAGAAGCTCTGGATGAGAAGCGATTATTTGCTCAACAGAATATCGAATTCTATCAAGCTAGAATCTCAAGAGCTTTTAATAAGAAAGTCAGAGTTCGAGCGTATCAAAAAGGAGAACTTGTTCTAACAGTCAGACGTCCTATGACTATGACTCATATGAGCAAAGGCAAATTCGACGCAAAATGGGAAGGTCCCTATGTCGTAAGCAGAGTTTTCTCAAATGGAGCTTATCAACTCTCAGAACTGGATGGTCGAAAAGTTATGATGCCTATTAATGGCAAATTCCTTAAAAAGTATTATGCATAAATATAAATGCTTGTAAATCATCATACAAGTTCATGTTTAGAAATAAAATTTTTATTTTATTTTTAAATCATGAATGATAGTACATGATATTAAGGAAGATCACTATTATCCTTCTTTATATTTTGCGGGCCACTGCCGTCCTTCTCGAAAACGCGGTCAGTAAAAGAGCCGAGAACCTCCTTGCTGGAACCCATGAGGAACTTGCAAGCGGCCATCCTCATGGCTTCTTCTTCTTCAGTCCTTTCCAGTTCGAGCAGGAAGTCCAGAATGTCCCTTGGTGGCTTAGGTGCAGACGAACCTTTGCCTGCTTCTACTTCCTTCGGCTGAACTAAATCAGCAGGGCGTTCTTCAGCGCCCTTCTGAACCTTCAGGACGATTCCAGTTTTCTTGGATACTTCTTCAGACGACATTTTTATGTTTGAAAGTAGAAGTGTTCGTTCTTGTCAGAATTCTGCTATATTTATAGGCAGAAGTTCCTCAAATAATGAAGCGTCACATTCATCCGACGATTCACACGTTCATCAATGCTTAACGGTTCATCTGTTCATTTCTCACATTCATCAGACGGTTCGCCCGTTCATTAATGCTTGACAGTTCATCCGTTCATTTATTACATTCATCCGACGGTTCATTCGTTTATTTATTACATTCATCTGACGATTCGTCCGTTCATAATCTTCTATACCGAATCTACCGGCTCATTTGTCATTTGTTATTTTTGACCTCTGCATAGAAATCAATCTATTTTCTTTTGAGTTCCTACATATTATCACGTCCATACTACCTCTGATAATATTACGTACTCTAAATCAGAAAAAAAGATTTCATTATCTATCATGTCCACAATTCATCCAAATAAATACAAATTGTTGAGCATAGAAGAATTATCATTTCCATTTCATCATAAAAAGTCTATTACATTTTCTTTGACTTTCTTACAAATCATAATGGAAATCTATTACAATTTTGGATTTTCATTCTACACCACAACAATAACCTAATAGAGATCTATCTTCTTCCTTGGATCTTCTCCGTCGGACCTTCTCCGTCAGGTTCGTTGTTGGTGGCAGTTCCTGACTGTCTGAGTCCCAGTCACGACCAGATCAGCAGGAATCAAACTCTGGTCTTCTCTCTCAGACGAGAGGAGAACCACAGAGTATGGCAGCCCGAAGGCGTGTTGCTGCCAATACAACTGGTGGATTGGGAGCGACCTCACAAAGGAGATAGGAATGTATCCCATATTGGGATACAATTCCTAGTTCTCCCGTGAAAGGAACTCTACTATCCGATTTCTCGGGGTAGAGTTGACTCCACCATCCAACTCTCGTGTATAAAGGCTCTTCCTACCATCCGAGGAAGACCCTTCTATCCCACGAAGAGTTCTGAGTTGTCTGATTTACGCGTCAAAAGCGTATGAGCTCCCTGATGTAGGTGTCAGCAGAATATTCTCCACAGCATCCAAATCACCAATGCCAGTTTTGAAGAAAATTTTCAGCCGAGCTTCTGTAGAAAATAGCAAGAAAAAAGAGATTAAATCAACAGAAATATCATTATCATCCAGCGTGCCTTTGTCAACTAGAAACAGACGCACCCTGTTCAGTCAGAAACAAAAGCCCATCTTCAAACAGTAAAAATGGTACGCGTTCTATACTGGACTTACCATCGAGTTTGGTGCTACGGATTGGTAAACCAATGTCTGGTATAGTACACAGAAATCGAACATTAGAAAGCATTGCTTTCCTGTTTGAGAATCAAATCTCACAAAAAATTCATTCTCAGAGAAGAAAAAGAAGAATAAGGAAATGAGTATCTGTGAAACTCACTTATCTATCTAAACGACAAAGTGCAAGCCTATTCTTGTATCCGAGCAAATAGCGCACATAAACCATGGAATGAGTGTCACGTGTGCTTTGGAAGACAGCGCAGCATTGGAAATATTCAAAGAGTGCCGCCTACGGCTCTTCAGTGGTGCACACTATTCGGAGTAAAGCTAGCTTTCAGCGTAGATTTGTACCACAGAGAATTTTTGAACATTCAATGCAAAAAGGCACTGATGGCCTTACAAAATAAAGTGCAACATTTTCGAAAGAGAACAGAAGCATAAAAGATACGCTCTATTTTGTGAAGCGATTGAGCTTAGCGCCCAGTTCTTCTATGCTCTTGACCCCCATACGATGTAACAGAACATTGAACATTTCACGCTGCTCTGCGAGGCTGCGCCCATTGGAAGAAGACGAGCCGTCCAGGCCAAAGTAGCTCAAGAAATTCTTGGCTAGTTGTGTAGGGTCATCTTTGAACTCGAAAACAAAAGGCTCCGATTCCTTACCCCCAAGAGTAGGGTCGCCATGGGCACAGAAACCTAACTTTTTTGCTTCTTCTTCAGCTTCTTCCTTCGGAGTCATGTTGACGTAAGATGAACATCAAAACTGAGTTTTCTCCCTGTTTATATAACAGAGCTCGCCGGCGGTTCATATTCCACCATAAATTGGATTCAATCAGCCTCGGAGAATGAAGAGTCATCATGACATTTAATAAGTTCATTTGGATGTTTCCAAAGTATTTTGAAATTTTGAAGTCTTTTGGACTTTCGAAAAAGTTGATGTCATCTCAGCGTGACTAAATTCATTTTAACATCTCGATTTCAAAGTATTTCGAAATTTCGAAGTCTTTTCAACTTTCGAAAATTTTGAAGGGGGTTTTGTAGGCCTTAAAAATGAACAGTCACGCTGAGTTAATCAGAACAAGTTCAACAGTCACGCTGAGTTGATCAGGACAATATTTAAAAGTCACGCTGGAAAACAGCTCATCATTTGTCAGAGTGTAATTATGACTGACAGTACGACAGTCGAAGAATGTCTTCTCGTATGCCACGTATGCACAGAACTCGAGAGATCACAGCCGACTATTGCGTGACTTTCGAAATCTTCTTCAGCAAGACTCAGCCTTCGTCAAATTGGCGTACCAAAAGAGCTTCTTGTCATTTAATGCAACTGACAAAAGCAATCACTGTCAGAGATTTTGTGTCAGTCGAAGCACGTCGAATCAAGACAGCTGGCAGTCCTGCCTCAATCGAGCATGGATTATGTTCCTTCCCAAAGTCCGCGTATATTTTGAGCTTTCTGTCTCAAGTTTGCGTGGATTCTGAAGTTTCTTGCTCCACATCTGCGTGGATTGTGAAGCTTTCTGCCCCAAGTCTGCGTGGATTGTGAAGCTTTTTGTCCCAAGCCTGCGTGGATTCTGAAGCTTCTTGCCCCAAGTTTGCATGGATTTTGAAGCTTTATGCCCCGAGTCTGCGTGGATTTCGTCTTCAACAAGTCTGCGTGGATTTCATCAAATTGGAGTACGTGGCAGCCATGCCACTGATCTCTCGCCTGCGTGTCCTGTAACTTGCACACGACTCATGTATGATTGCCATGTGTCCAACAGTTACAGGCCACGTCCAGTAACTGCTCACAACCTTGCGTATGTTAAATCCTGTATGATTTTCAACTAGGCACAGGCTGTGAAGACAGTTATCCTTTCAGTTATTTTTAACTCTATAAATAGAGTTCTTTTTCTCATTCATTGTACAGATACATAGTTATCTAACTTACTGTCAAAATTTTGAGAGCTTTTCTTCTTCGCATAGTCCAAGGGATAAAGCGATCGTCTTCTAGATCGGATTCCTAAAGTTGTAATTTTTCCAAAAACACAATAAATAAAGTAAATTTATTTATGGAAAACATTTGGTCCAGGAGAGCCTCTCAGTAGAGGAGTATGCTGGAGAGTTTGGTCGTCTCGGCAGGTTTGTAGAGGGTTTGAGCGAGACGGCGAAGGCCCAGAGGTTCCGGAAGGGTCTGGTCAAGGAGGTCAAGTCCCTGACCAAGGGCAGCAGAGATGCTACATTTGAGGAGATCTTGACAGGAGCCCTGTTGGCAGAGGATGATCTTGAGCTTAGGCTCTAGAGGGGGAGAGACCCAGTTGGAGACAGCAGCAGTGGGGGCCAAGCCAAGAGGCCCCACTTTCAGCATCAGCAGCTGAGGCAGTTTCAGCCGCAGCCGATCCAGCAGAGGCCAGTTCAGCAGCAGCAGCCGAGACATCACCAGCAGGGTCAGAGACAGGGAGTCACTTGTGCCTACTGCAAGAAGCCTGGGCACGTCTTCAATGAGTGCCGGAAGAGGTTGGGCCTGTGCATGGTGTGTGGCTCAGCAGACCACCAGATGAGGGAGTGCCGCATAGCATGAGCAGGCCCGAGAGGAGGAGCCAGAGCTCCAGCAGGCCAGCAGAGGGGACCAGCCCTGCCGAGACAGCAGCAGAGGTTCGTCCAGCACCAGCAGCAGGCCTGGGAAGGCCAGCAGGGGCGAGCTTTCGCCATGGCAGCTGGAGATACGAAGGTAACGGGAGAGCTGATTGCAGGTTCGATTCTTCTCGACTCCAGTCCAGCATTTGCATTATTCGATTCTGGTGCTTCGTATAGCTTCATACCAGTATCTTTTGCGATTAGACACGGTATCATAGCTGAATCGTTGCCTAGGACTTACAAGATCATGACCGGGGGTGGCATTATCCTCGTGAGTGATGTTTGTAAGGGTCGGAGAGTAGTTTTGGGAGGCCGTGAGTTGGAGGTGAGCCTGTTCGTAATGCCATTGCTGAACTACGATATAGTACTAGGCATGGATTGGTTGAGCAGGCACCACGCCAGCATTGATTGCAGAGGGGGTAGAGTTCTCTTCAGAGCACCGGGGGAGCCAGAGTTCGAGTACTCCAGACGTCAGGCAGAGCAGAGCAGCGGAGTCTTCTGTGGAGTCTCGATCGAGGAGCAGACGATTCCACACCCCTTGATAGCAGAGTATATGGATGTTTTCCCAGAGGAGTTGCCGGGATTGCCACCAGACAGAGACATTGAGTTCTCGATAGACTTGGTTCCAGGAGCGGAACTCATCTCTCAGCATGTCTATCGGGTGAACAACAACGACCTGGTAGAGCTGAAGAAGCAGGTGGATGAGCTACAGGATAAGGGCTTCATCCGCTCGAGTTCGTCTCCATGGGGTGCACCAGTGTTGTTCGTGCCGAAGAAGGATGGGTCAGTACGCATGTGTATTGACTATAGGGCACTCAACAACCTCACGATCAAGAACAAATACCCACTGCCGCGGATCGACGATCTATTTGACCAGTTGAGCGGAGCTCGGGTATTTTCCAAGATTGATCTGAGGTCAGGATATCACCAGGTGAAGGTGAAGAGGGAGGATATTCCCAAGACCACTTTCAGGACGCGGTATGGACAGTTCGAGTTTTTGGTTATGCCGTTTGGGCTAACCAATGCACCAGCAGTGTTTATGAACCTTATGAACAAGGTGTTCTACCAGTATCTGGATCAGTTTGTGGTGGTGTTTATTGACGACATCTTGGTATATTCCAAGACTGAGGAGGAGCACGAGGAGCATTTGAGGATCATGCTGGAGACTCTCAGGAAGGAGCAGCTTTACGGGAAGCTCTCCAAATGCGAGTTCTTCCTGGATCGGGTAGACTTCTTGGGGCATGTGGTGACTGGAGATGGTATCTCAGTTGATCCCAAGAAGATTGTAGCAGTTGAGGCATGGACAGCGCCGACTTCAGTTGCAGAGATCAGGAGTTTCCTGGGGCTGGCAGGATACTATCGGAGATTCGTGCAGGATTTCTCCCGGGTTGCAGAACCGTTGACACGGTTGACCCGGAAGGATGCTGAGTATGTTTGGTCAGAGGAGTGTCAGGCAGCTTTTGATGAGTTGAAGAAGCGGCTTACGACAGCTCCGATTCTGACGTTGCCTTCAGGATCAGGTGGTTTCACTATTTATAGTGATACTTCAGGGAAGGGGCTGGGTTGTGTGTTGCAGCAGCACGGGAAGGTGATTGCCTATGCTTCCAGGCAATTGCGTTCCCATGAGAAGAACTACCCTACCCACGACCTGGAGCTGGCAGCAATAATATTTGCTCTGAAGCTGTGGAAGCATTATCTGTATGGTGAGAGGGTGGAGATCTTTACAGATCACAAGAGCTTAAAGTATGTGTTCACTCAGAAGGAGTTGAACATGAGACAGTGCAGATGGTTGGAGTTGATGAAGGACTTCAACATTGTACTGCAGTATCATCCAGGGAAGGCCAACGTGGTTGCCGATGCCTTGAGTAGGTATCCGACAGCCATGTGTTTGACCATGGATCGACATTTGCTTGCCGACTTGGAGAGCCTTTGGATTGAGGTGATCGTGCCCGGAGTGCAGATGCAGCTATGGGGGATGCAGATTCAGTCAGACTTGGTGGAGAGGATCAAGTCGGCACAGTTTGAGGACGTTGCTCTACGGCGTCTCCAGGAGCAGGTTCGAGCAGGTTTGCTGGAGGACGAGTTTTCTCTTGCAGAGGATGGTGCCTTGAGGCACGGTTCCAGATTATGTGTGCCCAGCGGAGAGCTCAGGGAGCAGGTTATACAGGAGGCCCACAGATCTCGGTACTCTATACACCCGGGTGCCAACAAGATGTACCGAGATCTGCGAGAGCATGTATGGTGGTCAGGAATGAAGCGAAAGGTGGCTCGCTTCGTGGCTAGGTGTTTGGTCTGTCAGCAGGTCAAGGCAGAGAGACAGAGGCCCGGTAGATTGTTGCAGCCGCTGCCCATTCCCGAGTGGAAATGAAAGCATATCACTATGGACTTCATTTCAGGATTGTCGCGTACTCCAGGAGGAAAAGACACGATTTGGGTCATCGTTGATAGGTTGACCAAATTGGCCCACTTCTTGCCATTCAAGGTGGATACGTCTACAGAGAGGCTGGCGAAGATGTATATGCGGCAGATAGTCAGGATCCACGGAGTTCCGGTCAGCATCGTCTCAGATCGGGATAGCCGTTTTACTTTCCATTTCTGGAGGAGTCTGCAGACCAGCTTGGGCACTCAGCTCAAGTTTAGTACTGCATACCACCCCCAGACGGACGGACAGTCAGAACGGACTATTCAGACCCTTGAGGATATGCTGCGGACGTGCGTCCTGAACTTTGGAGGTTCCTGGAAGGATCATCTTCATTTGGTGGAGTTTGCCTACAACAATAGTTTCCAGGCCAGCATTGAGATGTCACCTTTCGAGGCTCTGTACAGGCGTAGGTGCCGTACACCCTTATCCTGGGATGATGTTGGTGAACGAGCTTTACTGGGGCCAGAGATGGTGGTTGATGCGACCGAAAAAGTGAAGCTCATCAGGGACAGACTTTGCGTGGCGCAGGACAGACATCGGCACTGGGCCGATAGCCACCGGAGGCCCTTGGAGTTTGAGGTACAGATTAGAGTAGGATTAGATTTAGGTTGTTTGTTTGTGATTTTGATCATGTTTGTTTAATTGAGACCTTGCTTGTGATTAGGTCGGAGACCAGGTTTTCTTGAGGATATCTCCGACTCGTGGTACGATACGTTTTGGTAGAGGCGGGAAGCTTAGCCCGCGCTTCATCGGCCCTTTCGTTATCAGCGGGAGAGTCGGTGACGTTGCATACAGGCTAGACTTGCCGCCTGTACCTGTGGGGGTCCACAACGTATTTCATGTATCACAGTTAAGACGGTACGTGGCTGACCCTAGCCATGTGCTCGATCATTCAGAGATAGAGGTTGGGCCTTCTCTCAGCTATCCAGAGCAGCCAGTGGAGATTCTGGATCGACGGGAGAAGGTTCTGAGGAACCAGGTGATACCTTTGGTGCGCGTCGCATGGAGGCATCATTCTCCAGGAGAGTCTACCTGGGAGTGGGAGGATGAGATGCGCGAGTGCTACCCTTATTTTTTTGGACCGTGAGGTATGCTTTCTACCCTTCTCATCAGTTGTGTTTCGCCTTTCAATTTCGAGGACAAAATTCTTTTAAGGAGGGTAGATTTGTCACTACCACATTTCTAGTGTGAGGGTATTTTTGTCATTTTTGGGATATTTTAAATTTATTAGAATTAATTAGAATTTATGGGAATTTTTAGGAATTATTTTGGTATTGTTTGGACTAGATTGATTTTGGCTAGTTTGGACCCATGTAGATCAACCTAGGAGCTAACCCTAGTTAGTTTGAGCTTGGTTAGAATTTGTGACTCTAGTCTAACCTAGCCTAATCTATGGTTAGGTCATTAGAACCTATTTAGCTATAGAAATTAGAAAGCCATAAGCCATGACTTATGATTTAGAGTCTTTATTAAACAAATAAACCATAGCTCATGTAACTTAGCCCAAGCCCAAACTACCAAACCCTAACCCTAAGTGTAGTGGCCGGCCACCTAGTGTCTTGGGATTCCCCCACTATAAAATCCCTCCTAAAATCTAGGGCTAGCCTCCCTTCCTTAGGAAATTTATTTCAAGAAGAAAGAGGTGAGCTCCTATCTTTAGAAATTCATAATAAATCCATTTTAGGTCCTTTTTCCCCCAAACTAGTTGCATTAGATCCTAATATCAATGTTCTTGCTGTTGGTATTGATTGTTTGCAGGAAGGAAACAATTTGTGAGTTTTTGGTGGTTGAGGAAATTATTCCATTTGGGAATTTTCCACCCATTGTTCATCAATAGGTAACTTTTCCATTTCTCCATGGATTTTCATTTTGTCTTCACCAATAGGAAGCCCTAAGGGTTCCCTAAGATTCTGGATAGGATTCGTGTCGGGTGTCTTGGGTTTTGTATCCGTTTTGGACACGTGTCTGTGTTCCTACGCAGGTGTTTGTGAAAATGCCACAAAGGGGCTGTTGGTGTTATTTTCAATTTGTTTTTGAATAGGAAATTTAGTTCCACCATTGCTTATTGATTTTTAATCTCCTGTGTTGATTATCGTGTCGTTTTGTGTCGGGATCTTGGCCTCGACACACGCGTGCACACGCTCGCGCGCGTGCTACAGGGATCCCCTGCTACTCGGGCCCTGTAGCGGACACGACACATATTTGTTTGACACGAAACTTGACACGGCACTAGGGGCAGTGACTGACACACCACGTGTCAAGTTTTATGGGCCCACATGGCGTATCGAGGGAGGAATCCTCGACGCACTGGGATTGTACTGTCTGTGCACACGAGTTATTTGGCCACTGACACGGCTCTGGTTCACAGACACGGCGACACGAGGACACTGTACAGACACATAGACATGGACACCTAGACCTATACTAGGTGGGGGCACGAGCACGTGGCCTAACACGTGCTGTGTCGTATTCACAACACGCGTGCACACGTACACGAGGAACAGTTCACTGTACACTGTTTTGTAAACTATTTTGAATGGACACGTTTGTGTCCACTTGGGTGGACACAAACCACTCGAGTGACACATACACAAAGTGTATCCATGTTACCAACCACTGTTTTAGCTTTTAGATTAATTTTTGATGATTAATTCCCCTTAAACCTATGTTAACTGATACTCAAATTCCCTGTTATATTTCCAGTATTCTAAAATGAGTTTTGTCATTAATTTAATCCATTACATGTTGTTAATTACATGTATTGAAACCCTAATGTGGTACCCCTATGTATTTTCTAAGTGTGTGTCAAAAGGTGGATGAGTTGGTGTTAGTTTGGTTCTATTTTCTATGGATGCCAATATGGAACTGAAAATGAGTGTGGGAAAGGTTTTGAACTATTCTTGGTGTTCATTGAATCATGAGGTGATAACAGTGTTGTCTAAAACCTGTGAATTCATTAGGACTGTTTTACTGATTGAAGTGTTCTTCGAAAACTGAGTTTTGATGTATAAAACCTGAGAATATTGACATGTAAACTGAACTAGTGTTTTAAGCTACTGTTTTGTAGATATTCTAATGTTTTGACCCCTACATGTTATAACCTATGTTAACTTAGCTTTAATCCAAAAGGTTGATAACCTGGAAATGAGTGTCTTTCACTGTATAAGTGCATTCCTGAGAATTTGCATTTGGGTTGGCCTTATGGCTGAATTGTGGACAGTAACTCATTTTACTGTTTTTCCCTTGAGTTGTTTTGGTGTTTTCCCATGTTGAAGAAATCTGTGATTGTTAATATGTTATCCCCTCTCTCTTCACTGTTGAAATTTCTGCACATTGTCTCACCACACACACACACCCACACACAGCCTTCATGTTCCTATCACTCACCTACACATCTATTTCTGTTTTCTGTCATACTTCAGTCCACACCCGATACTCACACACACATGTCTCCACTGTTCACCCTACACACACACACGCACACACAGGCCTCTCTTTGTATAACATATGTGTATATATATTATCTATATGAATATCTATATATGTGGTGTGTGCAATATTTTATGTATAATGTGTATACATATGTACTATGTGTGATGTATATCTATAGGTATAGTACTTAGCCTAGATATATGTATATATAAATATGTGGTGTCCTAATGTACTTTACTATGGGCTATGTAAGGTGTTAAATCAATAGGTGATGATGATGTAGACTTGTAAATGTATTCTAGAAATAGCTATTAGCTATGTTGTGATAGCTAGTTTAGTCTTGCATAGCCTTGTTAGGGTTGTGCTAGCTAGTGTAGACTAATAGCCTAGTTTAGACTTAATTGGACTTGGTTGACCTAGTTTGACTTCTAGGGTTGACCAGAGTTGACCAAGAGTTGACTTTGGCCTAGATTGACCTAGAATCATGTAGAATGCATAGTAGGACTGCATTACACTATTCTGGACTTGTTGTGACTTGTGATGTTCTGATTAGGAGCCAGACACCACTCCTCGGACGGTACTTTTCATATTGGACACTCAGATACAGGCGAGTACATTCTCTGATCATTTCATATCCTGCTTAGAACTATTTCCTGCAGTAGATTACTTTACTTGTACTGTCACGATGGTCACACG
The DNA here is from genome assembly GCA_029216955.1 of Iris pallida. Taxonomy (NCBI): domain Eukaryota; kingdom Viridiplantae; phylum Streptophyta; class Magnoliopsida; order Asparagales; family Iridaceae; genus Iris; species Iris pallida. The sequence continues at coordinate 1,438,681 of JANAVB010031614.1, read as the reverse complement.
GATTGGTACTATATGGATCCCTTCTTGAGATGTTATCCTTAGGGAGCATCGGGTACTTCATGTTCTGTGTGTTTCACTTACATGACGTATCACTATGCTTCACTAGTTCTTTGATCACTTGCGACATATACTCTTATGATCGTAGAGTCTCCTAGAATCTCTTATCTCATTCACTGGGTATCCTAGAATCTCCTAGAATCACCCATTTATGGGCATCCATGTATCACCCTTCGGGGGCCTTGTATGGAATCATAACATAACCTGGCTGGATCCTTGTGTATTGATTGGGGGTACGGGGGAGTAGAAATGGACATGTGAATAATACCCAAGTAGTATCTTATCAGAATCTCTTCTATAGTGTCTTATCAGAATCTCCTATGCCATTTACATGTCTATGTTGTACTCTGACGAACTAGTCACATGATAGTTCTCTATTTATAGTAGATATTTCTATTACAGCTTTCTCTCTCTGTTTACATACTGCACTTTTTCAGTACTTGTATCTTACTTTACTGTATGACTATGTCTTCTAACCTGCTATGAACTGTTGAGATGTACTGTACTCGCTCCTGTCCTGACTGGACCTGTTGAAAATATTACAGAGGACGAGGAGGAGGCTTGCCTGGATACTTACTACGGGGCAGCCTTAGATGACACCTGTGAGGTGGACCCTCAGGAGGACCCAGCTCTAGCTGAGGACATCACCCCGACTGCCTAGACTAGATTAGTTAGGCTGATTATCTTACTTTATGCAGTCTTGAGACATGTTTTAGCTAGACTTTATTTGGAGTTCAGAGTTGTATATATTCTTTCATTATGTATCTGAGACCATGTACTTCTGGATATTGCTGGGATTATCTTAGACTACTTTTCATCTATTTATTTCCTTGAGTTCTATTTCATATCGTGCTATCTCTTCCTTAGTTGTGATTGAGTTTTACTGCTATGTCACCCCCATTCGGAGAGTATAACTGTTTAGATATATATATTGTTAGATGTATGTTGACCTAGGACAGCGCTCTACCGCCGATACTGCGGCGTAGGCTGGACGTTGTTACGTTCTCGTACCCTCACAGTGGGTGCGGGTCGTGACACGTTTTTAGTGGTGGCCCATGCAGGTCTAGACTAGAAGTGTAGTGGTATTCGAATTAGAGTATCACTACCGCCTGCAGTAGGATATAGGACATTAATTTTAAGATACTCAATCACTTTAGGAAAATTTCTTTTATTGCCATCTAAATCCTTTTGTCAGCTGATCCTTTGAATTATAATTATCCGTCTTTGTTATTTCGCTTCTTTCTCAGAAATTGATACTCTTGTTTGTCTATTTTCAGGATGGTAGAGACTAGATCGCAGCGTGCCATTCATGAGGATGCTATAGAGGGGACTGCTACCTCTCAGCCAGCACGGCGAGGCCAGGGGACTGCATCTCCTGCCACCTCAGCTCGTGTTGAGACCTCGGCAGCCGCAGCAGGGGGTATGCATCCACCGACTGGGAGGCAGGACCCGGACATTCCAGAGGATCCCTTCCAGCCGCCACCGCCTCCAAGACACGTGGACGCAGCTCAGATGTTCGCGTATTTCTAGCAGTTCATGGACCGACAGCAGGCTCGACAGGACAGAGGCATGGAGTTGGCCGTCACGACAGCCGCAGCCCGACCAGTGGTGCAGCAGCCGAGGACACCGGGGATCGAGCAGTTTCAGAAGATGAGCCCCAGAGACTTTCTGGGGACAGAGGAGATCCTATATGCCGATGAGTGGATCGAGCATATAGAGGAGATCTTCCGCTTGGCCAGGATTCCAGCAGACCTTCAGATCGAGGCCGCAGCTAGCCGGATGCGAGATCTTGCTCGCACCTGGTATCAGTCAGACCCCAGGGTGGGGGTACCAGGGCAGACTTGGAAGCAGTTCAGGGGCTTCTTCAAGAAAAAGTTCTTCCCAGATTCAGCAGTCAGAGCCTTAGAGTCGCAGTTTGAGAGCTTGGTCCAGGGGAGCCTCTCAGTAGAGGAGTATGCTGGAGAGTTTGGTCGTCTCGGCAGGTTTGTAGAGGGTTTGAGCGAGACGGCGAAGGCCCAGAGGTTCCGGAAGGGTCTGGTCAAGGAGGTCAAGTCCCTGACCAAGGGCAGCAGAGATGCTACATTTGAGGAGATCTCGACAGGAGCCCTGTTGGCAGAGGATGATCTTGAGCTTAGGCTCAAGAGGGAGAGAGACCCAGTTGGAGGCAGCAGCAGCGGGGGCCAGGCCAAGAGGCCCCACTTTCAGCATCAGCAGCTGAGGCAGTTTCAGCCGCAGCCGATCCAGCAGAGGCCAGTTCAGCAGCAGCAGCCGAGACAGCACCAGCAGGGTCAGAGACAGGAAGTCACTTGTACCTACTGCAAGAAGCCTGGGCACGTCTTCAATGAGTGTCGGAAGAGGTTGGGCCTGTGCATGGTGTGTAGCTCAGCAGACCACCAGATGAGGGAGTGCCGCATAGCACGAGCAGGCCCGGGAGGAGGAGCCAGAGCTCCAGCAGGCCAGCAGAGGGGACCAGCCCTGCCGAGACAGCAGCAGAGGTTCGTCCAGCACCAGCAGCAGGCCTGGGAAGGCCAGCAGGGGCGAGCTTTCGCCATGGCAGCTGGAGATGCAGAGGTGACGGGAGAGCTGATTGCAGGTTCGATTCTTCTCGACTCCCGTCCAGTATTTGCATTATTCGATTCTGGTGCTTCGCATAGCTTCATATCAGTATCTTTTGCGATTAGACACAGTATCATAGCTGAATCATTGCCTAGGACTTACAAGATCACGATCGGGGGTGGCATTATCCTCGTGAGTGATGTTTGTAAGGGTCGGAGAGTAGTTTTGGGAGGCCGTGAGTTGGAGGAGAGCCTGCTCGTAATGCCATTGCCGAACTACGATATAGTACTAGGCATGGATTGGTTGAGCAGGCACCACGCCAACATTGATTACAGAGGGGGTAGAGTTCTCTTCAGAGCACCGGGGGAGCCAGAGTTCGAGTACTCCAGACGTCAGGTAGAGCAGAGAAGCGGAGTCTTCTGTGGAGTCTCGGTCGAGGAGCAGACGATTCCACACCCCTTGATAGCAGAGTATATGGATGTTTTCCCAGAGGAGTTGTCAGGATTGCCACCAGACAGAGACATTGAGTTCTCGATAGACTTGGTTCCAGGAGCGGAACCTATCTCTCAGCAAGTCTATCGGGTGAACAACAGCGAGCTGGTGGAGCTGAAGAAGCAGGTGGATGAGCTACAGGACAAGGACTTCATTCTCTCGAGTTCGTCTCCAAGGGGTGCACCAGTGTTGTTCGTACCGAAGAAGGATGGGTCAGTACGCATGTGTATTGACTATAGGGCACTCAACAACCTCACGATCAAGAACAAATACCCACTGTCGCAGATCGACGATCTATTTGACCAGTTGAGCGGAGCTCGGGTATTTTCCAAGATTGATCTGAGGTCAGGATATCACCAGGTGAAGGTGAAGAGGGAGGATATTCCCAAGATCGCTTTCAGGACGCGGTATGGACAGTTCGAGTTTTTGGTTATGCCGTTTGGGCTAACCAATGCACCAGCAGTGTTTATGAACCTTATGAACAAGGTGTTCCACCAGTATCTGGATTAGTTTGTGGTGGTGTTTATTGACGACATCTTGGTATATTCCAAGACCGAGGAGGAGCACGAGGAGCATTTGAGGATCGTGCTGGAGACTCTCAGGATGGAGCAGCTTTACGGGAAGCTCTCCAAATGTGAGTTCTTCCTGGATCGGGTGGACTTTTTGGGGCATGTGGTGACTGGAGATGGTATCTCAGTTGACCCCAAGAAGATTGTAGCAGTTGAGGCATGGACAGCGCCGACTTCAGTTGCAGAGATCAGGAGTTTCCTGGGGCTGGCAGGATACTATCGGAGATTCGTGTAAGATTTCTCCTGGGTTGCAGAACCGTTGACACGGTTGACCCGGAAGGATGCTGAGTATGTTTGGTCAGAGGAGTGTCAGGCAGCTTTTGATGAGTTGAAGAAGCGGCTTACGACAGCTCCGATTCTGACGTTGCCTTCAGGATCATGTGGTTTCACTATTTATAGTGATGCTTCAGGGAAGGGGCTGGGTTGTGTGTTGCAGCAGCACGGGAAGGTGATTGCCTATGCTTCCAGGCAATTGCGTCCCCATGAGAAGAACTACCCTACCCACGACCTGGAGCTGGCAGCAGTGATATTTGCTCTGAAGCTGTGGAAGCATTATCTGTATGGTGAGAGGGTGGAGATCTTCACAGATCACAAGAGCTTAAAGTATGTGTTCACTCAGAAGGAGTTGAACATGAGGCAGCACAGATGGTTGGAGTTGATGAAGGACTTCGACATTGCACTGCAGTATCATCCAAGGAAGGCCAACGTGGTTGCCGATGCCTTGAGTAGGTATCCGACAGCCATGTGTTTGACCATGGATCGGCATTTGCTTGCCGACTTGGAGAGCCTTGGGATTGAGGTGATCGTGCCCGGAGTGCAGATGCAGCTATGGGGGATGCAGATTCAGTCAGACTTGGTAGAGAGGATCAAGTCGACACAGTTTGAGGACGTTGCTCTACGGTGTCTCCAGGAGCAGGTTCAAGCAGGTTTGCTGGAGGGCGAGTTTTCTCTTGCAGAGGATGGTGCCTTGAGGCACGGTTCTAGATTATGCGTGCCCAGCGGAGAGCTCAGGGAGCAGGTTATGCAGGAGGCCCACAGATCTCAGTACTCTATACACCCGGGTGCCAACAAGATGTACCGAGATCTGCGGGGGCATGTATGGTGGTCAGGAATGAAGCGGGAGGTGGCTCGCTTCGTGGCTAGGTGTTTGGTCTGTCAGCAGATCAAGGCAGAGAGACAGAGGCCCGGTGGATTGTTGCAGCCGCTGCCCATTCCCGAGTGGAAATAGGAGCATATCACTATGGACTTCGTTTCAGGATTACCGCGTACTCCAGGAGGGAAAGACACGATTTGGGTCATCGTTGATAGGTTGACCAAATCGGCCCACTTCTTGCCATTCAAGGTGGGTACGTCTACAGAGAGGCTGGCGGAGATGTATATGCAGCAGATAGTCAGGATCCACGGAGTTCCGGTCAGCATCGTCTCAGATCGGAATAGCCGTTTTACTTCCCATTTCTGGAGGAGTCTGCAGACCAGCTTGGGCACTCAGCTCAAGTTTAGTACTGCATACCACCCCCAGACGGACGGACAGTCAGAACGGACTATTTAGACCCTTGAGGATATGCTGCGGACGTGCGTCCTGGACTTTGGAGGTTCCTGGGAGGATCATCTTCATTTGGTAGAGTTTGCCTACAACAATAGTTTTCAGGCCAGCATTGAGATGTCACCTTTCGAGGCTCTGTACGGACGTAGGTGCCGTACACCCTTATCCTGGGATGATATTGGTGAGCGAGCTTTACTGGGGCCAGAGATGGTTGTTGATGCGGCCGAGAAAGTGAAGCTCATCAGGGACAGACTTCACATGGCGCAGGACAGACATCGGTACTGGGCCGATAGCCACCGGAGGCCCTTGGAGTTTGAGGTACAGATTAGAGTAGGATTAGATTTAGGTTGTTTGTTTGTGATTTTGATCATGTTTGTTTATTATATTAATTGAGACCTTGCTTGTGATTAGGTCGGAGACCAGGTTTTCTTGAGGATATCTCCGACTCGTGGTACGATACGTTTTGGTGGAGGCGGGAAGCTTAGCCCGCGCTTCATCGGCCCTTTCGTTATCAGCGGGAGAGTCGGTGACGTTGCATACAGGCTAGACTTGCCGCCTGCACTTGTGGGGGTCCATAACGTATTTCATGTATCACAATTGAGACGGTACGTGGCTGAACCTAGCCATGTGCTCGATCATTCAGAGATAGAGGTTGGGCCTTCTCTCAGCTATCCAGAGCAGCCAGTGGAGATTCTGGATCGACGGGAGAAGGTTCTGAGGAACCAGGTGATACCTTTGGTGCACATCGCATGGAGGCATCATTCTCCAGGAGAGTCTACCTGGGAGCGGGAGGATGAGATGCGCGAGTGCTACCCTTATCTTTTTGGACCGTGAGGTATGCTTTCTACCCTTCTCATCAGTTGTGTTTCGCCTTTCAATTTCGAGGATGAAATTCTTTTAAGGAGGGTAGATTTGTCACTACCACATTTCTAGTGTGAGGGTATTTTTGTCATTTTTGGGATATTTTAAATTTATTAGAATTAATTAGAATTTATGGAAATTTTTAAGAATTATTTTGGTATTGTTTGGACTAGATTGATTTTGGCTAGTTTGGACCCATGTAGATCAACCTAGGAGCTAACCCTAGTTAGTTTGAGCTTGGTTAGAATTTGTGACTCTAGTCTAACCTAGCCTAATCTATGGTTAGGTCATTAGAACCTATTTAGCTATAGAAATTAGAAAGCCATAAGCCATGACTTATGATTTAGAGTCTTTATTAATCAAATAAACCATAGCTCATGTAACTTGGCCCAAGCCCAAACTACCAAACCCTAACCCTAAGTGTAGTGGCCGGCCACCTAGTGTCTTGGGATTCCCCCACTATAAAACCCCTCCTAAAATCTAGGGCTAGCCTCCCTTCCTTAGGAAATTTATTTCAAGAAGAAAGAGGTGAGCTCCTATCTTTAGAAATTCATAATAAATCCATTTTAGGTCCTTTTTCCCCCAAACTAGTTGTATTAGATCCTAATATCAATGTTCTTGCTGTTGGTATTGATTGTTTGCAGGAAGGAAACAATTTGTGAGTTTTTGGTGGTTGAGGAAATCATTCCATTTGGGGATTTTTCACCCATTGTTCATCAATAGGTAACTTTCCCACTTCTCCATGGATTTTCATTTTGTCTTCACCAATAGGAAGCCCTAAGGGTCCCCTAAGATTCTGGATAGGATTTGTGTCGGGTGTCTTGGGTTTTGTGTCCGTTTTGGACACGTGTCTGTGTTCCTACGCAAGTGTTTGTGAAAATGCCACAAATGGGCTGTTGGTGTTATTTTCAATTTGTTTTTGAATAGGAAATTTAGTTTCATCATTGCTTATTGATTTTTAATCTCCTGTGTTGATTATCGTGTCATTTTGTGTCGGGATCTTGGCCTCGACACGCGCGTGCACACGCTCGCGCGCGTGCTACAGGGATCCCCTGCTACTCGGGCCCTGTAGCGGACACGACACATATTTGTTTGACACGAAACTTGACACGCCACTAGGGGCAGTGACTGACATGCCACGTGTCAAGTTTCGTGGGCCCACGTGGCGTATCGAGAGAGGAATCCTCGACGCACGGGGATTGTACTGTCTGTGCACACGAGTTATTTGGCCAATGACACGGCTCTGGTTCACAGACACGGCGACACGAGGACACTGTGCAGACACATAGACATGGACACCTAGACCTATACTAGGTGGGGACACGAGCACGTAGCCTAACACGTGCTGTGTCGTGTACACGACACGCGTGCACACGTGCACGAGGAACAGTTCACTGTACACTATTTTGTAAACTGTTTTGAATAGACACGTTTGTGTCCACTTGGGTGGACACAAACCACTCGAGTGACACATACACAAAGTGTATCCATGTTACCAACCACTGTTTTAGCTTTTAGATTAATTTTTGATGATTAATTCCCCTTAAACCTATGTTAACTGATACTCAAATTCCCTGTTATATTTCCAGTATTCTAAAATGAGTTTTGTCATTAATTTAATCCATTACATGCTGTTAATTACATGTATTGAAACCCTAATGTGTTACCCCTATGTATTTTCTAAGTGTGTGTCAAAAGGTGGATGAGTTGGTGTTAGTTTGGTTCTATTTTCTATGGATGCCAATATGGAACTGAAAATGAGTGTGGGAAAGGTTTTGAACTATTCTTGGTGTTCATTGAATCATAAGGTGATAATAGTGTTGTCTAAAACCTGTGAATTCATTAGGACTGTTTTACTGATTGAAGTGTTCTTCGAAAACTGAGTTTTGATGTATAAAACCTGAGAATATTGACATGTAAACTGAACTAGTGTTTTAAGCTACTGTTTTGTAGATGTTCTAATGTTTTGACCCCTACATGTTATAACCTATGTTAACTTAGCTTTAATCCAAAAGGTTGATAACCTGGAAATGAGTGTCTTTCACTGTATAAGTGCATTCCTGAGAATTTGCATTTGGGTTGGCCTTATGGCTGAACTGTGGACAGTAACTCATTTCACTGTTTTTCCCTTGAGTTGTTTTGGTGTTTTCCCATGTTGAAGAAATCTGTGATTGTTAATATGTTATACCCTCTCTCTTCACTGTTGAAATTTCTGCACATTGTCTCACCACACACACACACCCACACACAGCCTTCATGTTCCTATCACTCACCTACACATCTATTTATGTTTTCTGTCATACTTCAGTCCACACCCTATACTCACACACATATGTCTCCACTGTTCACCCTACACACACACACACACACAGGCCTCTCTTTGTATAACATATGTGTATATATATTATCTATATGAATATCTATATATGTGGTGTGTGCAATGTTTTATGTATAATGTGTATACATATGTACTATGTATGATGTATATCTATAGGTATAGTACTTAGCCTAGATATAAGTATATATAAATATGTGGTGTCCTAATGTACTTTACTATGGGCTATGTAAGGTGTTAAATCAATAGGTGATGATGATGTAGACTTGTAAATGTATTCTAGAAATAGCTATTAGCTATGTTGTGATAGCTAGTTTAGGCTTGCATAGCCTTGTTAGGGTTGTGCTAGCTAGTGTAGACTAATAGCCTTGTTAGGGTTGTGCTAGCTAGTGTAGACTAATAGCCTAGTTTAGACTTAATTAGACTTGGTTGACCTAGTTTGACTTCTAGGGTTGACCAGAGTTGACCAAGAGTTGACTTTGGCCTAGATTGACCTAGAATCATGTAGAATGCATAGTAGGACTGCATTACACTATTCTGGACTTGTTGTGACTTGTGATGTTCTGATTAGGAGCCAGACACCACTCCTCGGACGGTACTTTTCATATTGGACACTCAGATACAGGCGAGTACATTCTCTGATCATTTCATATCCTGCTTAGAACTATTTCCTGCAGTAGATTACTTTACTTGTACTGTCACGATGGTCACACGGATTGGTACTATATGGATCCCTTCTTGAGATGTTATCCTTAGGGAGCATCGGGTACTTCATGTTCTGTGCGTTTCACTTACATGACGTATCACTATGCTTCACTAGTTCTTTGATCACTTGCGACATATACTCTTATGATCGTAGAGTCTCCTAGAATCTCTTATCTCATTCACTGGGTATCCTAGAATCTCCTAGAATCACCCATTTATGGGCATCCATGTATCACCCTTCGGGGGCCTTGTATGGAATCATAACATAACCTGGCTGGATCCTTGTGTATTGATTGGGGGTACGGGGGAGTAGAAATGGACATGTGAATAATACCCAAGTAGTATCTTATCAGAATCTCTTCCATAGTGTCTTATCAGAATCTCCTATGCCATTTACATGTCTATGTTGTACTCTGACGAACTAGTCACATGATAGTTCTCTATTTATAGTAGATATTTCTATTACAGCTTTCTCTCTCTGTTTACATACTGCACTTCTTCAGTACTTGTATCTTACTTTACTGCATGACTATGTCTTCTAACCTGCTATGAACTGTTGAGATGTACTGTACTCGCTCCTGTCCTGACTGGACCTATTGAAAATATTACAGAGGACGAGGAGGAGGCCTGCCTGGACACTTACTACGGGGCAGCCTTAGATGACACCTGTGAGTTGGACCCTCAGGAGGACCCAGCTCTAGCTGAGGACATCACCCCGACTGCCTAGACTAGATTAGTTAGGCTGATTATCTTACTTTATGCAGTCTTCAGACATGTTTTAGCTAGACTTTATTTGGAGTTCAGAGTTGTATATATTCTTTCATTATTTATCTGAGACCATGTACTTCTGGATATTGCTGGGATTATCTTAGACTACTTTTCATCTATTTATTTCCTTGAGTTCTATTTCATATCGTGCTATCTCTTCCTTAGTTGTGATTGAGTTTTACTGCTATGTCACCCCCATTCGGGGAGTATAACTGTTTAGATATATATATTGTTAGATGTATGTTGACCTAGGACAGCGCTCTACCGTCGACACTGTGGCGTAGGCTGGGCATTGTTACGTTCTCGTACCCTCACAGTGGGTGCGGGTCGTGACAACGATACGGTAAATTTCGACGGATACGCATCATATTCGTCGCGTACACGCGACCAATTTGAATTCCGCCAAAGCCCACACGACCACGAAGCTGTTACGCATCTTTCGTTACTTACGGTGCGCGACCACGTCGCCCGGAATGGCGGGACGCACGTCGCGTGGATAGATTTTCTAATTTTCTAAACTGTTTTAAACGGGTTTTTCTCGATTTTCAAGTCGATTTATTTTAGCATCTACTGCTTATAAAAAAAATCTAAAAACAGGGTTTTAATGCTGGTTAGGTTGTCTAGAAGTCTGTTCAAACAGTTTTCCAAAGTTTACGATGTTCTGGTCGTAAACCGACCGTAAACATTGGACGTTGGGGCAGTTTCTATATCCAGGAAATCGAGATTTTTCTCAGTTTTGGGAATCGATTTGCGACGCGCACGAAGCGAATTAATCCAAACTATTTGAAGGGAATTGAAGGGCTATAGGTTAGCTTCGTGCCTGCGCAATTGGATTGAAAAACGATCAAGCGTGGAGGAAGATATCTCTTCGTGAAGTAGCCTTCATTGATGCAACTGCAGCTGTTGTCGCTGTCATCTTCGCGCGCTCGCGCGCGCGCGTGCCGGCCGGCGGTGGCGCGCGGTCGAAGCCCCCATGGACGCGCTCGGTGGCGGCTGTCTGTGTTAGGGTTTGGGTGTGTTCGTGATGTCGATCTCTATTATATATACACTCGTATATAGGTTCGGGTCTCCAAAGGCTCGAGTCTGCTGTTTTGGAGTTTGGGGGACTCGAAATTGTTGTGTTCGGCTGAGGAAGTTGTTGGGAGTTTTTGCTCGGGTGGGGCTGCATGGGTTGTTAGCTATTGTTTCTTTCTTCCTTTTTCTTTTATCTAGTATATATATTTTTTATCTAGTATATATATATATATATATATTTTTTTATCTAGTATATATATATTTCTTTTATCTATATATATATATATATATATATATATATATATATATATATATATATATATATATATATATATATATTATATATATATATATTTATATATATATATATATATATATATATATATATATATATATATATATATATATATATATACCCGTATATATACAATTATATCTATATATATCTATACATTCACATATACCCATATATATACATTTATGTATATATACACACAAATTAATCCGTATATATATATACAATTATATATATATATATATATATATATATATATATATATATATATATATATATATATATATATATATATATACTTAAAAACCAAGCGGCCGTGTCGAAGACACCCAGCCACCGCCTGGCCCGGTGGCCGTGGGCGAACCACCAAGCCGCCCCCGTGGGGGCTCAAACTCCGTCCAATGCCCCGGGTGCCAAAGGCCCTAACCGGTAGGCTACAAGGCCAAGGCCACCCCATACAATATATATATATATATATATATATATATATATATATATATATATATATATATATATATATATATATATATATATATATACAAATATTCACCCATATAATATATATTCACTTATACATACACACACATATTATATATATATATATATATATATATATATATATATATATATATAATATGTGTGTGTATGTATAAGTGAATATATATTATAATATATATTAGTAATTTTATATATAGAAATATTCACCCATATAATATATATTCACTTATACATACACACACATATTATATATATATATATATATATATATATATATATATATATATATATATATATATATATATATATATATATATTTGGTAGAGAATAAAATTACTAATAACTATTAATAATAAATAATTTATCTGTTTAATAACCACAATATTAACATTAATAATGATAATAAACCTAATAACACTGTAATTAAACCAATAGTATATTTATTTGACAAAATAATATAACCCATAATAATAAAATAATATTATATAATAATAACCCCAATAATATTGATAACGAAATTTAATAAATCCATAATGGTTTATACAAACGTCACTGATTCTCACCAATAATAATATTTATAATATTAAATTAAGAATACTTAGAAAAATATTATTAGATAACCAATACGGGATACAACACAATCATACCAATAAAATAAATAATAATAAAATATTTTAAAATTTTCGAGAAGGGGAGCTACATCAACTCTTATCTGTTTAATAACCACAATATTAACATTAATAATGATAATAAACCTAATAACACTGTAATTAAACCAATAGTATATTTATTTGACAAAATAATATAACCCATAATAATAAAATAATATTATATAATAATAACCCCAATAATATTGATAACGAAATTTAATAAATCCATAATGGTTTATACAAACGTCACTGATTCTCACCAATAATAATATTTATAATATTAAATTAAGAATACTTAGAAAAATATTATTAGATCACCAATACGGAATACAACACAATCATACCAATAAAATAAATAATAATAAAATATTTTAAAATTTTCGAGAAGGGAAGCTACATCAACTCAGCCCACCGGCCCTATCTATATGAAGGTCACGGTGTTTCGCACCGTAATGGACTTGGCATCTCTTATGTGTAAGCCTGCAATCACTTCGATACGGGTTGCTAGCCCAATATCCGAAGGATCCCAAACTTACGGATATCATAGCTTATCACAGCACTGGACGGTCGCAATCCGTCCGAATGATGTGCACCATAAATACCACACATAATTCCCTCATAGGCCGAACGATCCCGGTGCCCCGGTCGTAACAGTCCGAGGAAAGCCGCACCCGTACACGGACAATCCGAGTCCATTGACCATGCAATGCGCACCATAGCATAAAAATCATATCGTCCCAACCAATCCTCCGTTCCATAAATATAGTCTCGCACCATAAGCATACTCGCGTCACATAAACGTAATCTACCATCCGTATGGGGAGCTCCGTCGGCGTTATGCCCCAACACATCCATATTGATGCACGACGCCCAACGGCTTAGTCATCTCATACTCATATTCAACGCGTACCATTCGTAAGTCATTCTCATAGCCTAGTTCTATAGTTACTTAGTCTTTTCGTAGCATAAGTGCCCGAAGGCACGCTCAGCGCCGTATTCAATGTTCTACGCCTAGTGTTCAATGTTCTCGGAGCCGTGTACATGATGCACATCTCAATATCGTCTTTCAATGTTCTACCATCATTGCCCTACCGCGACTCGTACACTTGATGCACGTCGATTCAATTGTTCGATTGTTCAATGTTCTATCTTAGTGTTCAATACATATTTAGACACTTACTCGCCGAGCCACGCTCGCTAGCTCGATAATATCTTACACATGCACGGACATATTTTATTAGACGTGAAGGAATAGGGAGAAAGAGTCAAGAACCTGCCCACCTTAAGCCGATACGCCTTGTCGTCTCGCCAAGTTGAAGCGGCTCGCTTCCATAACTTGGTCGCATAGTTAACTCTCGGACTCAGCCATTCTTTTGAACTACTGAATTGATTTGGCCTATCGCGCCTATGCCACAATCCGTTGCAAGGCCACGATTTGGTTTCGCGGACACTTCATTGCATAAGGTAAAATGTCGACCTCTTATCGTCCAGCGTAAAAGCATAGCCTGCACACCAGATCAACTAAAATCAGCACTTGCTCAACGGGACTTATCTTTTGCATCGATTCGATCCATAGATTCCAATCGACTCAAAGCTTACCTTTGGCCAACGTAACTCTTGCATCGATTCGCATCGATACCTCATTGGGTCAACGCAACTCTTTGAGTCAACGACTCGCCATAATACACCGAGCGGAGCGGGGCATTACATAATATACCACTCAAAATCAGGTTCGTCCTCGAACCGAAACCAACACTTAATCCAAGTGTCTCGCCAGATCGTTTCACGATCTCGTGCTACTACCGTTGGAATCATACAACTTAGATTGGACCATACACATATTTTAGGCGTCCCACCAATATATGCATTTCAGCCAAGCTTAGTTGTAGGATATCGAAACAACTAACAAGCTCAACTTAAATCCTTAAGCATCCATCGTTCCGTACTCGACTCATTCAAATCTTAGCGCATATTCTCAAATACTTCTCGTATACAATATCCCATAACATGCGATCGTCTTCCAAACACCTCTGCACATAACTTAACTCGAAACTATTAGTTCGATCTCATAAGTTTCTCGCCGGCCACCTAACACTCGCGTTGCATCAAGTCATTGCGCATCCGATCACAACAATTCTCCGCAACGCCTATTCGCCCAACCGTTTGCCTATCTCTCACATAATCCAAGTCTTTCATCAAACCGTTCATAACATTTGGCCTTAACGACATGGACTAAGTCCGACATGTCACAAATTCCTTTGTCTACAATCCGTACTAAGTCTCGCACACAACTATCCCAACACGACCCACGTTCTTGAACTGCCTACGCATCGCGTCTGGGGCTACCCCCGTTAGGTAACTTATCCAGACATCGTGCTCGCGCTCTTCCGACACAAGAGGTCAACTTGAGTCTACGATGCTCAAAGGCAATAATCTTTTCGACCCAAGGTCTCTTACGATACGCCCATCTTCTATTCTCGACCGAGTACGAATCCTTTACTCAAACTTCGATTCAATCTCGACTAGTTTATTTCGTAATATCGATGGTGCGCTCAACACACATAACTTAACCGTTATTCAAACCGATCTACGACACAACTTTTCTCGTACTACTTTCCGTCGCCCTCGCGCATTACAGAATTCTTGCAATCGCCTTACCGCGTCACTACGTTAAGCACGTTCCTCAACATCTATTCGACAATCGACCAGCCAAGTCTACTTACGCACTCATTCGATCGATCATAACTTTTTCTAGCCGTCTCGATCTAGTCGAAGGCTACTCGCTAACTTTCGAAACACGATACTCGCTCGCTTAGACTTATCCTCAACAAGCACTACATTATCCTTCATCCTCGACGAAATCTTTATGCGACTTTATTGGGTCATCCTATGGGACTTCAACATTCACATGATTTGGCGGTCAAGTCTACTAGGGTCATCTGCCCCGAAACTACGCTCGATAATTGAAGATCATCAACGAGGGACAGTTACAACGAACCATGCTATATCCTATCGCGGAGCCAAATTAATTTCCGATAATTCCTATGGGACTTTACCCAATCCGACATACCAATCCATAATTTATCTACCTCCCCGCGCAACCGATGCGCTGATAACTACTCGAATCACTCATGCATTACCGTCGACTATCTTTGCTAGTCGTATAACATCTACTCGCCTCAAATTCAAGTTTACCTATTCGTGATCATAGTCCGACGCATTTCATACTCATCAAAACCATCCTCGAACAACTTTTGCATCAAACCACAAGTCAAATCCGATTTTGCCATGCCAGGTAAGTTTGATCATCCCCGCTGTATGAATCACCATACCAGCGCTCACGCAGAACGATCACCCTAATTTGGCGTGACGCATGTGCGGTACTGGAGTTGCACTCGCATAAGACAAGAATATCAACATAGTGGTTATCCACGAATCAATCCAACACTTTCGTTTTCTTTCGAGTAACATCCATCGATTCTCAAATTCTCCGAAGCATTCCTACCGTTAGCATCCAAACTGCCATAACTTAACTTGCATCCTATTCATCCAACAACAATGCTCAACACAATTTTTGTTCATTCGATCAGAGTATTCCCGGGTTATTACATATCGTCTTTGATACGCCTCAATACCATCGTCGATATACATAACTTGAACATCTTTCTTTCTCATAAGCTCAAACCCGTTGAAATCATTGCCATTATCCGAACTCGAATACGAATCAAGTCTCGCACTTATCAAGGTCCATTCAGTTGTAACTACTTAACATCGTCGCGACACAATTTCAAATTCACATATCCATTCTCATATCCCTAACTCGTACTTCCAAATCATGCTACCGACTCCTCGCGCTAACCCAAATCTGTTCGCACGATTTCTCCGTACCTACTCAACACATTCCGAACAAGCTTTCGTACTAACTCAACATAAATTCGACCGGTTCGACCATTTCCTCAACGTACATTTCTTTGCTATGCTCAGCCTATCGTTCGACTTACACTTAACGAATCCTCGTCTAACGTATCCTCCGTGGATATGAATTCGCACATAATCGTTCGACTCACTTCCTCAAGGCATACTTGCATCGACTTCTCTCAAGTTATTTCCACTCAAGTCTCGGTACTACTTCGTCCGTTGAGGACAAACATATCGTAACAACATAATCATCTCGACGAAATCTATCGCAAGTCACCAAGCGGCTTAACATAGCTATCGCTAAGTGGTATTCCATATACCACTCAGGATCGAGCCTATCGTTATCGATATAATACTTCGCTACACTTGCTCGCATAATTGGTATTGCATATACCACTCGAAATCGAGTCATTACTCGGCATCACATTCCGCATAGGTCCGACATCTATTCTAAATCAACTATTCCGTATGGCGATCTTTTCGATCCCAGCTCTACCGTTCTTCTTACTCGAGTTGGCACAACAACTGAACCAACATGCCCTATCGTTCACTCAAGTTCGACATTCATTAAATCTAACCGTATCTTGGTGATTATATCGATCACACCCGTAGCATTCGCTTATTCAAAGCTCAACGCGATAAACGGCCAACATAAACGTTCGCCTACTCAACTCGACTGGTTACTCATTACAACTCGTGCAACAATATACTCTCGATACTTAAGGTCACAATCCCGTTCGACATATTGCTATCCATACGCATAGCCATACAACACGCATCATACCATATCGACTCGTTGCACTTCGTGCAACCAACAACACATATCTCCTCGCACTTCGTGCGACCAACAACACATAACTCATCGCACCTCGTGCGACCGACAATACATATATCATTGTACTTCATGCAACCAACATCACCATATTCGTTACACTTTGTGCGACCAGCGACTCACAACTTTCTTACACTTCGGGAAACCATAATCTCATAACCCGTTGTACTTTGTGCAACCAACACTGCATAACTCGTTGCACTTCGTGCAACCAATATTTCATAATTTTGTTACACTTCGTGCAACCAACGTTCTCCGATGGCACCCGGAGATAGCGTGATAGTCACGACATACTTGTGGCAGACGTACGCACTTAATATAGACTTATTGTATGGAACATCCAATGTAGCATCGAGCAGATCCATGAGCTATGCGGTTGCGAAAACAACTTAGAGTCAACTGAATTCGATAGCGAAGCAACTGAGGGTCAAAGAGATTTATTCACGTTCCAGAGGATGGAACCGCTCTGATACCAACTTGTCACGCCCCGATCCGGGAAATCGCTCGTCCTCGCTAGATTTTACCCGAATCATCGTCCTCGCTGGGGCGTGATGCCGTACGAGCCTGAAGTTGCGCTCGTACAAGGCAAGATAACGATTCACATAGTGATTATCTCCAATTCGTAACATAAGCAGCGGAAGGAAACAAAGAATACAATAAGAATCTCTTTTATTCATAATGAACTGAAGGTTACAAGGCTCTGAATAGCCCAACTTAAATGCCAATTGGCTACAACGCTCATGATCTCTCTAGCTCACAAATGATTACATTATTCCATACATTATGCCTCTTTATAGCCACCAAGTTGTCCTCGGCCGAACATCTCCATGTCGCAAGTCCGAACGCCTATGCGGAAGCTCCTCTTGAACGCCAAGGACTCCATGCTTCGGCACGTCCAAGCCAAGCTCCGCCCCGAGCCGATCATAACCTGAGCCTGCACATAAACTAGTGGGGGATTAGTACTTTCGTCCTCGCTTCGCACTGATCAAGACCCGCTCGCACCCAAACCAAACACTTAATCATTTAGTGAAACATGCATCTTAATTGGTGATATTTTTATTTAGCCTTAGGATCAGTATCATAGAAATACTTAAACATAGCACATTATCATAAATGTGTCCCATACCGTGTCCCTACGGCAGATACAGTTAGACATAATATGAACATAAACATAGTGATCGTGCTCATTTTCGTCCCATTTTTCTTAGCCTGCACTGGTTAGAACTTACGTATGAAACCATATATTTCACGCAACATTCCAATCATAAACATAGACAATGCATAAGGGTCGCAGGTTCTGCGCCTGCATCCAACTCTCAACTCAGCCCACCGGCCCTATCTATATAAAGGTCACGGTGTTTCGCACCGTAATGGACTTGGCATCTCTTATGTGTAAGCCTACAATCACTTCGATACGGGTTTCTAGCCCAGTATCCGAAGGATCCCAAACTTACGGATATCATAGCTTATCACAGCACTGGACGGTCGTAATCCATCCGAATGATGTGCACCATAAATACCACACATAATTCCCTCCTAGGCCGAACGGTCCCGGTGCCCCGGTCGTAACCGTCCGAGGGAAGCCGCACCCGTGCACGGGCAATCCGAGTCCATTGACCATGCAATACGCACCATAGCATACAAATTATATCGTCCCAACCAATCCTCCGTTCCATAAACATAGTCTCGCACCATAAGCATACTCGCGTCTCATAAACATAATCCACCATCCGTATGGGGAGCTCCGTCGGCGTTATGCCCCAACACATCCATATTGATGCACGACGCCCAACGGCTTAGTCATCTCATACTCATATTCAACGCGTACCATTCGTAAGTCATTCTCATAGCCTAGTTCCGTAGTTACTTAGTCTTTTCGTAGCATAAGTGCCCGAAGGCACGCTCAGCGCCGTATTCAATATTCTACGCCTAGTATTCAATGTTCTCGGAGCTGTGCACATGATGCACATCTCAATATCGTCTTTCAATGTTCTACCATCATTGCCCTACCGCGACTCGTACACTTGATGCACGTCGCTTCAATTGTTCGATTGTTCAATGTTCTATCTTAGTGTTCAACACATATTTAGACACTTACTCGTCGAGCCACGCTCGCTAGCTCGATAACATCTTACGCATGCACGGACATATTTTATTAGACGTGAAGGAATAGGGAGAAAGAGTCAAGAACCCGCCCACCTTAAGCCGATACGCCTTGTCGTCTCGCCGAGTTGAAGCGGCTTGCTTCCATAACTTGGTCGCATAGCTAACTCTCGGACTCAGCCATTCCTTTGAACTACTGAATTGATTTGGCCTATCGCGCCCATGCCACAATCCGTTGCAAGGCCACGATTTGGTTTCGCGGACACTTCATTGCATAAGGCAAAATGTCGACCTCTTATCGTCCAGCGTAAAAGCATAGCCTGCACACCAGATCAACTAAAATCAGCACTTGCTCAACGGGACTTATCTTTTACATCGATTCGATCCATAGATTCCAATCGACTCAAAGCTTACCTTTGGCCAACGTAACTCTTGCATCGATTCGCATCGATACCTCATCGGGTCAATGCAACTCTTTGAGTCAACGACTCGCCATAATGCACCGAGCGGAGCGGGGCATTACAGGATAGCTGCTTCTTCTATTTGTGAATTTTTATAAACTTTTTACAATGCTGCATGTACTATTTCTGGTGTTTATTATCCTACTTCTTGTTTAGCTTTACGAGAACTTTGTAACATGTCTTACTTATTTCTAAATATAGAAATGTTCCAAATTTTGACTATGTTGTAAAGAGAATGGAAGCTAAATTCACTAAATATTTGGGTGATATACCTTTTTTATATTGTTTGTCTTCCATTTTTGATCCTACGATCAAATTAGAGGGTGTAGAAGCTTTGTTAGATGACTATGCTGAAAACATGGACCTTGATGTTATTGACTTGAAAGTGAACTAAAGTTAGTGCTAGAAAGATTAGTAATGCTTATGAAGACAAAGTTGTGTCGACCCGACCAACTCAAGTGAGTACTAGTAGTAGCTTTGGCATAGTCGACCACGCCAGTCGTATACTAAAAAGGAAGAAACAAAAATACTCTTTCTAACCCACTCAAGAGTTGTCTTTATATCTAAGTTCTTATGAAAAAGAAGATGAATCTTCAAATCACTTCACCATTTTAGAATGGTGGAAAAAATACGACAAAAAATTTCATGTACTTTCTACCATAGCATGTGATCTACTAATGGTCCCGGTGTCCACGATAGCATCGGAGTCATATTTTAGTGCATGATCAAGGATTTTGAGCGTAAAGAGGAGCTGGTTGAAGCCAGATATCTTGAAAGCTTGTGTATGTGTTCAAGATTGAATTTTAGCAGAAAAAAGAATCCAAAACAAGATATATGAAGTTGCTGACATCAACGAGCTGGACTTCGAATCACTTACAATAGGTGAAGCTTTTGGAACCGAGGAGGAAGAAAAATGACTCAAAGGTATGACCAAAAAAAACTTTAAACTTAAAAACAAGAAACCAAAAAAACAAAAACAAAAGAAAGAAAGAAAGAAAACTTACAAAACAAAACCAAAACTTAAAACAAAACAAACAAAAAAAACAAAAAACAAAAAACAAACAAAAAAAACTTAGAACAAAAAAAAACAAAAAACTTAAAACTAAAACAAAACAACCAAAAAAAATTTAAAACAAAACAAAAAAAACTTAAAATAAAAAAACAAAAACTTGAAACAAATTTTTTTAACTCTGCCTATGACAAACAAAGCTTGCATTGCCGGTCCCAAGCTCGGATAAAAGAGGAGAAAAAAATAAAACAAAATAAAAGAAAAAAAAATTAAAACATAAAATTTAAACTTAGAAAGAAAAAAACCCAAAAAAAAACTCAAAAAAAACATAAATTTAAAACATAAAATTTAAAACACAAAATAACCAAAAAAAACTCAAAAAAGAACTCCAAAAAAAAAAATCCAGTAAAAAAAAAGACCAGACCGGCCCGAACCAGCCTGCCCGAGCCCGCGACCCAGCCCGCCCGTCGAATTTGACCGGCCCGGCCCTACCCAAGCCGGGTCATTGGGCCGGGCTAGGCTAGGTTCCTCCGAACCGGTCCGGACTAGGCCCGGACCAACCCCGGTTGGGTCTGATTTTTTTGGGCGCGGTTCGGCCCGGACCGATTTACACCCTGACCCCCAACCCATCAC
Organism: Iris pallida; assembly: GCA_029216955.1. Taxonomy (NCBI): domain Eukaryota; kingdom Viridiplantae; phylum Streptophyta; class Magnoliopsida; order Asparagales; family Iridaceae; genus Iris; species Iris pallida. Next base: position 1,417,382 of record JANAVB010031614.1, on the reverse strand, counting down.
ATCATAGCAACAACAACGAGATTTAGATTTGATCTGCATCAGTCGCACACCCGCTACCCCCCTCCACCATCTCAAGATCGATCATCCATCGCCTCCACTGAAGTTCTCGACGTGGCACTCCACACCACACAGACAAGCGCACACACGCACAATTTCCTTTCGAATATTTTAGAAGAAAAAAGAAAAAAAATCCTTACATATCCTTTCCATAGTAGTAATAGTTGGTTTTTAGTATGTTTATTTATATTTAATATTGATTTTTTTTCCTTAAATTTTTGGACCGTTTTGAATGTAAAAATTATTCAGTGTGTCATACTCACCACGTGATAACGATGAGTCTTAATTTTCTACCAATAGTTTCATGACATATTAGAGGATAGTGACATTGAATGAGTGGAGAAAAATAATATGTCATAATACTATTGATAGAAAATTAAGACACTAATATTCGGTGAGTCCGATCCACTGAATAATTTCTCCTATGGGTGGATTTACAATACCTCTAGGCCAATGGAGGTGGATGGAATAATAACTTTTTTTTAAGCATATGCTTAGTCCAAGTAACACAAGCCAAGGCCCCCATCATCCACTTGGCAGCTCTAGATTTGTTTCCACCCTATGATTATTGGCCTCACATCCTCTTAAAGAAGTGGCACTCTTTCCCTACCACCAGAACAATTAGTAGTTAGGAGGAGATGTCTCTCCTCTCTCCCTCCCCCACATCACTCCGTCCCCCAACAAACAACCTCAACTTCAACCCCTCCTCCTCCTCCACCACTCTCATCCCACCAAAACCTCCCAACTTCCTCTCTCCCAATCTCAACAAACGCCTCTCTCCAAGGCTTCCATCCATCTCTACTTCCTCAACTTCAACACCTCCTCCTACTACTACTACTACTACTACTACTACTACTACTATTCCCAAAGAAACTCTTCTCAAAGATTCAACCCCTCACTCCCATCCCAGTAAGCAACTCCCATCACTACTCCACTTACTAGTAAAAGTCTATTTTTCTGCGCGTCCTAGCGTACTTTGGAGTTCCATATCATGTCGTTTTAGGTACACAGTACATGTTTTTTTTTTGCGTATCCTAGCGTACTTTGGAGTTCCATATCATGTTGTGTTAGGTACCCAGTACCTGTTTTCTTGCGTGTTCTAGCGTACTTTGGAGTTCCATATCATGTCGCATTAGGTACCCGGTACATGTCTATAGTGTATGGACACGAGTATATGTGACAAGACAAATAGTGTCATGTCGACACGGGCATGTCCCACCACTACTTTTCTGCGTGTCCTAGCATACTTTGGAGTTCCATATCATGTCGTGTTAAGGTACCCGGTACCTATTTTTTGCTCGGCCTAGCGTACTTTGGAGTTCCATATCATGTCGTTTTAGGTACCGACTACATGTCTATAGTGTACGGACACGAATATATGTGACGAGACAAATAGTATCATGTCGACACGGGCATGTCTTGTTTCTACTTTTCTGCGCGTCCTAGCGTACTTTGGAGGTTCATATCACGTCGTTTTATTTACTAGACACACGTCTCGTTAAACCTAGTACTAGTCTATATTGTACGGACACGGACACGGACACGAATATGTTTGACACGAGAAATTGTGTGTCCTAGTGCGTTTTCAAGTGTTTGTGTCATGTACAATAAGAGTCCTTCTTAGCTAGCTAGTCACTCGCTAAGTTCTTGTTCAATTTCCCTGCTATAGATTGGACAGAGTTCGCCGAGAGAGCATCGGGAGAATGGGACGGGTTCGGAGCGGACTTCACCGCGGAAGGAGCCCCCCTGGAGCTGCCGGAGAACGTGGTCCCGGAAGCCTTCCGGGAATGGGAGGTCAGGGTCTTCGACTGGCAGACTCAGTGCCCGACCCTCGCCTCGGAGTCGGAGGCTCCCGACCTCTCCTACAAGCTGATCAGGCTGCTCCCCACGGTTGGCTGCGAGGCCGACGCGGCCACGAGGCACAGCGTGGACGAGAGGACCGCCCGTACGGCCTCTGCGTTCGCGTACGCGCCGAACGGATGCTATGCCGCGGTGTGGCCGATGTGGAAGGGTGGACTGGAGGTGGAGCATTGCTTCGTTGATCCGGGGAATGTGGAGGCTAGAGTTAGAGTGGTGATGGTTGTGAAGGAGGGAGAGGGGGAGGGGGAGGGGCTGAGGTTGGAGGGGATAAGGGTGTTTTCGGAGCAGTGGTACGGGCCGTGGAGGAACGGGGAGCAGTTGGGTGGCTGTGCCGTCAGGGAGTCCGGCTTCGCGGAGGGTCCGAAGCTCGACGTGTCCGAGCTTGTAGGGGTTTGGGAGGGGAGGAGTGTCCGTCTAGCCGGATTTTGCAGTGAACGCAAGGTGAGAATTCTAACTCTAACCATATCAAAAATCATTGTCAAAGTAGGCCACCCATAAACCATCTACTGTCGTCCGATAAATTGGACTACTCTGGCTTGAACCGATTGCACCGAAAGGCGTATACGGTAATTTTCAATGTATGGGATCTGACGGAAATCAATTTGGTCGTTCGACCGCTACGAATCTGACACGTATCCGTCGAAGATCAACGTATCAAAAATTTCGGAAAAAAAAATCAATTTACATACAACAGCTGGCTTGTCAAATCGTGACAAAACTTGTGCCATTGGACTTGCAACATCTGGCTTGTCAAATCGTGAGAATTCTAACTGTAACCATATCCAAAACCATTATCAAAGTAGGACTACCCTGACTCGAACCGATTGCAACAAAAGGCGCGTACAGTAATTTTCGATGTATGGGATCTGACGGAAATCAATTTGGTCGTTCGACCGCGGCAAATTTGACACGTATCCGTCGAAAATCAACGTATCAAAAATTTCGGAAAGAATTCAATTAGTATGTGTAAGCTTCGTCAAATCGTGACGAAACTTGCGCCATTGGACTTGCAACATCTGGCTTGTCGTGTGACCCAATTTACATACAATTCTAAAACAGTCGACCGGATCGTTGTATCGTAGACCTGCATCGCAAACTTGCATGACCAAAATGGTAGGCATACCTACTCCACGACCAAACTAGTTCATAGCTATCTTAGTTACGAATTTGGCACCCAATCGTTGGAAGTTTGACATCAGGTTCACAGTCGGTCATGAAAACTTGATTGTTCTCTTGCGGAGCTCTCTCTGCTCCGTATCATGGAACGAGGCTCGGTTGATGGTGGCGGTGCTAAATTTAGCATCCCTTGAGCTCCTTGTGCTCCATCACAACCGTCACAGTTCGAGCTAGATGAAGCTTATCAGTTAGTTCAATAATGAGACCAACTCGTGCCTGAGCTTAAGTTTTTAGTGGTCTAATTTAAATGAACACACTATGCTAGTCATCATTAGGCTGAGCCAAAAAATGTTCATTATCAACTTGTGAAATATATAGAACTAAGACTGGGATCATGTTTGGTTCACTGTAATGTAATCGTAATTGCAATGTAATCAAATGATTTTTTTTTCATGATTATATTGCGATTACAATTACATTATAGTGTACCAAACGTGGCCTGGGTCCATTTTTACAATTTCTTTTCCCCTCCATATTCTCATTAGTCCATTCCAACTTCTGCCTATATAACTCTATTCATCTGCTTTCCTGATCATCAAAGTTGCACGGACACAGAAAAATAGTGTCCGTCGATCTCCTTAACCCATTTCCTTTTTGCGTCCTTATCCGTGTCCATATTTATATCGTGTTTGTAACCCGTATCCATATCGTATTCTTATCCGTATCCGTATTTGTACAACATAGCTGATCATTCGACATAAGTTTGAGCACTCCTCTTGCCAACAATCTACTTATAATGTCACAATGATCCAATATCATATTAGTTGTATCTCTATCGCATCCTTATCCGTGTGTCCATGTTTATATAACCCATATCTATATCGCGTCCTTATCCGTTATCTATATCGCGTCCTTATCCGTGTCCATATCTGTACAACATAGCTGATGATTGAACATGAGTTTGAGCACTCCTCTTGCTTAACCATCTTCTTATAACGTTACGATGTTTTGATGGTATAATTAGTTTGAAAACTTCTAATATTTTGCTAGGATGCGTTCCATGAACTTGTGGAAGCCAAACCGCAGAAGAAAGTCAGGGACCAAGTCGGAGTTATTGCGCTGCCGAAGAACATATGGTGTTCGTTCAAAGAAAAAGACGGTGAAACTTGCGGGGAGGTTGGGTGGTTGCTCGACAATGGCCAGGCTATGACTTCGAGATGTGTTTTCCTTAAAGATGGAAAACTAAAGGCGAGTTTCAATCCTTCAACAATTCTCTATGAGATTATGTGCATATGCTATTCCTCTCCATATATAGTTTACAGTATCTGTCGATACCGATCCGATACGGCCGATACCAATACGGTTTGGCATGTCTCGATCCGATATCGACCGATACCCGATACTTACCAACACCGACATTGAGGGCCTCTTCGGCAAAAAAAAATGAACGAAAAAGACAAATCATTAAGGGTTTAAAACAATAAAGTTGTAAAAGCATGTAAAAGAAGAAAATTTATCTATTGCATGTAAACCAATCGGTAAGAGTGACTATTATTTCATTTAATTTCAAAACTACCAAGAAATAACATTGGAAATACTTAAAATTATGCCTAAATGTATCAAATATATATATTTTTTAAATGTTAATAATTTATTACTAATTATTTGTTTTTCGATACCAAAAAATCGCCATACTCCAATCTGAAACCGCTGATACTACCGATATCGCCGATACCGATACTCATAGGAATGGTCCGATACCGATTCCGAAACTGATGCTGCAAACTTTAAATATATATTAGAGAACTCTATGCTACAACATAATGAAAATGATACAAATCATGATAGGAGTAGGAAGGGAGGAAATCCTGGAATCATTCAGCCATCTATTTGTTTCATTCTCGCAAATTAAATTGCATTTAGCAAGTAAAACTGGATGACAGTCCATGGTTTAGTCTATAGTTTGTTCCGTTTGCTGATGGCATCTCTTGACAAAACCACATGATATATTTTTAGATTCGGACAAAGTTTCTTTCAATCATGAATTAGGACAGAAATCAAATATATTTAGGGGCTCTAAATATTAGATATGTTACTTGATGAATGTGAGAGAGAGAGAGAGAGAGAGAGGCGCGGTACGATGGGAGAGAGAGAGAGAGAGGCGCAGTGCGGAGAGAGATGCACGGCAGGAGGGGAGACTCCTCTTTTGGCTTTGTTGATCCCAATAAATTATAGGTGTCTGATTTATACATATGTAGTAGTTTTTTCTTTAGTGGGGTCAGCTGACCCTACTTGTCCTACCGACACCTATTTTGGAGTGTCCTGGTGTATTTTGGAGTGTACATGTCAATATGTCATGTTCGATACGTATCTTACACGGGATGATAGGAACTGTGCCAACCTAGGAAGCACGAAGATGCCAAAAATCTAGGCCGTGTTGTGTGGAACGTGTATCATATACATATCAGATACTACTCTGATGCAATCATAACCAGAATATGAATTGCGCCATTGGACTCGTTGCGACTTGATGGAAGATTAAAGGCGAGTTTGAATAGCAATTCTCTATGAGGTTATGCATTTGCTATTCCCCGATTTTGGAGTGAGCTCGTGTATTTTGGAGTGTACATGTCAATATGTGATGTCCGATACATGTCTTACACGGGAAGATAGATCACGAAACATGTTTATATAGTGTCTCTGCTTCCTATGCTCTTGGTAGTGCGCTGAAGGACTTTACTGGTTCTGCGCCAGCATGGTCGTTTCTGACATTCTAAGGACCATGCATAAATACTAAAAAAGGAAGAAGAAAAAAAATTAACTACTCTAAAAAATGGATCTTTTTCTGACATTCTAAAGACCGTGTTACCTCAACTTCTAAAATATGGAGGTCTAAATCTAAAATTAGAGATTTTACATTATTAATATATACGGGAGGAAGTTAAATTTTTTGGAACTTTTCAGATTTTGGGATCTTGTGTGTTTGCACAGCCTGCACATGCTCAAAAACGGTCCTCTGTGCCAGTCTAAGAAGCACGGAGATGCCAAAAATCCAGGCCGTGTCGTGTGGGGCATGTGTCATATACATATCAGACACTACTCCGACACTCCTAAGTAGCTAGTACACACCAAAATATCTGTTGTGTCTATGTCGACGTATCCTTACCGTGCCGTGTCGTATGCGTGTCCCTGCATTACAGGCGCTGGCTTTATGACTAATTGGTCTACTTCATAGGATTTGTATTATTGTCCAGAGTCTCATGCGAGTTAGATACTTGTGTCTCCTTGTATCAGTTCATGATTGAAAAACTAGGTATGACCTGAGTGTGTCAGGTCCTTTCATGGCTATTTTTTTCTTCTCTTCTAATTTGTTTGAGGCATCAAAATATTATTCCAATAGAAAAAACTAATCTTAATGAATATACATGCTATTCCATTTGTTTCATCTAACAATATCCTCGTTTCTATGATCGAGCTTCTGGCAGGAGATGGTGATTGCAGAGGAAACTGCACTTCCAACAGACATACCATCATAACTTGTAACTTGTCAATGCTTCACCATTGTAGATTGCATGAACATACATGCTTGAACTGTAATGTCAATTGATCACACATATATGTATTATGGGAATTTATACTATTAACCAATAAAATTATAGTTCATATGTTGGTTGATAAGTGACTAGCAATTGTACATGTTTATTACATTTTTGCACGTCACATGAGACCACCTGAAGCGGTCCTTGTTAACCATATGGACGAAAATGTTAGAAATGTTAAAATTGGGGAAAAGAGTAAGAATTATGGGTATTTATGAATCTTTGAAACTTTAACTAGCAATTCTACATGTACATTGCATTTTTCTATTAGATAAGGGTATTTTGTTATTTTAGACATCTTGAAAGTTTAACGGTGAAAGGTTTCAAAAAAAAAAAATTCTATTATACAATAGTATAGATTATTTACACCAATACTCTATCTTCAAGAACTGGAAGAACAATTTAGAGTGTACAAATAGAGTAGGCTATACTAAAATTGTTCCTCCGTGTTCTATTCTCATCTTATTTGTAACAAATCTATTCATCATTACATTTAGCTATAAACTTAAGAAACAAGAACCCAATTCACTCCACGGCAGTTTTTGAGCATGTGCAAGCTGTGCGATTGCATATGGCCCCAAAAAATTTAGGGTTATTTAGTTTTAGGATCTCACATATATATGGATTTAGGATTTGGGTCTCGAAATTGACCGATATTAGGATTTGAGTTTCGAAATCACCGTTCATTAGTCTACGTGAACAATGATTTTGAGACCCATACCTTAATATCCATATATATGTGAGACACTAAAACTAAATAACTCAAAATTTAACCTTATATATTAGTAATGTGAAATTTTCACTTTTAGATTTAGGCCTTCCTATTTTTTTTAGAAACTATATTGACAAGGTTCTTAGAATGTTAGAAAAGTATCCTTCTTATAAGGTTTTTAAAAAGAAAATACTATTTTTTAGTATTTATACAGAGCCATGGAATTTCTCGAAATATATATATATGAGTGTTATCTTTGCAAATTATAACTCTCCTAAATCCTAATATGATTTACTTTGTGTTGACTATATAGATCCTTTGCTAATTGAAAACTTTATCACATAGATCTTTTGCTAATTTTCCTTATATGATTACTTTTTGTTGACTATAGGCCTTTTGCTCATTGAAAACTATATTAACTTTATCACTTAAAAGCACGGACACGGCAGTCCAGAAATGTGGATAATGTCGTGTCGGGCACATATATGGTATAATCCAGACACTATAAAATACAGTATGACACAAAAATATGTGTCATGTCATATCCGTCTCCTTGTAACATAGGTGAGGGTTCTGAAAGTACAAGGTAGTTAGGGATGGAATTAAGCCTTGATTTGGAGCTCTGTTTTGTGAGAAATGCTTATAAATCATATTAAAGGCGGTTTTCATACATGCTTCAGTTTCATACATGCTTCAGTTTCCATATATATATATATATATATATATATATATATATATATATATATATATATATATATATATATATATATTTTGAAACGGATCAAAAGTTCTCCTTAGAAAACCCCCTAAAAACTCCCCTCACTCTCGTCCGTAATATAATGTTAATATTAATGTTAATGTTAATGTTAACATTAACATTAAATACTAAAATTAACATTAAACTTAACATTAAAATTAATATTAACATTAACATTAATATTAACGTTAACATTAACATTAATATAAAAATAAAAATAAAAATAAATATTAACATTAATTAATATTAACATTAATATTAACATTAAATTAGGATGAGCGTGAGGGGTTTTTTTAGGGAGTTTTCTAAGGGGGGCTTTTGGTCCGCTCCATATATATATATATATATATATATATATATATATATATATATATATATATAGGAAGCGGATCAAAAGCCCCCCTTAGAAAATCCCCTAAAAACCCCCTCACTCTAATCCGTAATTAATGTTAATATTAATGTTAATATTAATGTTAATGTTAATATTAATGTTAATATTAACATTAAATACTAAAATTAACATTAAACTTAACATTAAAATTAATATTAACATTAACATTAATATTAACATTAACATTAACATTAATATAAAAAAAAATTAATATTAACATTAACATTAATATTAACATAAATATTAACATTAATATTACGAATTAGAGTGAAGGAGATTTTTAGGGGGTTTTCTAAGGGACCTTTTGATCCGCTCCCATAGAAGCGGATCAAAAGTCCCCCTTAAAAAACCCCCTAAAAATCCTCCTCACTCTAATCCGTAATTTAATGTTAATATTAATGTTAATGTTAATATTAATGTTAATATTAATGTTAATGTTAATATTAACATTAAATACTAAATATTAAATATTAATGTTAATACTAAATGTTAAATACTAATGTTAATATTAACATTAAATACTAAATATTAAATATTAATGTTAACATTAAATACTAAATATTAACATTAAATATTAACATTAACATTAACATTAATATTAACATTAATATAAAAAATATAAAAAAAATTAATATTAACATTAACATTAACATTAATATTAACATTAATATTAACATTAAATTACGGCTCAGAGTGAGAGGTTTTTTTAGGGGGTTTTCTAAGGGGGGCTTTTGATCCGCTCTCATATATATATATATATATATATATATATATATATATATATATATATATATATATATGTTAATATTAATTTTAATGTTAAGTTTAATGTTAATTTTAGTATTTAATGTTAATATTAACATTAATATTAACATAAATTATGGCTGAGAGTGAGGGATTTTTTTGGGAGGTTTTCTAAGGAAAGCTTTTGATCCGCTTCCATATATATATATTATATATATAATGAGGGTAATTATATAATTGTGTAAGTTTTATTCGATTTTAGACCAAAACTGAAAAAAAAAAAAAATTAGTATTTTCAAAGCCAAAACCGAACTTTTTTTTTTCCAAACCGAATTACGGTCCAAAACCGAATGATGTTCACCCCCTACTTCCATCAGATCACTCTCATTTCAACTATGCTTATTTCTTGAACATATTTATAACTACTGATCCCAAGTTTGGAGTGGGACTGAAGTCACTGAACACAGAGGATAGCCATATTAATCTTGTACTCAAAACATTGCATATGCAACAAAAAATGATAATGAGAAAGATGCTCACTCATGACTAACATGGTCAGTAGGCATAATCACAAGTCTCTGCCATCTAGAGTTTTATAAGCCAGACATCTGAACCTGACCCACGTAAGCTACTGGAGAAGGAACCTTGTCAAACCTGCCCCCAACTACTAAAACCACCATGACAGCAATTGTAAGACCACTCAACCCTAAAGCCAAAAAGTTCATGATTCTAACAATACTGAACAATAACTTAGCAATACAGATCAATTCACAGATGAAATATATGATTTCAATCTCAGTGGAATTCCAGGCAAAGATATCGAAACATACACTTGAAATTCCAAGCTCTTGTATGATTGTCAGCAACAATATCATACAACATCAGGGAAAGATCCTTAAGAGTCAGTAATCACAAAAGCCCGGTTCTCACGCCAATGTCGCCAAATCTAACACAAATCAACTATAATTCAAGTGTTCCTTCTATCTCTCGTCCTGTACGCCAAAACATTCACACACTGCTATTCATAAATCAGTCGTGATGTTCACCAAGATAATCGCACTGCTTTTCCACATCGTACAGCACAAATTCAAAAATGGACAGGTAAACTGATCCTCTTCTCCTTTTTCTGGAGGAACATGTACACGGTACGAATTTCAATGGGCTCCAGGGGCATCCCTCATACTTACGTTCAGAGTGTTCCTCATAGTCCGTCTACCGAGCCCCATGTTGCCCTTGGTCATCATAGCAACAAATTCGCCATAGTCGATTCGTCCATCCTGAAAAGGGAGATGGAACATTCACTTAAGAAGATGGCAAAGGGAAAGCTCCACAGATCTTTGGTTATGATATACTTACCTGTCAAATTAATTTCTTAGTTCATGGTCTCAAGTGATTCTAAGGAAAAGAGAGCCTAACAAGAAAGTATTGATGTAAAATGAAAATATTTCCAATGGTGAATCATTTAAGTACCTAACTGAATTTCATAAGCAATCATTATAGTTATTACTCTGAAATTAATTTAACAGTATCTTTCAAACAAAGTGAATATCCAACTAAGCCCAAATTTGACACAATATTGGCCATTATATCGAGCGCACCACAAAAGAAAAGAAAAAAAAGAAGAAAGAATAACATGTTAGTATCCTTGTGTCACGAGAGCCTGCATGCTTGTAAGAATGGTTCGCTACAGAATTAGTGTATAGTTTTACTACTCTCAGGCATCACGGCGACATATAATTTTAATATTAATGCAAAACTTTAAGAGCTATATTTCTAGTGGAAAGCTTGGAGAAGAGACTTCTACTTACATTATCTTGATCAACTTCTCTGATAACTTCTTCAAGAAAAAGATCCTCCATGTTCTGTTCTTTACATGCTTGTTGAAGTTCATCCACTGTAATGTAACCACTTCCATCCTTGTCGAAGTATTGAAAAGCCGCCACTAAATGTTCTTCACGTTCTAGCTTGTTGAGATGTACCGTAGCAGTAATAAATTCCCCATAGTCAATAGTACCACTATTGTCCACGTCAGCCTGAAATGCAATTTTGCAACTCAGGTTCCATTGAACACATGGAATCATGAAAACTTTAAACTGAGTTGGCTTACTGCTTCCATAAGATCACGGATCTCCGTGTCCTTCAATGTAGAACCATATCTCCTGAGACCTGCCTTCAGCTCATCAAATGTGATTGCACCACTATTGTCTGTGTCCATTGCTTTAAACATTTCTCGTAACCCAGCAATCTCCTCCTCTGAAAGGCTTTCAGCAATCACCTGATATAGGGCATAGAACTATCCATCAAAACCAACAGATAATGCATCGCCTTGTAATGCCTAATAGAAGAATGATGACAATAATATAAAATGCAAGGTTCGCAGTATCGGTATCGGAATAGGACCATTCCTATGAGTATCGGTATCGGCAATATCGGTAGCATCCGCGGTTTCGGGTCGTAGTATCGAATTTTTTGGTATTGAAAGACAATAATTATTAATAAATTATTAACATTTAAAAAATATATTTTATACATTTAGGCATAATTTTAAGTATTTCCAGCGTTATTTCTTAGTAGTTTTGAAATTAAATGAAATAGTAGTCACCCTTACCGATTGTTTTACATGCAATAGATCAATCTTCTTCTTTTATATGCTTTTACAACCTTATTATGCTTCAAACCCTTGTTGATTTGTCTTTTTCGTTCAATTTTCTTTGCCAAATTGATCGGAAAAGAGAACCCCAATATCGGTATCGGTCAGTATCGGGTATCGGTCGGTATCGGATCGGGACATGCCAAAACGTATCGGTATCGGCCGCATCGGATCTGCATCGGCCGATACTTTAAACTATGATAAAATGTTCCTTATATAAAATTCCATGTCTAAAGAGAATAGTGACAGAAGTACAGATTCTGCTGGCCACTTAAATTACTTCTGCCAGTTGGCTTTGATTTTAAAGTCACCATCAAATTTATGGGCTAAAGCATGACATAAAAATTACTGGGATTCAACTCCACAAGTAATCAACTTTCACTTTAGAGGCCAAGCTACAAAGTGAACATACGATACTTTGGCACAAGTTTGGCTGAGTAGCTGTTTACATTATGTACCAGAGAATATGGAAGTATCAGTGTAAGTTCAACTTTCCAGCTTATGATACTAGCATATAAGTGGTGCATGATATAATGATACTACAAATAAGAATCGGTTAATCTGCACTTCAGGCATCATTACAAGCCTTCCAGATAGTGATGAACATAATGACAGTGTGACAAAACATTAAGCACTCGCATGTAGAATTTGCAAGGAAATACCCTGAACTTATTCTATTAGCAAATAAATCCCTCAACTTTCAGGGCGTTAACTTCTATCCTGACAGTGTTGACTTAGTTGAAAAACGACAAAAATGCTCCTCTAATAAATTAACATCTATCTAGTACCAAGAATTACATTTCTTAATTAGAACAATTCATTTGAACACTAAAAAACCTAAAACGGAAATCCCTCGCCAAAATCACCCATCGAATCGAAGAAAGATCTAAACAAATTCCTTACATAAGTCGATTAGAGTCTTCTCACTCATTTTCCCCTCATCTAGATTTGATGAGAGTATGTTTCTTATTTTGGTTTGGTTTTGTATGGTTTTTTCCACTTTCAAATGTTCCATTAATATATGTGTGTTGCATAATTTTGTTAGTTGGGTTACTCCGAAAATTCTAGGGTTTTTTAATGGTTCAATTCCATTTTGTTTGTTGGATTTACAATTGAAAAACCAGGGTTCTGTTAATGGTTCAACAAGGGCTTTGCAAATCTAGATGAAATAGGATTTTTCTAATGGTTTCATACAATTTGATGCTTTAGGGTTAAATCGTTGAACAAAAATAAAGAAAATGAAGGTGGAAATCTAGGGTTTACCTGGAACTGCCAATTCTATAATAATGACTGAAGAAATAGAAGTAAATAAGAGGACCCAGGACCAATTTAGGATAAAAAGGTCATTATGCCTGTCATCTCCTTGATGAAAAAAAATGATGGTAGGCAGACGGAAGGTAGCAACTTGAAGGCGTCCGGAAGGTCAAAATATTTAGTTGTTAATAAAATAAGTTCAGGGTATTTACTTGCAAATTGCAAAAACATGAAAGTTCAGGGTATTTAGATGTAAATAAGCTTTATATATAATTGAAGGTTAAACTGGACCGAATAGTGTAAGTATAGGCTTCACACAGAACAAAAGCTAGCAGAATCACATATCGAACATATACTTGTTCGGTTTAAATGACACTGCAGTGGACTATACAGGATTTATTTATACAAGGACGGATGACCAAACTATTTGCAAGCTACATAAAAAGGAACTCCACTGACAGAGAGAATACCAACTAACAAAATGAAAAGCAGTGAAAGGGGGGGGGGGGGGGGGAGGGGGCAGAGAGCAGCAGTAATAGCAGTGTTCTAAAAATCGGCCTAGGCGCCCGCCCACCGCACCGAAAACCCCCTAGGCGGTGGGCTAGGCGGCTAGGCGGGCCCTAGGCGCCCCTAGGCGGCTTGTTTTTTGAATTTTTTGATTTTTTTTTTGATTTTTTTTTTATTTTGTTTATTCTTAGTTGTATTTTGGATATTTGTTTGGGTTTTAAGATAGTATTTGGATTTTAGAACATTGAAATTTCAAATTTCAAAATTTCAAAAATTTCAAAAAAAAAAAAAAAAAAATTCTAGGCGGGCTAGGCGGACCTCCGCCGCACCGAGTCCGCCTAGCGCTTTTTAGAACATTGAGTAATAGTGGTTTCTCAGTAGCTCAAGCTTCAAAGCTAGTATCCTTAACTCTTGGATTGACTTAAACTAAAATTAGAACTAGCAGATATTTTAAAAGTTCTGACAATCAATTTAATAGATAACTGACCAAAAATATCAAATAACCATTGCAAATAAAATTATTTTCTCAGAAAAGAAATTGCTTAGCTTAGGAGAAAGCTTATAACTGTTCAAGAAGCAAGGCTGCTAGTGTGTGTGTGTGTGTGTATGTTAAAAAACTCACTCGTAAAGCCATCTTCTTCAACTTATTCATTGCAGAAAATTGTTTGAGGCGAGAGAGAACTGCTGGATCCAGAGCTTGATCAGGAGCAACTCCATTTTCACAAATCCAGGGATGGCCTGAGCAAGGAAAAGAACAAGCAATATAATCAAACTATTCTTGGAAGCAACTACAGTGACTGGATTATAATACATAATCCATGATCCCTCATATATATTTTTTGTTCTTTATTTTTTTAGATAAATCTCTCGTATAGTTAATCTGTTCTGTTTCTGCTTAACCTTTGTCGAAGAATAAATTTAATTATTCTGAAACAGCATTCTCATAAGACAAGCAAAAAGAGGGTTAAGAAGAACCCTGACCCTTAGAAAAATGCATTTTGACGACCAGCAATGCATATTCACCATAGATAAAGGTATAGAAGTCCTTTCATTCAACTACACCTTGCCCATGCAATGGTTCCAGCGACCAGTTGGCAATATATTGCCTGGCTGCATTGTTGCCTACCTTATGCTTGACGCTTACAACTGAATGACTAGAGATGTCAAAGATCATGAGCTTATACTTCTACATGATACCTTTGGGCAACCAAGGATTGAAAAAAGACTTGAATAAAATCTCCATGAATGATATGGTAGAACATTTAGAAGGAAGAATAACATGACATTTTGAAATTGACGAGAAGGAAACAGGGACTTTTCGGTGAACAGGAAAGATTTGACTTACAATGTAGCACTTCAAGCAAGAAGCTTTACTCTTCAAATATTTGATAACTGATAATGCTTTCTTCGTGTTTTAGAAATTTGAACTCGTATGAACAATGCCAGAACCATGGTCTGGACTTGCATTTTCTTTGTGGGTGAGTTGGGGTGGAGGAGAATATAACTTCTTACATGTATATAGTATCTTACAAGTTATGCACAAATCTATGACACAGTATATACATATAAAACCACCTTGTTCTGTAAGTCTCGAAAAGATCACCATGTTCCTCAAAACCAAGTTCGTGTAAGAGGTTTATTTGGGAAATGAAGAAGAAGAAGGCCAATTCCTTCTTACATTTGTATACTTTCTTATAAAACATCAATAAAAATAAGATGAATAAACAAATAATCTCCAAATGTTCACGAAATCCAAGTATCCAAGTACATGAGAAATATATTAAGAATGAGATATGACAATGATTCCACTTGTATATTATTGTCAGCACTATCAAACAGAAGGAAAAACAAATAATGGATGAAAGAAACTTACATAGCACTTCATGGGCTGTCAAACGATCCGAAGGTCGAGAGCAGAGCATTTTTCTGATAAGATCCTTAGCACTCTCAGATATCAAGGGCCATGGCTCCGAATCAAAATCAATAACCCCCTTTAAAACTGCATCAAATATCCCTTGCTGTGTTTCTACAAAAAGAAATATCACTTTCAGTAATTAGCATATCCTATCCTCTAAATTAAACATGCACAAAGCTATTGAAGTAATGATTTACCTGCCCAAAAGGGTGGTACACCACTCAGCAATATGTAAAGTATAACACCAGCTGTCCAAACATCAGCTTCCGGTCCATAGTGCTTGCACAATACCTCAGGAGCTACATAGTATGGGCTCCCAACGACATCAGTGAAGACCTGGCCTGAAGTTGCAAGAAAATCACATAAAGTACAAGAGAGTGATCTAATCATTCAGAATAAGAATACTACAAGATTTAGTACTGGTTATCCACTTCATAGAGTGTTCATGTATGCACGTGTCCAGTGTCTGTATGTGCATGTCCATTCAAGTGCTTGCATATATGTTATGTCAATATGTATATGTTCAGTTGTTTTGCGTGCGACATACATATATGATATGTAAACCCAAGAATCGTAACCTACCTATAGAAAAGACGAAGTACAGAAAAGAAGAGTCACTAAAAGAGACCAAGAATATATATACAAGAAGCAGTTATAAAGACTTTGACTACTCTGATTAATGTAGTCAGTCGATACAATCTAATTGGTCCTCAAAATCCACAATGCTTGTATTAAGGCTGCTTGTAAGGTTAGGAAAAGCTTTCCCATATTGATCAAGCATATAAAAATATCTTTTAGATGGTCAGTACCTAGTACCTGCAAAAGACCCTTATTTATAGTCTAAATGCTGCATTATTTCCTTTATAAACATTTCATCCTTCAAAAACAATTAAACAAAGTGTTGGCAAGAACATACCAATGTTTTATCTTGAGTGTTCTCTATGCTCAGTTAGAGGTACTTGGGTTCATTGAAAAGTCTACATGTAGGAATACCGTTTCTCAATTACTTACGTGATGAAAACCACGAAGAAGAAAGCGGTAGTTATCTATGCATTTTTCTTGTTTAATTTTTTTCCTAATATTTCCCATCTCCTATGCTCCATTTCTCCCTCTCCTTTTAAGAGGAGCATTTCTTGCAAATGTTTCTGGAAAGTAGGTTAGAAGATTATTCCGCCATTAAGAAGAAGGCAAATTGCTCGCAAAATATTGACAGAGCTCATATCAATTATTATTATAGCCCATTTTTTTCCACCGAAAACTAGAATTTTATTAATAAGAATTTGGTGAAACTGGTCCAATACATTAGCAATTGGTAAACATAAATTTAGCGAAACTTGGTCCTATTCGCACATTTATACACGATAACGAGGAAATGGATGGGTGAATTTAAATTTCGTCTAAACATTTGTCTGTGTACTAAATTTACCTCTCCCTAATAAAAAAGCTGAAACTTTTCTTTCATTTTTTCCAATTTGGAATTGCAATTTCATGATTCCGAATCATGGAAATCCTATTAACTACAAACTAAAGATCAAAACTTTATTGTTCATCCGATACCAATACACAATAAAGACGAAAACTTTACTTAAAAGAACAACTAAAAGGGAGATTTCTCTTTCTTTTTTCTGATCCTTACCTGGCTTGAAGAAGACTGAGAGGCCGAAATCGATGGCCTTGAGGGACGTGTCGTCGTCCTTGTTGACCAGCAAGAAGTTCTCCGGCTTGAGGTCCCTGTGCATGACCCCGAGCGAGTGGCAGGCCTCGACGACCCCGACGATGACCCTCGTGAGCTCGGCGGCCTTCCTCTCGCTGTAGTGACCCCTCTGGATGATCCGGTCGAACAGCTCCCCGCCGGCGCAGAGCTCCATGACGATGTGCACGTACAGCGTGTCCTCGTAGGCCCCCTTGATGGTGACGACGTTCTTGTGGCCGGAGAGGTGGTGCATGATCTGGATCTCGCGGCGGACGTCCTCGACGTCCTCCTTGGAGAGGAGCTTGCGCTTGGAGATGGACTTGCAGGCGTACTCGACGCCGGTGGCGACCTCGGTGCAGAGGTAGGTGGTGCCGAACTGGCCCTGCCCGAGCTTGCGGCCGAGGGTGTAGAGGTCGCGGATGTTGGGGGTCCGGTGGCCGAGCACGGACGACCCTCCGCCGCCGCCGATCGCCGCCGCCGGCGGATCCGCGCCGTGCCGCATCGCCTTGGTCTGCTGCGGCGAGTCCTGCTTCTCGGGGGCGGGGTCGCGGTCGGAGAAAGAAGAAGACTTTAGGGAGGATGTGGAGGTGCGCCTACTGCGCTTGGACGACGGGCGGTGGCGGTGGTCGCGGTTGCTCAGGTGCTTGCTGACGAAGGAACCTCCGCGACATGTGTTGCCCATGAAACGAGCATCGAAGAAACCCTAACCCTAACCCTATTTTTTCGAGATCTGGAGCTTTGAGGAAGAAGAAAGAATGAATTTTTATTTATTTTTTTAATTTTTAATTTTTTTTGGGGAAGCAAAGCGACGACCACTTGCGGAGGTGTTACATATATAGCGCGTTTTACGCGGTTCTAAGGAAATTTCCCTCTCTCGAGTGTGTGTGGAATTAATGAATGGTGGGGGGGAGTTTGGGGCCGTTGGATGGGACAGTTTGGAGGGAATCGGACGGTAGGGAAGGGATAGAGGAGGGTTTGGATGAGATTAGAGACTGGGTCTAGATGGAGGTGACTGTTTTTCTTTGGAGACAAGGGTTCTTTAACTTTAGTACTTTATATTTGCGTAATTGCATATGATCTAGTTTCTCATGGCTTGCAAATTCATATTGTCAACTATTCCACTTTTTTCAACTTTACTCGCAATTTTTTACTCGACAACTTGAATACCATCAACTATATAATATTTTCAATTTGATACCCAAAATTTTAAAAAGAACAAAACTACTACTCCCTTATAATTCCAACCCAACCCCTCCCCCTCCAACCAACGTCCACCCCTCTCTCTCCGGCCACCCACCCCCCACCCCTGCTGCCATGTCCCGCCCCCGCTCCCCCACCCCCGGCTACACCACCGCCCACCCCCCCCCTCTTTCTCCTGGCGCGCGCGCAGCCGACGGCGTCATTGCGGATAGAGGGGGGGCGAGCGGAGCTGCAGCCGGGAGATAGGGCAACGGGTGGGTGTGTCATGCCCCGCTCCCAGAATACTGTGAGCCGAGTACGTAACAACATCCCCAGGCTACGCGACATATGAATACTCCAGTACCCACATTCGCGATTGTCGTCCGTAGGGTTCTAGGATAGGTTATCACAGGTCACTATCTTGCATAATAAAAATCAATATTGTTCTACAAGGGACATTCTAAGCTATAAATAGGAAATCGACTTTTCTACCCGGTAACAATTAATCCAATATATAATATAAAAGTATACCTGAAAAATGATATAGACAGTATTCTGATTCCGACATAATTGCCTTCAAAAGTAAAATCTCGTTCTTGTTCTCCAGCTTCCTTTCAGCTTGTCGTAACAGTTCCTTGGAAGTATGTCTACAAATCTAGTGAACAATATTAGGTAGTCAATACGACAAACAAGACCTCGGTCAAATGAGAGAGTTATGAATGTGGAATGATAATACAAGTGAAAACAAAATATAGTAACTAGAGCAATTAAACTCATACCTTGTGATATTGGTCAAGAAGTAAGTAGTTCTCAAAATAATGTCACAAGTACACGACAAGATCTTTCTAGACCTAAATGCAATTTAGAGAAACTTTCTGGATCACACACACTCGCCTAGCATCTCAACAATAACCCCATTGGCCCGGGATCAGGCTCGTACAAAACGAATGGTGCTTAGATTCTCCAGCAGTCTGTACTATCACATATTGATGTGATTACAAGCAGGATAGCGTCATGAGTTAGTTTTCGAATCATCTGGGTCGAGTCATCGAATCATGAGCTATAAAAGGAAGTTCGTATGACTTGGACCTTTCCAAGAATATCGAACCTATTTATTAGAAGTCTGAGCTGAAACTCAGGGCTTAGATGTCTAATGAATTAACCATTATTCTGAGCTGAAACTCAGGACATGAGACATACACAATGGAAGTCTGAGCTGAAACTCAAGGCTTAAATGTCCATTTGTATCAGGAAGATGAGCTAAGCCTCACCTCGGATATTCGCGCGGCCGTACGAACACCGATTCAGGGACTGATTAGTACGAAAGACAAAATTCCATATTACAAAGAGGTCAGCCGGGTGTGATCCAATGGTTTCTCTCCCAACCCCATGCAACCTATTCTAGACATTCATACTCTAGAGAAACTATCTCCCAAACGGGAATCCTGGAAGCCAAGTCGCATTCAAGTAATAGTTTCGTCTATTCCGAAACTAATGTAGTCCAAGAAGTGTTTGCAAAATTCCAAGGTACCAAATTGGACAACGATTTCCAAGAATTCCTCCGATGTTATAGATCGGAGATGGATGGTTCCAATAATCTAGAACTTAAGTCAAAGTTTCTAAAGAGTTCGAAATCTCGAAAAAGAGACTATCTCCGAAAATTCTTAAAAATTTCGGCAGAGTCTTCTTTGTATTTACTAATCCGAAAATATTTCCAGAACACATAAACACAAAGAATAATATATGGGCACGCCGACCCCTTCGGTGGAGCAACCCTCAACACCGGCAACACGCAATATATATAACCGGGTACGCCGACCCCTTCGGTGGAGCAACCCTCAACACCGGCAACACGCAATATATAATAAAGCTATGCACAATAAAGTAGCTTTCTTACCTTGGCGAGCAAGCAAGCAATATGGTTAAAATTTTAGCATTTGCCCTTCTTCTAAATACTCTTCCAAGTTCAAGAAAAGTCAATTTAGTAAGTAAAGATATATCGTAGGCCTAATGTTAGTTGTTTACAAAACTAAGCACAAAATCTTAACTTGTAATAATATAGTGGACTTCTTGAGTGTACAAGATAGTCTTTTCACTTGAAAAGTTAACTAGTATGTTAACCTATTTAACCGGTATCCATAAATAACCCTTCTTGTTGTGTTTTTATGACAATAAGGATCATTTAAGCTTAAATTAAAATCTGGACAGAAATGAAATATTATACAAAATTGGTAATTAATCAAGTTTTCACATTTTTGGAAGGGTGTATCAAAGATATATTATGTGTGTATATTTATACAAGAACTTTTTGATTTGTATGTATTTATCCTTACATGCATAAACTTCTACATATATGCTTGTGTCCAAGTTGTGTCATAGTGTGAGTTGATATAATTTTACTAGCATGTTGGGTTTTTGACATATATATATATATAGCGGGCGATTCCAACCCATTCCTTGAGCGATGGGTCAGAGACAGCATGATCCCGAGTCTTACGGAGACCCCCAGGGATTGTAGGATCAGACACTTGTGGAACCCCTCTACCGATGACTGGAACTGGGACCAGGTTCAGCACTGGTCCGGTAACGAGGCGGCCGATAGCATTCGCGCGAGAGGGTTACGCATCAGTGACGAGGTTGATGTGTTGAGATGGTCCCTCGAGGCGTCGGGGGCTTTCTCGGTGAGGTCAGCGAGATTAGCCATCCAGGGCGCCGGTCAGCCGCTCCTCCCTATCGTGCACTTTTGGCACTCCTGCATCCCCAAGAAGTACTCCTTCCTCTTATGGAGAGTCATCAGAAAGAAATTACCGACAGACGACATCCTTAACACCATCGGGTTTAGCTTAGCGTCTGTCTGTTCCTGCTGCTCCGAGCGTCAGACGGTGTCACCCTCATTTTTCGTATTTTCCGTATTTCGTCTTTATATTCGTATCTGGATTTTGGCATGTATTTTTTTATTTTTCTCGACTTGTGGAATTTCAGTATTTCTCGTATTTTGGGTTTTGGCATGGCTCGGTTTTAATTGGGATGGTTTGGTTTGGTTTGGTTTATTATGTATTGGATCACCTTAACATATGCTACACCCTCAACACACCACATCCCACCCTCTTTAAAACTCTACCAACATTTTCTCTCTCCTCATAACCACCATTTATTTCCTTCTTCTTCTTCTTCTCCTTCCTCTACACGACTCTCCCAACCCTAGGCAAGTGCACCTTGCCATCACTTGAGAACCCTCTTTTACTTGTTCATTTGATAGATTAGGACATGGTGATCAACATTAGAACTTGGTATTTTGTGATTTGGAGTCTCATTTGTCCTAGATCTAGGTTTTTCCCATTTTCAAATTTTGCATGGTTTTGATCTGTTCCAGTTGGATTTTATGGGTTTTTGATGTTTCCATGTGGAAGAGATTTCGATTTCACCCAAGATAGAGCTTTGAAAATCCGGATTTGGAGTTCGGATGGCCAAGTTGTGATGTTTTGAAGCTTGAGTTCGACCATGGTGTTCTTGCTGTTTGGAGAAGACAGTGAGCAGTGTGCAAAGCTTCTTAGCTTACGCCACTGAGCCTTGGGTACGCTTCCTGTTGGAAGCGTGTCCCCTTGAGCGTGCGTGACTTTTCACGTACGCTGCTCCCCTTGAGCGTGCGTGACTTTTCACGTACGCTGCTCCCCTTGAGCGTGCGTGACTTTTCACGTACGCTGCTCCCCTTGAGCGTGCGTGACTTTTCGCATATGCTGCTCCCCTTGAGCGTGCGTGACTTTTCACGTACGCTGCTCCCCTTGAACGTGCGTGACTTTTTATGTACGCTGCTCCCCTTGAGCGTGCGTGACTTTCGTGTACGCAGCTCCCTATGTGCGTGCTTTTGTGTGTACGCTGCCCCCCTGACCCCTTGCTTAACCCATTGGCCTTTGGAGTATTGGTTTTATTTCTCGAATTGGTTTCTTTTTGTGAATTGGGTTTTTCCTGAGATCTGTTCAACACAGCACGACTATCTTGACCCGACATAGCCTAACACGATTTTTAAGTAATTGTTTATGACTAGTATGGTTCTTGGGGTTTTCTGTGAATTATGATCCTAGTATTCTCTGATCTCCTTGCTAGTGACCCGTAGTGGTGCACTCCTGACATGACTAACCTGACTTGATAGTGGCCCGTGGCGGCGCACTCTTAACTTGACTTAACTTGACTTGACTTATGCTGTTGCGACGGCTAACATGATTTGACAAGAATAAATAGTCTGGACACCGTGGGCGATTGTGTTTGTACAAATGAACCCGTCTTATCTTGCATCATGTCTAGGATAGGGACCCCTGAGTACCACGGTCAGGGGTACCCACCAAAATTTACTAAGGCTAATAACTAGAATAATTCAGTAGTCATGAGAGATTTCCCCAGTTACAGGCAATCCCGTTATCCCGGCCGTAATTGTTTGGACTTGTAGCCTGCCATCGAGTAGGGCACATTTCCAGCCCACCGTCGTGTGGGGCACATAATTATTGATAACTGCCTAATGAATCCAAATCGCCTGGATAACCTGGATTAGCTGCAGGGCTTGTGGCTGGAGGAACATCTCATTGCATCTTGTTAGTAATTAGGGTTGTGATAACCCTAGTTAGTTAAAGTATCAAGCCGTACTTATTGCTTGACCGTGAGATGTTGGATGAAGTTCAATCAGTCTAGCCTTGTCTTGATCATGTACAAGATTGTTACTTAACCTGATTTCTTATATTTATCTTGCCGATAAATGGTGAGAGAAACCAAGTTTCGTTCAGATGAAGGATTACAACCCCTGTCCTTGTTTGGTTTACGGGTTGTAACCTGGCCATCTGAATAGTCCCATGGTTATCTCATCGTATATCATCCTGTCATGCTTTACCAATATGTCCTGTCTTCTTAGTAATTCTATACAAGATTGTCTTTTATATTTACCCATCATGCTTTTCTTAAATTACTGTCTCTTAATATGTAATTATATTATTGTGCTAATTTGCTGGTTTTAGTTCTTAAGTGAAGCCTCTTTTGTGGCACTTGCTCTTTCTGGGGTCTGACCCAGCTGGTTTTGTATGGCCAGATATCGGAGCAGCTCCAGAGGATCTACCTGTCTTCCAGCCCGATGGTGGTCACCAGGCGTAACCAGGGCATCGAGTGGGTTTCTTTTGTTCTCCCACTGTAATATTGTAAATTATTTTTTTGAGGCGTTTAGCCGACGAGCAAGTGTTAGCTCGATTGCACTTACTTACTGTCTGCCTACGGGCTGTAACATGATTGACAAGTCCTGGGAGTTGATCATGTATGACTGAACTCTTGCTAGTCCTCACATTTTGTAACAACTAGCTTCATGATCATCTGGATATGTAATGTTTGGGATGCCTTACAATTGTATATTGGGTGATCTGATATCTTGTGATTATTATTAGTTGGTTGAGATTGAGACAATAGGATAATATATGACCTTAAGAGACTGATGGCTTGTAGATAAACCCTCACATATCTAGACAGCCGTGACCGTATGGTGAGATGGATTCCATTTTATTATACGTAGCTGGCTATGTCTGCCTCCGCTCTCCAGTATTCTGGTTCTGGGGCGTGACATGGTTTAAGTGGTGGCCCATGCAGGTCTTGTCAATCAAGAAATGTGAGGGTTTACCAGATAGATATCTCAATCTGTACTCGCCTTTGATCTCCACTCGTATCTTCTTATCTCCTTGGATTCCTGACTTGATAACATGCTTGCATCATTGTTCTATCCTGGTCCTTCTTTAATATCCCTGATGTCATTGCTTCAGTGACATCATTCTCGTTGATCAGCCGGAAGGAGCTCAGCCAGCAGCCCAGCAACAGCAAGAAGATCAAGATCAGTCCTCAACAGCCGCCTCTCGAGCCATGCCTACTGGAGGAGAGCCGCCAGTTCAGCCAGTCCAGCCTGCAGATCCTGATGATGGCACTTTGGAAGGTCTCGTCAGATCATTGTTAGCTTCTCAAGATCGCCGAGGTGATGCATTGCACCAGGCAGTACAAGATGCTCTGAACAGAGGCGGTCATCCGGGAAACAGTGCAGCCAACAGTTTCAAGCGCCTGAACCCTCCATTCTTCGACGGCACCGAGGATGCAATTACCGCAGATGCTTGGCTCTAGGATACAAAAGTTATTCTAGAGGCCGCGAAGACCCCCTAAGACGATAAGGTGGCGGTGGTGCGCCTGCAGTTATTAGATCTAGCCCGCAACTGGTGGGCCATGCAAGCGGTGGGATTGACAGCACCTGTTCCCTGGGCAGTGTTTAGCGAAAGGTTCCAGACCAAGTATTTCGACGCGGTGGCTCAATATGACTTGCTGACCAAGTTTAGCAACCTGAAGCAAGGAGGCAGGTCGGTCGACGGATATACGGCCGAGTTTTCTAGGCTTAGTCGGTTTGCTCCCACCTTGGTGGCGATCGAGTTTGATAGGGCCCAGCGGTTCCAGCAGGGGCTCCACTTGGAGATCTTGTTGGCAGTAGAACAGTTCGAACACCAGACGTTTATGCGGTATTGAGAGCAGCTAGGAGGCACGAGTATACCTCCCAGAGGATTGTGGATAGGACCGGAGGACGGAAGCGGTCCCACAGTCAAATGAATCAGACTTCAGCACCAGCCCCGGCAGCTAGGGCTTTGACTATTGGAGCTCCGAGGCGAGCAACCTCAGTTACGTCAGTCCAGTACTCGACCCCGACGTACCCTCCGCAGAAACAGAAGCAAGCGCAGCCTTCCGCCGTGGGCTGTTCTTATTGTGGGAAGCCTGGACACGTTATGTCATAGTGTCGCAAGGCGCTGGGATTATGCTTATTGTGTGGGGTACCGGACCATAGGGTGGGGTCCTGTCCATTCAGAGTCGATTCAGCATCAACAGTATCTAGTCCCTCGGTTAAGGGACCAGCACCAGTTCCAGTACCAGTCCAGCAGCAGCAACAGTTGCCGAGGCCATTGCCGCCTCAGGCCCAAGTGTTTCAGCAGCAGTACCAGCCTCCGAGGCCATTGCCGACTCAGGCCCAGGCCTCTAGCAGCAGATGCCTCAGCAGTTCGCCCTGGCCCAGGCCCAGATCCAGAATCGACAGAGAGGTATCTGTATCCTATTGTCTTGCTTTCCGCCGTTGTTATGCGGGACACGTGTCATGTTTCATGTGTCCTAATTACAACGGTATATTCCGGACCCGAGCCATGTCCTAGATCATTCGAAAACGGTTATTGGTACCAACATTTTCGTATGAGGAAAGGCCTGTGCCCCTGTTTGACCAAGGGAAGGGACCTCAAGCGCAAGGCTATCAGTTTAGTTCATGTTGCTTGAGTTCATCGCTCCTTGGGAGAGTCAAACGTGGGAGTGTGAGGATGACATCCGATCACGATATCCCGATTTGTTTGACTTGTAAGGTGTAATGTCTTCTTATGCCTTACGTTTTCCCTTCCTTGCTTGCATTGTATGATTGTATGATTGAACTGCTTAGTGTAACTTTCCTGTGCTTAGTGTAGCTTGTCGTGGCAATCTCTAGCTCCTTGATTAAAATTCCGAGGACGGAATTTTTTTAAGGTGGGTAGAGTTGTCACCCTCATTTTCCGTATTTCCCGTATTTCGTCTTTATATTCGTATCTGGATTTTGGCATGTATTTTTTTATTTTTCTCGACTTGTGGAATTTTAGTATTTCTCGTATTTTGGGTTTTGGCATGGCTCGATTTTAATTGGGATGGTTTGGTTTGGTTTGGTTTATTATGTATTGGATCACCTTAACATATGCTACACCCTCAACACACCACATCCCACCCTCTTTAAAACTCCACCAACATTTTCTCTCTCCTCATAACCACCATTTATTTCCTTCTTCTTCTTCTTCTCCTCCTTCCTCTACACAACTCTCCCAACCCTAGGCAAGTGCACCTTGCCATCACTTGAGAACCCTCTTTTACTTGTCCATTTGATAGATTAGGACATGGTGATCAACATTAGAACTTGGTATTTTGTGATTTGGAGTCTCCTTTGTCCTAGATCTAGGTTTTTTCTATTTTCGGATTTTGCATGGTTTTGATCTGTTCCAGTTGGATTTTATGGGTTTTTGATGTTTCCATGTGGAAGAGATTTCGATTTCACCCAAGATGGAGCTTTGGAAATCCGGATTTGGAGTTCGGATGGCCAAGTTGTGATGCTTTGAAGCTTGAGTTCGACCATGGTGTTCTTGCTGTTTGAAGAAGACAGTGAGCAGTGTGCAGAGCTTCTTAGCTTACGCCACTGAGCCTTGGGTACGCTTCCTGTTGGAAGCGTGTCCCCTTGAGCGTGCGTGACTTTTCACGTACGCTGCTCCCCTTGAGCGTGCGTGACTTTTTACGTACGCTACTCCCCTTGAGCGTGCGTGACTTTTCACGTACGCTGCTCCCCTTGAGCGTGCGTGACTTTTTACGTACGCTGCTCCCCTTGAGCGTACGTGACTTTTCACGTACGCTGCTCCCCTTGAGCGTGTGTGACTTTTCGCGTACGCTGCTCCCCTTGAGCGTGCGTGACTTTTCGCGTACGCTGCTCCCCTTGAGCGTGCGTGACTTTTCACGTACACTGCTCCCCTTGAGCGTTCGTGACTTTCGTGTACGCAGCTCCCTGTGTGTGTGCTTTTGTGTGTACGCTGCCCCCCCTGACCCCTTGCTTAACCCATTGGCCTTTGGAGTATTGGTTTTATTTCTCGAATTGGTTTCTTTTTGTGAATTGGGTTTTTCCTGAGATCTGTTCAACACAGCACGACTATCTTGACCCGACACGGCCTAACACGATTTTCAAGTAATTGTTTATGACTAGTATGGTTCTTGGGGTTTTCTGTGAATTATGATCCTGGTATTCTCTGATCTCCTTGCTAGTGACCCGTAGTGGTGCACTCCTGACATGACCAACCTGACTTGATAGTGGCCCGTGGCGGCGCACTCTTAACTTGACTTGACTTGACTTGACTTATGCTGTTGCGACGGCTAACACGACTTGACAAGAATAAATGGTCTGGACACCGTGGGCGATTGTGTTTGTACAAATAAACCCGTCTTGTCTTGCATCATGTCTAGGACAGGGACCCCTGAGTACCACGGTCAGGGGTACCCACCAAAATTTACTAAGGCTAATAACTAGAATAATTCAGTAGTCATGAGAGATTTCCCCAGTTACAGGCAATCCCGTTATCCCGGCCGTAATTGTTTGGACTTGTAGCCTGCCGTCGAGTAGGGCACATTTCCAGCCCACCGTCGTGTGGGGGCACATAATTATTGATAATTGCCTAATGAATCCAAATCGCCTGGATAACCTGGATTAGCTGCAGGGCTTGTGGCTGGAGGAACATCTCATTGCATCTTGTTAGTAATTAGGCTTGTGATAACCCTAGTTAGTTAAAGTATCAAGCCGTACTTATTGCTTGGCCGTGAGATGTTGGATGAAGTTCAATCAGTCTAGCCTTGTCTTGATCATGTACAAGATTGTTACTTAACCTGATTTCTTATATTTATCTTGCCGATAAATGGTGAGAGAAACCAAGTTCCGTTCAGACGAAGGGTTACAACCCCGGTCCTTGTTTGGTTTACGGGTTGTAACCTGGCCATCTGAATAGTCCTATGGTTATCTCATCGTATATCATCATGTCATGCTTTACCAATATGTCCTGTCTTCTTAGTAATTCTATACAAGATTGTCTTTTATATTTACCCATCATGCTTTTCTTAAATTACTGTCTCTTAATATGTAATTATATTATTGTGCTAATTTGCTGGTTTTAGTTCTTAAGTGAAGCCTCCTTTGTGGCACTTGCTCTTTCTGGGGTCTGACCCAGCTGGTTTTGTATGGCCAGATATCGGAGCAGCTCCAGAGGATCTACCTATCTTTCAGCCCGATGGTGGTCACCAGGCGTAACCAGGGAATCGAGTGGGTTTCTTTTGTTCTCCCACTGTAATATTGTAAATTATTCTTTTGAGGCATTTAGCCGACGAGCAAGTGTTAGCTCGATTGCACTTACTTACTGTCTGCCTACGGGCTGTACCATAATTGACAAGCCCCGGGGGTTGATCATGTATGACTGAACTCTTGCTAGTCCTCACATTTTGTAACGACTAGCTTCATGATCATCTGGATATGTAATGTTTGGGACACCTTACAATTGTATATTGGGTGATATGATATCTTGTGATTATTATTAGTTGGTTGAGATTGAGACAATATGATAATATATGACCTTAAGAGACTGATGGCTTGTAGATAAACCCTCACATATCTAGACAGCCGTGACCGTATGGTGAGATGGATTCCATTTCATTATACGTAGCTGGCTATGTCTGCCCCCGCTCTCCAGTATTCTGGTTCTGGGGCGTGACAGACGGAAACAATCGACCACATCTTCCGCCAGGGGATGCTTCCAGACAGGACTTGGAGAACCCTTAACCTGCTATTCAGCATCGAGCAGGGCGGTGGTCGCTTCCACGATCTACTGGCTTCCTGGGGCTCCGCCTCCCACGGCCACCAGATCATCGCAGCGGCCGCTACTTGGGTCATATGGAAGAATCACAACAAGGCGAGATTTGAAGGTCACCGGTTCTCGGCAGACCAGCTTCTGCGGGAAGTAGGCCGCCAATGCCGTAAGCGGAGTACCCTGTGCTCCCACAGTTCGAGAGCATTCTGGTCGGTGCTCCCCCTAGCCCGCGGGTTTTTTTTGTTCTTCTGTCCACCCCCTTTTTTTTGTGGTATACCTGTATAGGCTTCGACATTTTGCGCCTTGTATACGGTTTTTGGGGAGCAGTTTTTTTGCCGCCTTTAATAAATTGCGGGGGTTTCTTATATATATATATATATATATATATATATATATATATATATATATATATATATATATATATATATATATATATATATATATATATATATATATCAATGTTTATAGTAAAACAACAACATACATCTACATATCCATAACAAGAGTTTAAAATATATATATATCGAAAATGCCCTTCTTTTTCATGATGTGTCCAACATCGTGTCCAATTCACACATTTATGTATATACACATTCATGAGTGAATTCTAGCAAATTATTCCTAACACTCACATTTGTAATTTCACAAAATTGAATTTTGTTCATGAGTTAATGAGATTCCATAAATGTATATATATATATATACATATATATATATATATATATATATACATATATATATATATATATATATATATATATATATATATATATATATATATTGTAACGACCCAGTCCCAAAATACGTAGGACTAGGATATGTATACATTCCAACTACGCATCGAGAGGACTCCAACCCCGCTCGAATACGTATAAGCTGTCTGGTTTTCTAAAGCAAACTACAAATATCTCAATCCCCTGAAGATAAACTCTTGTATAAACCAAGTAAACTAATGCTGGTCAGACATTATCAAACCGGTTACTACAAGTAACAAGAAAAGATAATATACAATAAAGTGGACCAGACTCTAATGCAATTATCTTGAACAAGCTTCTAATGAAAGATAAAGCTTGTAAAACTAGGCTATACAGCAGCAATGTCAAAGTAATATAATATAGGACAAAATCTAATTACGGAAGAGAACGATAAAACATCAACTAAATATACCTAATAATTAGAAATACTAAAAAAAATAATTCCAAAAAAATCAGGGTCCTCACATATATATATATATATATATATATATATATATATATATATATATATATATATATATATATATATATATATTTTATATATATATATATATATATATATTAGAAATACTAAAAAATATATATATTAGAAATACCTAATAATTAGAAATACTATATATATATATATATATATATATATATATATATAATATATATATATATATATATATATATATATATATATATATATATATATATATATATATATATATATATATATATATATATATATATTTTTATTGTTTTTTTTTTTTTTTTTTTTTTATCAAAAGGCATTTCATTGAAAAACAGGGAGGCTCAGAAAGAGCGTTACAAGCAGGTTCAGAGCCGACAAACACAAAAGAGGCCCTGAATTACAAGGTAGAAAATAAACTAAGTACTAACCGGAAATTACGAATTCCGGAGACCGGAATTGCGCAATTTGGAATAGCAAAACTGAAATTTTGGAATTCAAAATTGAATTTCAAAATTTCAAAAACGAAGATGTGGGCGCGGCCCAAAGGGGCACACGGCCCTAGGAAAGGGCGGGACAACCACGCAACCTGGCGCGTGTCCGGGAGGGAGGGGGGGTGAGGGCAGACTGCCATACAAACACTGCTTCTTTTTCTATTTATTCCCTTTTTTTTTTTTGAAAAGAAGGAAGCCGCTAGAATTAAAAAGGAGGGGGGCCCACACGCGCGGGACCCGAGGGCGGTCAAACCCGGCGCACGGGGCCCAAGGGGACAGACCCACGTGGGAAGCTGTCCCGCAGCCCGAAGTGACAGGGCCAGCGCGCAACGCGAGGGCGCGGGGCCCGAGGGCTCGGGGCCCGAGGAGCTCCACCGGAGACCCGACCGGCGCGGCGGGGACGGCAGCACGCGCCGGAAGAGGCGCAGGCGGAGGAAGGGGCCAGCGCGGGCGTGGCCTGGGCAGGGAGAGGGCCGTCGACCGAGGAAGCGGTGGACGGCGACTCCGACGAGAGCGCGAATCGCTGGAGGAGGAGGAGCGATAACGGCGGGGAGGGAGCTGAGCTCGACCTCCGGACCGGCGCGACCAGTCAACGGCGAGGGGAGAGCGCCGGAGAGCGGGGAACACGACGGTGGAAGCGCGGGAGGGGGCTGACGCCGCCAGGGAAGGAGGGGAAGAAGACCTGGCGAGCCCGCGAGTAGGGGGGGACGACGACGCCAAGGGGAAGGGATGGGAGGGGCCGCCTGGGGGAGAAGACTCGCGGCGGCTAGCGACGGAGCCAACAAACGTCGGCTAAGGGGCTCCTCCAGCATGGCGAAGAGAACGCCGAAGAACGGGAGGAGGGGGAAGAGTGCCGAACGGGGACGACTCCACCGTCGGGGAGGCTCCGGAGTCCGGCGTCGGGGAGCGGCCCTGGACGAAGGCGGCAGGTATATATATATATATATATATATATATATATATATATATATATATATATATATATATATATATATATATATATATATATAATGGAGTGTTGGGTTCCGCCGGCCCTAGCTTTCCCCCACCCCCCGCTCTTCCCTCTCGGGTGGTGGCCTGGGCCGGCCACCCCCCCTGCGGTCCGGCCGGCTGGCCTTGGAGACCCCTCCCCCCTTCCGGAGGCCCCCTCCCCCCTCGCCTCCCCGCGTGGTGGCTGATCCCCGCGTGGGGCGCCGTCGCCGGACCTGCGTGCGGCCGTCCCCCCCGCAGCAGACGTCGTCTCCGGCGTTCTCGTCGTCGGCGGCGTCCGCCCATGCCCCCTCGATCTTCGGCACCCTCCATTCTCGGGCCTCCGCCGAGATCCCCCTCCGCCTCGTCGCCCCCGCAGCCAGCGGTCCCTCCTCCTGTAGCTTCGTCCAACTCCCCGGCCCCCTCCGGCCTCCCTCCACCCGCTCCGGCGCACCCTCCTCCTGCCGACGCTGCGCCTCCCCACCCGGTGTTTCCCCCCTCCATGGCGCCCCCTCCCCTTGTCGCCCCTCCCCTGTCGGGGCCGACCCCCCCTCCTCCCCCGGTAGCCCCCACGCCTCCTCCTCCGTTATGGCCCCCTCCGGCGCCCCCGGCCACCTGCAGCCCCCCGGCCCCCCGCGGTCCCTCCTCAGCTCTGGCCCCCTCCGGTGCCCCCGGCCATCTTCAGCTGCCCGGCGCCCTTGCGCCTCCCTCGTCAGCAGTTCCCGCTCCCTCGGCAGCTCTCGAGGATGAGTTGCAGTGGACGCTTGTGGCCCCGCGGCGCCCTGCGGAGCGCTCCCCCCTCCCTTCTCGCTCCCTCCCCCGGCACCGGCGTCCTCGTCGGTCTCGCCGACAGTGGCTCCCCACCCTTCTCTCTCCCTGAGTTTTCCCACCCCCCTCCGACGCTCCCTCCGTCTCCGGTTGGGGGGCCCCTTCTCGACCGGTCGGTAGCCGCCGACTCCGGCTCGCCGCGCCGCCTTGGACGCCTCCTCCGTCCCCGGAGTCGATCTCCCCCTCCCTCCCTCGGCTCTTCTCCGCTGCCGGAGCTCCCCCCCACTGGCCTGGTGTCCGCCCCCTTCTCGCCTCTCTCCTGAGGCCGGGCCACCCCAATCCGCTCCCGGCCTCCTCCGCCGGAGGCCCGGTCCAGCCGGCCTGGTCGTCGGACCCTTCCCCCCCCCCCCCCCGAGGTCGACCCCCCCCCTCTCTCCGGCCCTTCGCCGGAGGCCCCCGGCCCTCCACCCCGGGCGGCGCGCCCCCTCCCCGGGATTCGCGGCCCTCTCGATCCGCGCGCCCCTCGGGCCGCGTGCCACGTTCTCGAGCAGTGCACCGGGCCCATCCATTGGGCAGTGCACTGGACTCTACATCGGGCCCATCGCCCCTCTTTTCGTGACCTGTGTTATTTTTCGAAATTCAAATTTTGAATTTCGTTTAGTCCTCTACGAAAAAAAAAAAAAAAATCAAAAAAATCCTGTTAATGTTTATCGTTTTGTCATGACCTTTGATAGGGCTTATCCCACACTTTGTAGGAACTTGGGCTATCTCCCGGTTCCAACCCTGTTTTTATTTCAATGAAGGCTTTTAGCCATTGTTAAAAATATATATATATATATATATATATATATATATATATATATATATATATATATATATATATATATATATATATATATATATATATATATATACTATAATACTCAAGAAAGTAAATTTAGAAAACCAATTATTAAGAGGAAGGAGTAGTAGGGCTTGCCTTGAAAAATTAGGGATTTGGAAATTGGGATTTAGGGCTTGGATCTCCTTCTCCAAGTATCTTCCTCTCCAATTTCTTTTGTAGAAAATGGATTTTGGGTTTAGGTTTTGATGAAGGAGATGGAGAGGGAGATGATGATGGTAGTGTTGGAGGTGGTGATGGAGTTGGTCGGCCGGAGAGCTTGGAGGCAGTCGGAGGTGGAGGGGCCGGCCGGCTGGCCGACGGCAGCAGTTGCCGGGGCAGCGCCGGCGGGCGCGCCCGCGTGCGTGGGGCGACGGGTCCGACTGCCTGGGTGATGGAGAGATGAGAGAAATAGAGAGATGAGGAGAGTGTGAGAGAGATGAAGAGGGGAGGAGATCGGTTAAGGGGAGAGAGGAAGCCGAGAGGGAGAGGGTCGGGAGAGGAAGCACGAGAGAGAGGAAGAAGGTTGCTGCTCTCTCTCTCTCTCTAATTCTCTTTTTAAAGAAAAGAAAACAAAAATAAAACAAAAATGGCAAAGACCAAAATGCCCTAATCCTCCTCATGCATGAAGACAAGTGTCTTCATGTGAATTTACCTAAATATCCTTGTAGCTTCATGCAAAGGGACAAGTGGATGATGATGTGTCATAGAAAATATGCAATTACGTATATATATATTTTTTCCAATGACCAAAGTTGAAATATATATATTTATATATATATATATATATATATATATATATATATATATATATATATATATATATATATATATATAAGAAATTAGTTAATACTTATAAAAGAGTTAATATGATTTAATTAAAGCTAATAATTAAATGAACAAATTTTTTTTTGAAATAATTAATTCTTGTGGCTACCAGGAAATTCGTTGTCGGATTTCGTATTTCGAATGCAGTTATGACACTCTATCCACCTTACAAAAATTTCGTCCTCGAAATTTAAATTTTAAAGATAAGATTCTCAAAACAAATATAAAGAGAAGCAAAATATTCTACCCACCTTACAGAAATGGAGTAAAATCCATTACATGATTAAATGAAATATTCTGAAACATATTTAGCAAAATCTTTACGAAAATAAGGACAATTCAATGGTATTTGAAATTATCAAGATTCTTGAAATTCCATATAGTCAAATAAAATTGTCAGATACCATAACCGTGTGTGTTCTATAGAATCAAAATCATATTCCTTATTTCTTATTTTCTGACGTGATAAGTAATCTTGTGCCTCGCCATTGCGCATATGGCTGCAATCAAGATACCATTTCATTATCAAAATTTGCTACATCTTCCTTGATAGCTATAGAATAAGTAGGAATTATGATTTTTGAAGTAACCTTACACGTTATGGTACCCTTAGGAATTCAAAAGATACTCAATAACCAGTACTTAAAATCATTCTTTTTTTTAAGTATCAAAGTACTATACAATATTACAACATAAAATCTTTTGACAAAATTAGTAGAGAAATCTCATGTTTCTATTTTATAAAAAAATACCGAATATCACTTTAAATTATTCACGTTAATAGTTTTCAAATCCAAACTGAGATAAACAAAGTTGATTTTTGAATATCAAGCATGAAAACCAATTACAAAAATATTGTCTAGATTCTCGGAATCTTACTTAGAACCATGTTTTGAGAATGTAGTGCCTCGCCAGTCTGGATGGCTGCAACAGCTTCTCATTTCACGATTCAACTGAAGAATTTTCGGATTCTTGACACAAATAAATAAATAAATATTCCTTCACATGAAATCCAATTACAGAAAGTCCAATCAGACAATGCTTCACGGAAAAATCCAATAAACAATCAATGAGTAATGCATACATGAGTAGTTATATGGAGGGTGAGTCCCAAAATTCAGGGATACTACTAGAAAGAAATTAGATTAAAAGAAGAGGATACAATTCTAGATTCAAATCGATAAACCTTGGATGAAATAAGGAGATTGGAAATTTTTGAGAAAGTTGGGGATTTGTGAAAATGGATATATGAAATTTGATAAGCAAGGGAGATGAGTTGATTTAAGAATTGATGAGATCAAGATACCGAGGAATCATATTACACTCAATAAGCTATATACAATACTATGTGTACATATATAATTATGTCTATACCTTAAGCAAAATACTGCTAGTACTAACTTACCCAATAGTTCTTCCAAGTTATCCTTATATCTATGCTCATCCCACAAAACATGTAACATACAATCTAAATAAGGCCTTAGATCATATCTGGCCGGTTGACTATGTGATCATCATTTTCTTACCATTTCAATCTATATAATATCTAGATAATCTAAATCCCAAGTTTACTAAGGGTACAAAGTTCAAGATCCCTAAATAACTTTCTGCAAATCCATCACTAGGCTACTCTATTAGGAATACTTGTCTAATTCTCTCTGAATTACTTGACCTATATATCAAGTCATGTATCCTTATACTACCCATGACTTTTCAATATCATCTATATCCTTAATGCCAATCTTAGATTAGGATTCTTACCTATATATAGATTCACGATAGGATATTCATTAGGAAAGATCTATAAGGTAAGCAAAATGGAACATAGTCTATGGATAAAACCTTGTAGGGCTGTTTGCCATTAAAATATTTTGATGGAAATTTCAATACAAACAGAACAGTGTAACAATATAGGACTTAGACGTAGTCCTAGGAGTACACTTTTGTTTATCTGGGTCCCTTGTGCCGATAGAGCGAGTGGTAATACGTTGACTCCGTTGACGATCTGACGACGGTTATCGGTTCTCTGAAGGTCTGAGTTGCTCTGGGTGCCGGAGCTTGCTGAGAGGAGGAAAACGTTGAGTGTCTGTATCTGCCTCTCTGGTTGTGCGATGTCTCTGTCTGTCTACGAATGTTCGTCTCTGTGTGTGTGTAGGTGTGGAAGAAGGAAATGATCCCTCTATTTATATAGTCTGCAGGCTGGCTGCTCATGCACGCATATGTAGGATGCGCCTGGACGCGGGGACGCCACGTGGTGATTGCTGATGGAGGTGCATGAACGATACGCCCTGATTGAGGGATTAAATTCTTTATACTGCTGTTGTGGGCCGGCACGTAGCAGAGAAGAGGATTTTTCTGTTGCTGAGATCTTGGGTGAATCGAGTCAAAGGACACGTGTCATCGGCCCATGGCTCGGAGATCTCGAATTTGGTGGGGAATGATCCGGTAGGGTGCGCCTGGGATTGGGCGCATGAGGAGACTTTGGCTCGTAACCTTTGGGAGTCACGAACCATTCAGGGCGCATGGCTTTTGAGGCGCATGCGAAGCTTCAGTAGTGACTTTACTTCTGTCTTTTGGGATCAGAGAGAAGTCTGGGACGCATGGCTTTTGAGGCGCATGCAGAGCTTCAGTAGTGACTTTACTTCTGTCTTTAGGGATCAGAGAGAAAGTCTGAGATGCATGGCTTTTGAGGCGCATACAGAGCTTCAGTAGTGACTTTACTTCTGTCTTTAGGGATCAGAGAGAAAGTCTGAGACGCATGGCTTTTGAGGCGCATGCAGAGCTTTGGGCGTATGGCCGCGGAGGCGCATGCAAGTGGTTGGGCAGCCACGTGGCTTGTAACCGCCGGAGGAAAGTAATGATGATGTTGACGTTGGCGACGCTTCGTTTTCTGAAAAATAGTCCTCGAGAGGCATGCTGCCAACTCTGTCAGACTTCAGCTGTCACGCCCCAGAACCAGAATACCGGAGAGCGGGGGCAGACATAGCCAGCTACGCAATCCTAAAGTACGTTAATACTCTGAAATCACGTATAAGCTGTCAAGACATGGGGGTTACTCTACAAGCCATCAGTCAATCCTAAGGTTTAACAATCCTAGGTATCTCAATCACAGGCAATTATACAAGAACAAAGAGTACGATCATCATACATACAATAGTAAGGCGTCCCGAACCATATATACATGACTGATCATGAAGCCAGTACCACAGAACTGATGACTAGCTAGAGTATTAGTCGTACATGATAAGGACTAGCTATAGTCTAGAATACACATATCATGTTTATGCCCGTAGGCTACAATATCAAGGAAAATACCAAAACACGAGCTAAACACGTGCTCGGGGCTAAACGTTACAAGAGGAGAATTTTCATATCAGTGGGAGGATA
Source organism: Iris pallida (assembly GCA_029216955.1). Taxonomy (NCBI): domain Eukaryota; kingdom Viridiplantae; phylum Streptophyta; class Magnoliopsida; order Asparagales; family Iridaceae; genus Iris; species Iris pallida. The sequence continues at coordinate 1,379,959 of JANAVB010031614.1, read as the reverse complement.
AAAAAGAAACCCACTGAGGCACTCTGGTGCTCCGGCTGGTCACCGTCGAGTAGATGGTGCGGTAGATCCTTCGGGCTCTTCTATCAGAACCTGGCCATGCAAAACCAGTGGGGTCAGACCCCAAATAGCAAGTACCACAAAGGAGGCCGAACTATGAACTTAAAACTAGCAATCTTAGGCAATCAACGGGGAGAGAAAGCAATAAGTAAAGGAGGATCGAAATTCGTGCGGTACCAATGCACTTATCCCGAACATAGGAAGACAGTAAGTAAATCATCATTGACATAAGGTAAACTGGGGAAACATGTTAAATAAATAGAACTAGACAATATACGAAGAGAGGACGAAGGTACTGTTCCGGAAGCCAGGTTACAACCCTTAAACCAAACAAGGACCGGGATTGTAACCCTTCGCCTGAACAGAACTTGGTCTCTGATCATTTATTGCTAGAGGTGACAATCATTAAGTGACAGTGAGAGAGTGACAATACAGAGTAAAATGCATTAGAGTGACAATCATTGCAATCATTAACCTGGAACGATTAGGAACTAGATCTGGGACGGTGATATACGATGAGATAACCATGGGACTATTCAGATAACCAGGTTACAACCCGTAAACCAAACAAGGACCGGGGTTGTAACCCTTCGTCTGAACAGAACTTGGTTTCTCCCATCATTTATCGGCAGATAAAATAAGAAATCAGGACATGTAACAATCATGAACAAGATCAAGACAAGACTAGACAGATTGAACTCCATCCAACAATCACGGCCAAGCAATAAGTACGGCTTGATACTTTAACTAACTAGGGTTATCACAGGCCTAGTTACTAGCAAGATGCAATGAGATGTTCCTCCAGTCACAAGCCCTGCAGCTAATCCAGGTTATCCAGGCGACAGTTATCAATAATTATTAGGTAGCTTGGTGCGTAGGGGTGCAACTCGGGCGGGTTGGGTCGGGTTTGAGGTCAACCCGAGCCCAACCCGATAGATCATAAGCCTAGCCCAAGCCCAAGCCCGACCCGACTTCGAGTTCAACATATGAAGCCCAAGATCAAGCCCGGAGGATCGGATTGGGCTCGGGTTGGGTCGGGTCCATCGGGTTTATCGGACTCTAATATGATATTTGAAATAATTTTAAACAAGAGTAATATTAAATGCATAATCAAATAGCAATCAAGCCTCAATCATTACAAAATAAAACTGAAACGAGATTTAGGACAAAGAGTTGAAGAGTTCGGGTGAAAAAAATTATAGTTTAAACTTTTTATTTATGTAGTATGAAACAATATATATAAAAATTATATGTATGTCGGGTTTCGGGTTCTTCGGGTTACCCAACACATGAACCCAAGCCCAACCCGATTTTTGATCGGGTTTAAATATTTTAACCCGAGCCCAAGCCCGAACCCGAATATCTTCAACCCTAACCCAACCCATTAACGGGTTTACCCGATCGGGTTCGGGTTTAGCCCGCCCGAGTTGCACCCCTATTGGTGCGCAACACATGACAGTGTGCGTAGAAATTGTTTCATGAAGTGCCCCACATGACAGTGGGCTGGAAATGTGCCCTACTCGACGGCAGGCTACAAGTCCAAATAATTGTGGCCGGGATAACGGGATCGCCTGTAGCTGGGGAAATCTCTCATGACTACTGAATTATTCTAGTTGTTAGCCTTAGTCAATTTACAGTGGGTACCCATGATCGTGGTACTCAGGGGTCCCAGTCCTAGACATGATGCAAGACAAGACTGGTTCATTTGTACAAGCACAATCGTCCACGGTGTCCAGGTCATTCATTCTTGTCGTGTCATGTTAGCCGTCGCAACAACATTCAAGGAATATCATGTCAGGGTTATCATGTCAAGAGTGCGCCACGGCGGGCCACTATCAAGAATTATCATGTTAAGAGTGCACCACCACGGGTCACTATCATGTCATGTTACTTGTTACTGGTTACTGGTTACAGGTTAGAGTGCACCATGACAGGTCACCATCGTGTCAAGCAATTTCATTCATTAAAGAAATAGCAAGCTATTAAGTGGGGTCGTCACAATTTAGGCCAAGAATAGAAAAGGCACAATAACAGTCAGAAACTTCATGAAAGAAACTTGAATAAAATTATTAAAAATTATATTCTTAGAGGCAAGGAAAAGATCTACAATTTTTATGTTGGGAGTGGGAAGAAATTCTGACCACAATTCAGGCAAATAAAATATTTAAACAATCAAAGTGGACTCCATGCGGCCCAAAAGTGGGAGAATATACATGCGGCCAAAGAGAGAGGGAGGCCACCCATGCGTCCAGCCAAAGCTTATACGGCCAGAAAATAACTGAAGGGAGGCCATGCGGCCAGCAAGAATATTCATGCAAGCCAGAAAAGACAAGGAGAGAGGAACCCACAATAAATGCAAGCTTCCACTCAAGCAAAAGAAAAGGGCACGTGACCACTCAAGTACTGGGGCCATGTGGGACTCAACAATTAATGCAGTAAGAAAAGGTTCACGTGAACCATTTAATTTAATGGTTCACGTGGCCAAGCAATAATTACATTATTTAATAATATGCCATCCAAGTATATAAGGCCAAATAAATATTCCCTGCGGCTCACTAACTAATAATACATGCAATTGCTTAAGCCATGCAAATGCTTAAGTCAACATTAATGCATGCTGGACATGCATTACTTAACGCATTCAAAATGCTTATGCGGCTGGCTCTCCAAGGAAGGGCATTAGGAAAAATGCATTAAAATTTCATTTTAAGAATGCCAAAAAAGAGATGCGTTAAATACTTTCCTAATAGCTTATGCGGCTGAGTCTCCCAGGGGAGGCATTAAAGCACAAATATTAAATATTAAGGACTTAAATGCATTAAATCATTTAAGTAATGCTTTAGGAATGCATCAAATGCAAGCTTTAAGAAGCTTATGCGGCTAGCCTTTCCAAATGCCTTAAATCAATGCATTGAAGCATAAAATATTAAAGCTTAAGGACTTAAATGCATTAAAGCACTTAATGCAAGCATAAAATGTTAAAGGTTAAGGCCTTAAATGCTTAAATGCATTAAAGCACAGCATTTGGAAGGCATTAGAATATAAAGCCTTTATGCGGCTAGCTTTTAGGAATGTGTTTAACAAATGCTTTAAAAAAATGCATTCAAGAGTGCATTAAATGCATTAATGCATTAGTGATTGTATTATAACACATTAGAGGAAGGCATATGCGGCTCATGTGGGTTAAAGCATTCAATTCCTAATGCATTACTAATAGATGCCTATGCGGCTCACATGGGTACTGATGCATTCCATTCTTAATACATTAAATAATGATGCCCATGCGGCTCACAAAATTTTCATGCGGCTGAATGCTTCAGGAAATGCATTTAGAATATGCATTAAAATATTACATGTATTAAAATATACATTAAAATATACATTAAAATAATACATGCATATGTGGCTGACTGCTAAGGCCATATGCGGCTGGGAAATACAAGGCAATTAATTAAATGGCCATATTTTAATGCATGCTAGCAAACGTTAAGAAATGGCCATGTGGCCAAGGCAATAAATTAATGCTCATGCGGCTGGATTTGTCCATGCGGCAGGGAAGAACGCTTGCCGCATGAAATAGTCATACGGTCAAGTACTGTTCTTCTTCTCCACTTTCCGAGGAGAAGAACACCATGAAGCCATGCTTCCAAGCTCCATAATTCCATCATCCAGAGTCTAAATCCGAACTTTCATAGGTCAAAATAGGGTAGAATGAAATTCTCTACAACATGGAACCATCAACTAGCAAAAATAGGCAAGTTTGATAGATCAAAATTCATGGAAACCGAAAATACTACAAAACTAGATCTACAAGAATCCACTCGGTAAAACCGAAAACTCCAAGCTCTAAAGATGCTTAGAATCATGCAAGGAAGAAGATGGAACAAACAGAAATAAATTTGTTCAAGGTTCGGCAAGGTGTACTTGCCTCTCTCTAATGGCTAGGGTTTGGTGGAAAAGAAATGAATGAGGGTGAATGAAGAGGGAGAGAAAAAAGTGGCTTATATAACAAGCCCAAGCAATCTCCACCATTCATTCCTCTCCACTTCAATCTCAACCATACACCTCATCTCATGAGAAACCAAACTAAACCAAACCAAGTCAAAGTGGAACCGAACCAAATAAAACCAAATCCAAGTTAAACCAAGTCATGAAATCCTACACTTAGGAAATTTTAAAATATTACGCAAATCGATAAATACGAAATACGGCTCAAATAAACACGTATCCGTATAAAATATCGATACAGTGAGACGGGTCTCACATCAGCATTTAATGTTCTTTGACAGGTGATGGACTGTCGAGTGGGCGCATCGATCGTCGTTCCACTAGGCGCATGGGGCCGTATGGGGGCGCATGCTTGTGAAGCACTTGGTGCTGAGGGGCGCGTCTGTGTGATGCGTGGTCTGGCCGGCGCATCCGCTCCGCTTGACACGTCTTTTGGTATGACTGTTAAGTTCTTCGAGTGCTTTAAATAGCCGTTTTTGACTTGGCTGAATTCGAAGCGTCAGGTTCATCCATTTAATGCGAATTTATTGCACGGAATTCGGAGAGCCATCCACTTGGCGCATGGGTTTGATTTGCCCGGCCTATAAATAGTGGTATGGAGAGAGTTTGCTTCTCGTTCTCTTACGTCCTCCCGAAATGAACTTGTTTACTCGAGCACATTCTGTTGACGAGATGTTCCCGAGGTTGAAGATGCGACGCCTTGTCTTCATTGATGCACTTGAAGGTGACTATTACATCCAAAAGTCGGAGTCGAAGGCTTCTGAGGCAGGCAGAAGGTGCCTGTTGCATCCAAAGATCGGGATGTACGAGCCTCGTCTCCGTTATGTGGGAAGAGCTGTAGATCGAAATTACGGTGCTGCGGCTTTGGGAGCTCTTTCTTTCTTCAAAATGGGTGTTGCCCATTCTAGTTGTGTTGAAAGCTGCTCCTTTAGCCGTGGTTTCGATTACGGTCTTCCTTCGCCTTTGGAGGTTCTTTCGAAGCCTCCCCTGGCCACAGGTTGGCTTGCGGTGCTCTTCTCTTTCTCGGTTTGGGGAGCTCTTCCTCTAGCTAGAGGGTTGATTGCCACCCTCGTTCTGTTCAATAAATGCTTCATTAGTCGAAGCATTTAGACGGCGATGAGCCTGGCTGGAAGAGTGGCACATAACTGAGCTGCTGAAGGGATGCACATAACTGAGGATGCACATAACTGAGCTGCTGAAGGGATGCGCCCGGCTGGGAGTGCATGGTGGGATGCGCATGATGATGATGCGCCTGGATGTAGACTTAGGGTCTTTTCTTTTTGTAGAAGTTCTCCTTTGTACAGCCCCTTTTTTTAAGACATGTAATAGACTTTTATATGAAATAAAAATCTTCTTTTAATGTCTCTATTCCTGTTTTGCTGTGTCCGAGTACTTTTGTCTGAACTTCCTGGCGCGTGTAGTGTTTGGCGCATAGGATCTCTGATCATAAAATTCCATGCTTCTACAAGACCCCCTTCAAAGTTTTCAAAACTTTTTTGTCAAGTTTTGGAATACTTTGAATAAGAAGCATGGTGGTTGGAGGACATGTCTGTTCGGGCGCATGGATACTCCGCGCATCAGTGACGGGGCGCATGCTCTTCTCAGTTAATGTCAATGATAACGCCTCGATAACCAAGAAGATTAATGATGATCTTTTTTATTTTATCTGCAGTTATCTCTTCACAGAACCCGAAGCGGCGGCTGAGGTCACACTTCATCGGTTCACGCATGTGACCGAGCCTATAAATAGGCGTGAAGAGAAGAGAGAGAGAGTTCTAGCCTGATTCCTCTCTTTGTTTTTATCTTTTAGAGTTCTTCTTCGACAAAACCCTAACTTTCTCCTTTTAAGAAATGGCTCCCAAGACTCCTCGTGGCGGTGCTGGCAAGGGACGAGGCAAAGGAAAAAAATCCGTAAAGGATGCTGCGGCTGATGTCTTCTGTCCACCTGTTGAAGTTCGACCATCGGTAGTTGGTGAGTTTCATCATCCCGTTCATGTATCATACATACGCCGACGCGCATGGACCTTGAGTCTTGATGATGCGCCGAGGCTCCATTGCTGACGTACATGGGTTTAAGCCCTGATGATGCGCCGAGGCTCCATTGCTGACGCGCATGGGTTTAAGCCCTGATGATGCGCCGAGGCTCCATTGCTGACGTGCATGGGTTTAAGCCCTGAAGATGTGCCTAAGCTTTACTGCTGACGCGCATGGGTTTAAGCCCAGATGATGAGCTGAAGCTTTACTGCTGACGCGCATGATGCGCCGAAGCTCCTTTTTAGATGTGTATGAGCCTGATGCGCTCTTGATGAGAACGAGGCTTAGATTCTTTTGTTGTTTGTAACATCGCTGAATCTTTGCCTTCTTTGTTTGAACACCAGTGTCGATGACTGTCCCACTCCTGAATGAGGTGCTTCTGGATGCTGCCCTCTGCCAGATGGGAGTAGATTACGATGAGGAGGTGATAAATCCTGCTCGAACTGCTATCATGCTGGATCAGCCTCCCGAAAGAATGACTCAAATCCGGGAACAACCGCATGGGTTCCTCAAGCGGATGATGGAGCGTGGCATTTTGAAATCTGCCACTTCTGATAAAGTGACTTTCCTGAAGCCCGAGTTTCTGTTTGGAGACCGCCTTACTTCTATTGAAGCAAAGGTGTTGAAGGTCAAGGAAGATTGGTTTTTTACAGCAAGAGGAGTGCATATGACCGTTTTGATGGAGCGATCGTACCCGAAAGGTGAATTTCGGGTAGAGGGTTGGTGTCATTACGTTGCCAAATGGGACAAGCTGACACTCTGGATGCTGTCACGGTTTCAAACTGAACTCCAAGAGATGGGGCTGATTGTCGCGATCCGTGCTACTCAGGCAGGTGTTGACATCAACAGACATATGTTCCTCGCGCTCCTGGAGATGTTTAACACCCAGACCGGGACTTTCTTTACCCCGGTGGAGGAGCTGGGACTCGCACTTCATGAAATGTACGAAGTGTCAAGACTCCCTTGGGGGTCAGAACCTTATGAGGAATACTTCCCGACCAACGAGGAGTTCCAAGTCCTGGGGGACAAAGCTGAAGAAATGATGGCCGTCTTCAAGGAAGTGGCGAGTCATCATTACTATGTACAGAAGAGGGATAAGAGCGGGTCGCAACCTCATGTGACCGCCTGGAGGGATTACATCTTCAAGCAAGACAAGGAGGATCCCTCTCAATTTACCACTCCGCCAGCGCTTTTTCGTAGCGAAGTGCTCTCCGAAATGAGCAGGTTGGGTGAGAAGAATCCCCAGGAAAATGAGGATCGGGAGTCGGATGAACGCTCCTATAGCTGTTTCTGGCACCTTACTCATCGGATGTCGTCGAAAGCAATGTTAGCTGCATATCTGATGGTTTGGCTTCGGGATTACGTCTTCTCGGGCTGGTCAGGCTCCGTAGAGAGGGTGACTTGGAACTTAATCCTGCCAGCAGTGAAGTTAGTTTTCGGCCGGCGCCTGGCTCTACTCCCTGCGATGGTGTGTAACCTGCTGCGAGGTTTACGGGAGTTTGCAGGAAACGTGGTTCACGATCGCAGTAGGAATGACAACTTCCCGCGTGCCGAACTGCCATTTCACTATCTGATGGGGTGGTTAATTTTACACCATCCAAATGTAATGAGTTCGGGTTCGGAAGAAGACCATAGGGCCGGAGATGCATTCCTTCGCCGTTTCCACCAGAGGAGCTGGTTGCATTCTGGCGTTCCTGTTTGCAGGAAGGTTTTATCTCGCCTTCAGGGGTGGGAGATCACCAAAGTAGGTCCTGTCTTTTCAGGTTTTGAGGCCGGTGAAGACTTGATGGATTCGGGTGAAGATGCCACCACTCTGCCTCCATGGGGATTCCGCTAGTTGCAAAGTATCCGGCCGTCCCATCTGGTGTACCAGAACAGGAACCAGTGCTACCTGGAACCGTATTTACCGAGCCATTTTTTACGGCAATTCGGCTATGCTCAGTTAATGTTGGATAATCCCAGTATCACCCTGGGGTATGCTGGGAGCTTGCTGGATGGTGCACGAGCTTGGCATTACTATAATGTCGGATGTACCGGAGCTCGCTTTACGCTGCCCGTCCAGAATCCACGATCGCCTATTCTTTTTTCAGCCGCCAAATTTTACTGTATTATGGCTGCCATGCCTCCCGGATATGATAGGGAGACCAGTCTTGTTGTAGGCACCCCGCTAGCGGTGACCGGGAACACATCGGCGAGGGTTCGATCGTACCGTCCGCCAGAGGTGGGTCATCGAGGTGCCCCTGTCGCATCCCCAGAGGGTCAGGCCGAACCTTCGGTTGATCAACCGAAACGACGTACGGATACCGAGGCTGGCTCTTCTGCGTCAAAGAGGCAGAAGAAGGCATCATCACCGACTGTGTCGTCGGACTCGACATCTACGGAGGTAAGGGTGTCCCATATAACCCCATTCAGGATCCATATTTCGTGTGACTTATGCTTTCCTTTTGTAGGAGCCACTCAAAAGGAGACCCCGTACTCCCAAGTCTGGTGGCAGCAGGCCAAAGGTGATGGCGGGCTCATCTGAAGAGCGCATTCCGTCGATTATGATGTCTCCCATGAAGGAGAATCCAGATGATGTCGTTGTTGTGGAGACTCCGGCATCTCCAGATTATGTTAGGAGGGAGGCTGAGGATGTAGCAGCTTCCGGGATAGTGCAAGCCGCCGTGAGGGCCTCGGACATTGAGGGTCCTGTGGACATGGGGCTTCCTGATGATGAAGTAGGGTGGAGTTTGTCGTCTTCGGAAGACGTTCCTCCAGAGATGCGTGAGTCTGTTGCGGGGGCAACAGACGTGATTGCAAGAGATGAGAGGGTTGATTCCCCTCCTTGTCATGATGCGGGGAGGTCGGCCGTAGCATTGTCGAGCCCTACCCCAGGCTCAGCAATGGAAGCTGAGGTGGCTGTCGACCGGGAGGTGGCGATAGATTTGGTCCCCGTGGAGGGATTCGATGATGAGGAGGAGACTCGTCTGCCGAGCCCGATCCCAGAAGACGCGCTCCGCCCGGAAACGGGAGCTGATCCGGTTAGCTTGCCAGAGGAAGGCTCCGCGCTGGTTATAGATCACGCCTCGGTGGTGGAGGAGGCAGCTCCGGATGCTGATAGTCCTTTTGAGCTAGGAAAGGGCAAGGGCTTGCTGATGCAAGAGCCCTCTATTGCTCCTTCGACTTGGGGGACGATATCGGCGCCTCACCCAACTCCTTCTGCAATCTTGGCATCTGGCGCTGGTAGCGGAATTCAAGTTCCTGGTGTGGGAAAGTCTGCTGAGGTCGATGTTCAAACCTCGCAGAATGAGATCGGCGGGTCTTCTTCAGGTCCGCCATCCAGGGTAACTCCTCCAACTCCTGCCATGACACCACAAGTGTTGGCGGATGCGGATGAGTATGTTAAATTCATCGTTGAGGCAGTGTACAAGATGCTGCAGAAGGGTGTGTCGACAGTGATGAACACCAATGGGAGTTTCGCGATGGCAAAATCCATGGCGCTTCCACACATCAACCTGATACGTCTCCACCAGGGCCATGATCATATGGCCGAGATTCTGGAGGCCTCGGTAACTGAGCTGGATCAACTGCTTTTCGAGTTTCAGCGTATCCAGCGGAATGATCTTTTCGCCTTGATAGACGCGGAAAAGGAGAAGCTGATTGCTGAAATTGAGTCCTCTTATCAGGCCACCGTGGGTGTATGGGAGCGCGAAGTGGCTGAGACTGAAGCTGCAGTGGAGCGGTTGTCTCACTCTACGCAGGAGAAGGTAGAGTTGCGAACTGTGTTGGATGCTAGTATCGCAGAGGTTGATGCCCAGATTCGCCATCTTGAGGACCAGCGGGCCCGACTCCTATTGGATGCTAAGCGTGCCCAGGCTGAACATGTATCATTCAAGAAGGAGGAAGCAGCTTTCACCCACCGGGCTCTTACTCTGGCTCAGCAACGGCAGCAGCTGGATGAGAAGCATGAGGATGACACTTCTCCAGAGGCCATAGAGGCGATGCGTCAAGAAGCTGAACGTCGGGTCCTGACAACTGTGGAAACTCGAGCGACAGACTTGAGGCACCAGATTGAAGAGATTTCAGCCAACCCTGGGTAGGGATTGTAGTCTCTTTTTTTGTGTTTTTGCAACTCTTGCTGGGGGGTGTAATCCTTTACTCTTTCGAATAAAGAAATACAAAATTTTTGTGATGTGTTCATTTTTGCTGTCATGAACTTGATAATTTGTGTGGACCTATTATCTTTTACGCACCTTGGTTTTCAGGTACAGATAATAAGTTTGAGAGAACCAACATGTTTGCTCAGAGGTGATGTGGACGTGGCAAATATGGGATTCAAATGATAGAATCTTCCTACTCAGAGGTGTTATGGACGTGGTAGGAATGACTCTGGGGATATGCGAAACTACTCAGAGGTAATGTGGACGTGGAAGTTCTGCAATCAATGTACGGCAACGCAGGGGTTGTCTGCATGGGATGTTTACTCAGAGGTAATGTGGACGTGGTAAACATGATGGGTAGCGTAGTCTTACGGAGTGTAAGATTCTGCTTTGTAGGGCGTAGGGGACAACTCAGAGGTGATGTGGACGTGGTTGTCCTTCTACTGGAGGATGCCACGGAACAGCTGGGTTCCGGAAGCGTCTGAATTTGTGGAAGTATATGTCTGAAAGATGTTAAGAGTAGTACTTCTTTAGGAACTTGCCGTTGATGGGCATCATAAACAAGTCCCTATTGGGTTTGGCGAGGCGGTAAGCACCGTTTGAGTATACCGTCTCTATGATGAAAGGTCCTTCCCTGTCACGCCCCAGTACCGAAATACGGAGACGGACTAGGCCAGCTACACCATATGAGGTACGTAACGTCATACGACGATCGTGGCTGTCGAGAGACTAGGGGGTACATACTACAATCAAGTCTCATATGGTCCCATAGAGTTCTATGTCTCAATCAATCAAATCACATCAGCAAATAGATGAACAGTAAAGATAAAGCAGTAAGGCGTCCCCGACGCTTCATCAAAATGATCATGAGAGACTAGCTTCATAATTTAGCTATCTCGGAGAGTCAGGAGTACAAAATTATACACAGCTGCAGTCTGTTTAATTACAATTATGTACTGACACAAAATATCAAGTAATCCGGTTAACAGGTGCCGGTGGCTAAACGCCGCAAAAGTATAAGCAGGAGTGGTAGAGAAGAAATCCACTCGAGTCCCCGAACTGCCATGCTCCTAGTATGCACCATGGATGTCAGGGAGGAAGATCGTGTCCTCTGGCTCTGCTACGGGATCTGGCCAAACAAAACCAGCGGGGTCAGCCCCGAATAGCAAGTACCGCCAAAGGGGCACAAGAGTTAAGACTAAAAATCCAGTTAATAGAATGATTGATAAGAGTAATACTTATGCTACTATTATAGGGTAGCGCAACATCCTCGAACCCATATGGCACCCTTACAACCAAACAAGGACAAAAGGTGCCGCATGGAGTCAGGACGTGTCGTACTCTATAACTTTCGCATAAGTTAAAGGGTATAAACAATAAAATCTCCTGATCGTGACTTCGGTCGATAGCCTATCGCAGCACAATAACCAACCCAACAATCAAACAAGAACATGGGTTGGATCATGTACCATGATAGACCATGTTCCTCAGTCATTCACAGAAGTAGCACTTCACAACCAGAATAAGTCTTCCGTTCGTAACTTCGGTCCACAGCCTATCATAGTACGATAACCAACCCAACAATCAAACAAGAATATGGGTTGGATCACGTACCATGACAGTCCGCTTCCCTCAGTTACTCACGGAAGATAATAGGATACAAGCAAGTCGTTTTCACGGCCAATCAAGTCTACGAGTTTCTAGTGGGACGAGGTTATCCTCGCATCATGTTAATAGGAAATCCTCAGATCGTATCTTTCCAGCAAGGCTAGCCAACCCAGGGGTTCGCGTAGACAGGTATGATTGAGCACAGGTCCCTCGCAAGGCCACCTTGCTAAAACATATAATATGTAGCAGGAATTAATCGGATACAGTCATCCACTCGTTGCAGATGACACAGTATCCGTGGAGACCAGCCGGCGCGTCAAGACAGTATCTCAAGGCGACTGGTGCAACACGATCTCGGGATTCTTGCCCTCCTCATGCATCTAGTATGTTTAGTTGCCTAGTTTAACCCTAGGTGTAATCTTGGACTCACATGCTGTGGCCTGCATGATTATCCTCCTAAAGTCGTACTTTAGTACGAGTACCCCAAAGAGGATCCATGTCAATCAGTATGTCAACATGTTCTACCCTCCTTAGTGTAATGCATCATTACAAATACGCCACGTGGAGTTACGAGGCATTTGTCGAGCATGAACAAGAACTGGGACATTCAGGTACATGTATCAGGTAGGAACACTTTGTTCTCCGGGCCACATTAGTGTTCATATCATGCTCGGGACAAAAGGCGTAAGGATATAAAATGGGCATATAATATATATATATATATATTATAATAATAATAATAATAAGGTAACAATATAGGGCACAAAAGTCCATGCGGCTCAGGGGGAGTGAGTCCATGCGGCCGGGTCAATACTGGTTCAAGCGGCTGGGACTACACGCTCATGCGGCTCAGAGAGCCCCAAGGCGCATGCGGCTGGAAGGGCGGGTTCATGCGGACGAAGGGGTGTCAGCGTATGCGGCTGGTGTGGGCGATACATATGCGGCTGGATGATGGATGGGCCTTATGCGGCCCGAAACAGTAGCGCATATGCGGCTGGGTGCAAAAGAACTCATGCGGCTGAAAGCTAGCCGCATGAAGTCCATGCGACTCAAGATAACAGGGGCTCATGCGGCTGAGTCTGAACAAGGCTATGCGGCTCAATTACTTGCCGTATGAGGATTCATGCGGTCAAGTACTCAAGCAAGTCTTATGCGGCTAGGAAGGACTTTCCATGCGGCTGAGCTCGAACGAGTCTCATGCGGCTGGAAAGGCCATGCGGCCAAAGACTTGCCGCATGAAGATTCATGGGTCAAGTACTGCTCTTCTTCTCCACTTGTCCGATAAGAGGAGCCAAGCAACCATGGCTTCCAAACTACACAAAACCTTCATCCGGAGCCCAAATCGGAACTTCCTTAGGTCAAAATGGGGTAGAACAAAATTCTCTACAACATGGAACCATCAAAACTTAAAAATAATGAAGTTTGCTAGATCAAAACTAAGAAAATCCGAAAATGGTTAAAACCTAGATCTACAAAGATTAAAGCTTCAAAATGGAAAACTTCAAGTTCTAAACTAGTATAGAATAAGAAGAAGAACATATTTTGACAAATTTTGTAAGGAAACATCAACAACATTTATGGATCCATCTCTTGAGCAAGTTGGTACTTGCCTTGGTTGGTGGAGGAAAGTAAATGAGAGAAAATAAATGAGAGGAAAGAGAATGAGTTGAGATATTATATAGAATCTTGAACCCATGGGTTCATGATGAACCAAGGTGAACCAAGAATAGGTTACCCAAATGAGCCAAAACTGTAGGCCCAAATGCAGAAAATAAATTACGAAATAATATTTTATCGAATATTTTTTGGGAAATACATGAAGAAATACAGCATATAAATATCGTATAAATACAAAGTAAATACAATTTATCGGTTTACGTATTAAAATACGTATTCCAGGATCGGGGAGTGACATCTCTACCCTTCTTAAAAAAATTCCGTCCTCGGAATTCCAGCCAAGACAGGATAGTAAAATCAGGGCAAGCAAGGCTCAATCACATACAAGTTAACTATCATAGCAGTTATTATCATACATCACAAAGTGCAAAACAAGCAGGTGCAGATAAGCATGGAATCGTGTCAATAAGGTGCAAAAATATACCTTATCAGTCAAACAAATGCGGATACCGAGATCTGATCTCATCCTCGCGCTCCCAGGTTGACTCTCCCGGAGAGTGATGATTCCAAGAAACACGGACAAGGCTTATCGTCCGATTCTTGAGTACCTTCTCTCGCCGGTCTAAAATAGATATGGGTTGTTCCTCGTAAGTTAGGTCGGTACCAACGACTAACTCAGAATGATCGAGGACATGACTCGGATTCGGGACATATCCACGTAATTGGGATACATAAAACACATCATGTATGCCAGTTAACGAAGGTGGAAGGGCAAGTCGATAAGCCACATCGCCTACCCGAGCGAGAATCTTAAAAGGACCAACGTATCTTGGACTAAGCTTTCCTCGAGTTCTAAATCTGATGATACCCCGAGTAGGCAAAATCCGCAGAAATACTTGGTCGCCAACTCTGAACTCTAGAGGCCTACGATGCTGATCTGCCCAATGACGATGTCGGTCCTGTGCAACTCGAAGGCGCTCTCTGACCAACTTAACTATCTCCACAGTCTGCATGATCATCTCTGGCCCCAACAACTTCTGTTCTCCGACATCGTCCCATGCCAAAGGGGACCTGTACTTCCTTCCGTACAATGCTTCGAACGGGGCCATCTGAATGCTAGCCTGATAGCTGTTGTTGTAGGAGAACTCCACTAGATGAAGGTGATCCTCCCAAGATCCGCCAAAATCCAAGGTACATGTCCGTAGCATATCTTCTAACGTCTGAATGGTTCTTTCTGATTGCCCGTCAGTTTGTGGATGATAAGCAGTACTGAATCTTAACTTGGTTCCCAAACTTTGGTGTAAGCTCCGCCAAAAATGGAAAGTAAACCGCGTATCCCGATCTGATACTATACTAACTGGAATACCGTGCTGCCTTACTATCTGCTTCATGTACATTTCTGCTAACTGCTCAGTAGTCTGTCCAACTCGGAAGGAAAGAAAATGAGCGACCTTCGTGAGTCGATCTACTATTACCCAGACTGCATTCTTGCCAGCCGGGGATCTAGGTAGACCGGTCACGAAATCTATCGTGATGTGCTTCCATTTCCATTCTGGGATAGGAAGCGACTGTAGCAATCCTGCTGGTCTCTGCTGCTCGGCTTTCACCTGCTGACATACCAGACACTTGGATACAAATCTCGCTATCTCTCTTTTCATGCCATTCCACCAAAAGAACTGCCTGATATCTCGATACATCTTCGTTCCTCCTGGATGAATGGAGTAAATAAAATTATGAGCTTCGGACATAACTTCTTGCCGAAGGTCCCCACTCGGTACACAGAGTCTGTTTCCAAACCTGAGCGTACCATCTTCATGAATCACTAACTCCTTCCTACGGCCTGATTCACACTCCGACCGCAACTTCTGAATCTGTGGATCTCCTGCTTGTGCTGCCCTTATCCTCTCTACTAAGGTTGACTGAATCTGCATACTGGTCATTCTTCCTATATTCCTTGGCAAAACTACTTCGATTCCTATACTCTGAAGGTCTTCTAAAATATGCTTCTGCGAGGTCAAGATAAAGGCGTTGTTTCTCCTACTCAGTGCATCTGCAACTATATTCGCCTTGCCTGGATGATACTGAATATCTAAATCAAAATCCTTCAGCAGTTCTAACCATCTTCTTTGCCTCATGTTCAAATCTCGCTGCGTGAACACATATTTCAAACTCTTATGATCAGTATAGATCTCTACCCGATCTCCGTATAAATAGTGCCTCCACAACTTGAGTGAAAACACCACGGCTGCTAACTCCAAGTCGTGAGTCGGGTAATTCTTCTCATGGTCTCGAAGCTGTCGAGACGCATATGCTATCACCTTTCTATGCTGCATCAATACACATCCAAGACCCTTCCCTGATGCGTCACAATATACTGTAAAGCCTCCCGCTCCTACTGGAAGCGTCAAGATCGGGACTGAGATCAATCTTTTCTTCAATTCTTCAAATGATGCCTGACAGCTAGCTGACCAAACAAACTCTACATCCTTGTGCGTCAAACGTGTTAAGGGCGCAGAGATCTTGGCAAAGTCCGCCACGAACCTTCTGTAGTAACCAGCTAATCCCAAGAAACTTTGCACTTCTGCAACCGTTCTCGGGACTGGCCAATACTCTACGGCCTCAATCTTCTTCGGATCTACTGACACTCCTGCCCCAGAAATTACATGCCCCAGGAACGAAATGTGATCTAACCAGAATTCACACTTGTCGAGCTTCACATAAAGTTGATGCTCCCTCAATGTTTGCAAGACAGTCCTAAGATGTTTCTCATGCTCCTCTTCACTGCTGGAATAGACAAGAATGTCATCTATGAACACCACCACAAATTTATCCAAATACGGCAGAAAGATGCGGTTCATTAAATCCATGAATACTGCGGGAGCGTTGGTTAGTCCAAAGGGCATTACTAAAAACTCATAATGCCCGTATCTAGATCTGAATGCTGTCTTCGGTATGTCTTGCTCCCGGACTCTTACTTGATAGTATTCCGACCGAAGATCGATCTTGGAAAAGACGCTGGCCTTGCTCAACTGGTCAAACAGGTCATCAATCCTTGGTAGCGGGTACTTATTCTTTACTGTTACTGCATTCAGCTTGCGGTAGTCGATGCACATCCTCATCGACCCATCCTTCTTGGGAACTAGAATCACTGGCGCGGCCCAGGGCGATTCACTGTCTCGGATGAATCCCTTAGACTTCAACTCTTTCTCATGTTGATACAACTTATCCTGTTCTGACAACGACATTCTGTAAACTCTGTCTGCAATAGGCCTCGTTCCAGGGTTCAACTCAATGCTAAATTCTACCTCTCTGACTGGGGGTATCCCTGGGAGCTCATCAGGGAAGACGTCGAGAAAATCTTCGACCACTCTCGGAATCTGTCCTGGCTCTGACACTGCTGCTGAGATGACGCCTCCGGCCTGATTCTTCAAGGTTCGAGTAAAGATGAACTGCTCTATCCCAGGAATACTGAATATGACCCTACCTCCTCTACAATCAATGGTCGCATGACTGTCTCTCAACCATTCCATGCCAAGAACAACATCAAAATTTCCCATAGGAAATTCAATCAATGATGCGGGCAATAAATGCCCACACACCTCTACCGGACATGAAAAGCGCACTCTGCTCACTTCTACGAGCCCATTGCCGGTGAGTATATCCATCCTCTTCGGCAATGCCTCAAACACTAGTCCAATCCGTGTAGCATATTGTGCAGAGATGAATGAATGAGTAGCGCCTGAATCAAATAATGCTATAACGGGAAATGAGGTGACGAGAATTTTACCTGCCACCACGTCACTAGACGCTAGAGCCTCTCCCAAGGTCAATGTGAGAGCCTGGCCCCGCGGAGCCCCTTGTTGCGGCCTTCCTCGACCATGCTATTGCTGCCTCTGAGGGCCCTCGGCTTCCTGTGCCTGGCGGAACATCTGAGCCTGCGTTGGTAGGCGCTGGGCTAGGGGCCTTACTGCTAATACTGGCCCTCCACTCGGGATTGCCACTGGAGCTGGCAATGCTGGAAACTGCTGAGCTGGCCCTCCTGGCCTCTGCATCATAGGACAAGTGGAGATACGGTGGTCTGAACTACCATACCTCAAGCATAAGACATTCGCTGACCGGCACACCTCCCTCGTGTGCCCTGCCTTCCCACAGAAAGTACAGCCCTGGGGTGCTCCCTGACGTTGTTGCTGGTTTCTCGGCTGCTGATGCCGAACTGGCGCTGTATTAGTTGACACGGCCGTCCTCCGCGGCGCTCCTGCATTATAAATACGTACACCGGGTGCTGGTACCGATGTTCGCTGCATTGCTCCTCCTCCAACCTGGGAATGAGATCTCTTCTGTCCTCCTGCCCTCGATGCCAACCTCTGCTGGGTAAGCTCGTGCCTCCGGGCTGCCGTCAAGACAGCGTCAAACGTCTGGTAGTCGTGTCCTTCCACAAGCTGTAATAATTCCAAATGAAGTCCCTGCTGGAACCTCATAGCTTTCTATGGCTCCGTTGCCACCATTGTTGGCGCGAAACGGCACAATCTGCAGAACTCTGCTGCATACCCATCTACGGTCTTGCCTGCTTGCTTGAGACTGATGAACTTCTGCTGGAGCTCATATCGAGCTACTACGCCAAAATACTTGGCCTTGAATCTGTCACTGAAGGTGGTCCAACGAACATGGCGTCTTGTACCAACTTCTTCTGATGCCCACCAGTCGCTGGCAAGATCCTGAAGTACCAGTTTGACCTGATCAACCTTCTCATCATCTGGAACCTTGGCTGCCACAAGAATGGCTTCGATGTCTTGAATCCATGCATCCGCAGTGATGGCATCCTCCGTGCCATCAAAATACCTCGGATTCAAGCGACGGAACCTTCCTGATGCTCCCGAGTCAACCCCGGCACTCCTCTCAAGAGCTAACTGAATCCCTTGGTTCAGCAACACGTTCTGCTCCTGCTGCCGAGTCTGTTGCTGTTGGTTAGTGACAAGAAACCCTCGGATGATCTCCAGGAGTGCTACGGCGTCTGGTACTGCCGTCGCTGCTGGTGCTGCAGGAGTTTTAATAACCTACGGCTGTACTGCCTCTGGTTCCATTTCTGCTCGTGCCTGCACTGGAGAAGGTTCTCTCCCCTGTTGCTGCCCAGTCGAGCCATGCTCTTGCTGCTCTTCCTCATGGGCCTCACCCGCTACTGAGAATGAAGCACCCCTATAGAGAAAAATATAAGATTATCAAGTCCGGACGAGGAAGATTTCGAGGATGCAAGTCAGGTTAGAGATCAAGGCAAGGACAGAGAATTCGAAACATAATTTCAAGGGAAACAAGTTTTGATTGAGACTCCTAATAATTCGCAATACCCCACAAGTCTGAAAATTAGACCTGCATGGGCCACCACTAAAACCTTGTCACGCCCCAGTACCGAAATACGGAGACGGACTTGGCCAGCTACACCATATGAGGTACGTAACGTCATACGGCGATCGTGGCTGTCGAGAGACTAGGGGGTACATACTACAATCAAGTCTCCTATGGTCCCACAGAGTTCTATGTCTCAATCAATCAAATCACATCAGCAAATAGATGAACAGTAAAGATAAAGCAGTAAGGCGTCCCCGACGCTTCATCAAAATGATCATGAGAGACTAGCTTCATAATTTAGCTATCTCGGAGAGTCAGGAGTACAAAATTATACACAGCTGCAGTCTGTTTAATTACAATTACGTACTGACACAAAATATCAAGTAATCTGGCTAACAGGTGCCGGTGGCTAAACGCCGCAAAAGTATAAGCAGGAGTGGTGGAGAAGAAACCCACTCGAGCCCCCGAACTGCCATGCTCCTAGTATGCACCATGGATGTCAGGGAGGAAGATCGTGTCCTCTGGCTCTGCTACGGGATCTGGCCAAACAAAACCAGCAGGGTCAGCCCCGAATAGCAAGTACCGCCAAAGGGGCACAAGAGTTAAGACTAAAAACCTAGTTAATAGAATGATTGATAAGAGTAATACTTATGCTACTATTATAGGGTAGCGCAACATCCTCGAACCCATATGGCACCCTTACAACCAAACAAGGACAAAAGGTGCCGCATGGAGTCAGAACGTGTCGTACTCTATAACTTTCGCATAAGTTAAAGGGTATAAACAATAAAATCTTCTGATCGTGACTTCGGTCGATAGCCTATCGCAGCACAATAACCAACCCAACAATCAAACAAGAACATGGGTTGGATCATGTACCATGATAGACCATGTTCCTCAGTCATTCACAGAAGTAGCACTTCACAACCAGAATAAGTCTTCCGTTCATAACTTCGGTCCACAGCCTATCATAGTACGATAACCAACCCAACAATCAAACAAGAACATGGGTTGGATCACGTACCATGACAGTCCGCTTCCCTCAGTTACTCACGGAAGGTAATAGGATACAAGCAAGTCGTTTTCACGGCCAATCAAGTCTACGAGTTTCTAGTGGGACGAGGTTATCCTCGCATCATGTTAATAGAAAATCCTCAGATCGTATCTTTCCAGCAAGGCTAGCCAACCCAGGGGTTCGCATAGACAGGTATGATTGAGCACAGGTCCCTCGCAAGGCCACCTTGCTAAAACATATAATATGTAGCAGGAACTAATCGGATACAGTCATCCACTCGTTGCAGATGACACAGTATCCGTGGAGACCAGCCGGCGCGTCAAGACAGTATCTCAAGGCGGCTGGTGTAACACGATCTTGGGATTCTTGCCCTCCCCATGCATCTAGTATGTTTAGTTGCCTAGTTTAACCCTAGATGTAATCTTGGACTCACATGCTGTGGCCTGCATGATTATCCTCCTAAAGTCGTACTTTAGTACGAGTACCCCAAAGAGGATCCATGTCAATCAGTATGTCAACATGTTCTACCCTCCTTAGTGTAATGCATCATTACAAATACGCCACGTGGAGTTACGAGTCATTTGTCGAGCATGAACAAGAACTGGGACATTCAGGTACATGTATCAGGTAGGAACACTTTGTTCTCCGGGTCACATTAGTGCTCATATCATGCTCGGGACAAAAGGCGTAAGGATATAAAATGGGCATATAATATATATATATATATAATAATAATAAGGTAACAATATAGGGCACAAAAGTCCATGCGGCTCAGGGGGAGTGAGTCCATGCGGCCGGGTCAATACTGGTTCAAGCGGCTGGGACTACACGCTCATGCGGCTCAGAGAGCCCTAAGGCGCATGCGGCTGGAAGGGCGGGTTCATGCGGACGAAGGGGTGTCAGCGTATGCGGCTGGTGTGGGCGATACATATGTGGCTGGATGATGGATGGGCCTTATGCGGCCCGAAACAGTAGCGCATATGCGGCTGGGTACAAAAGAACTCATGCGGCTGAAAGCTAGCCGCATGAAGTCCATGCGACTCAAGATAACAGGGGCTCATGCGGCTGAGTCTGAACAAGGCTATGCGGCTCAATTACTTGTCGTATGAGGATTCATGCGGTCAAGTACTCAAGCAAGTCTTATGCGGCTAGGAAGGACTTTCCATGCGGCTGAGCTCGAACGAGTCTCATGCGGCTGGAAAGGCCATGCGGCCAGAGACTTGCCGCATGAAGATTCATGGGTCAAGTACTGCTCTTCTTCTCCACTTGTCCGAGAAGAGGAGCCAAGCAACCATGGCTTCCAAACTACACAAAACCTTCATCCGGAGCCCAAATCGGAACTTCCTTAGGTCAAAATGGGGTAGAACAAAATTTTCTACAACATGGAACCATCAAAACTTAAAAATAATGAAGTTTGCTAGATCAAAACCAAGAAAATCCGAAAATGGTTAAAACCTAGATCTACAAAGATTAAAGCTTCAAAATGGAAAACTTCAAGTTCTAAACTAGTATAGAATAAGGAGAAGAACATATTTTGACAAATTTTGTAAGGAAACATCAACAACATTTATGGATCCATCTCTTGAGCAAGTTGGTACTTGCCTTGGTTGGTGGAGGAAAGTAAATGAGAGAAAATAAATGAGAGGAAAGAGAATGAGTTGAGATATTATATAGAATCTTGAACCCATGGGTTCATGATGAACCAAGGTGAACCAAGAATAGGTTACCCAAATGAGCCAAAACTGTAGGCCCAAATGCAGAAAATAAATTACGAAATAATATTTTATCGAATATTTTTTGGGAAATACATGAAGAAATACAGCATATAAATATCGTATAAATACAAAGTAAATACAATTTATCGGTTTACGTATTAAAATACGTATTCCAGGATCGGGGAGTGACATTCCCACTTGGGCTCGAACTTTTCTGATGTCTTGTGAGTCAACACCATCGGCCTCCTGACTGCCAGAACCAGGTCGCCTTCTTGGAAAGTCCTTTGCTTGACCTTCTTATTGAAAGCCTGTGATATACGGGCTTGGTAGAGTTCGATGCGTTGTTGAGCTAGGAGACGCTTTTCGTCAAGTGCCTCCAGTTCTCGCAGACGACGACGTTGATTGTCCTCTTCTGTGAGTTGGTTTGTGATTGCTACGCGGAGTGAGGGTATCTGGATCTCGAGAGGTAGTACCGCTTCGCTCCCGTAGACCAGGAAGAATAGTGTGTTACCCGTCGGGGTCCGTACCGTTGTACGGTAGGCCCAAAGGCATTCGCCGAGCTTTTTGTCCCAGTCGCGTTTGTTGGATGATACGACCTTTTTGAGTAGCCTGACGATGGTCTTGTTGAACGCCTCGGCCAATCCGTTTGCTGCCAGATTGTTGGCGGTTGAGGCCACGTTTTGAATGCGATTCTTGTCACAGAATCTGCTGAAAACATGGCTGATGAACTGAGGACCGTTATCGTGGATAATCCTCCGGGGTACCCCGAAACGGTAGATGACATGGTGCTTGATGAAGCTGATCACCCTAGAGCTCTTTACTTTCACCAGTGGGACTGCTTCTGCCCATTTGGAGAAGTAGTCGGTGATGGCTAGGATGAAGCGATGTCCCTTCGATGAAGGAGGGGTGATCGGTCCTACAATGTCCATGCCCCAAGCTTCGAAAGGCCAAGAGGCGACTGTAGAATGTAGTGGTTCTGACGGTGTATGAATGAAGTATGCGTGAAGCTGGCACGCATGGCACTTCTTAGCATAGTCAACAACATCAGCGGCCATGGTTGGCCAGTAGTAGCCCATGCGTCGCAGTCGATCCTGCAACTTAGGGCCAGGTTGATGGGCTCCGCAGGTCCCATCGTGAGCTTCTCGAAGGGCTTCGGCTGCTTCTTCATTGGACAGACATCGCAGGAGAAGTCCATCGTAGGAGCGTCGGTACAGCATTTTAGTAGCTGTATCGTAGTAGAATCGAAGGGAGCGCCTCCTGACTGAGACGACTTCTTTTGGGTCTTCTGGGAGAATTTTATCGACAGCGAAGTCGATGAACGGGAATCTCCAGTCTCGGACATTAACACCAGCACTTGTTGACATGGCATGGGTCACTTGTGAGCACAGGTTGTTTTTAGGACAGACCAAGTCTCGACCAACTACCGTGACGTAGTATTGAGTCCCGAGGGGTGCTGCTAACGAGGCTGCGAGGCCAGCCAGAGCGTCAGCCTCCAGATTTTGTAAATGAGGTACATGTTCGATGAAGAACTCGGCAAAGGTTGAAATGATGTTCAACGCAACTCCATGGTACGGGATCAGGTCTTCATGGCGAACCTCGTATTGCCCTCTGATCTGGTTTACGACGAGTTTTGAGTCGCCGTAGGCTTCCAGATGATCCACCCCTAGCTGTTGCGCCAACTGGAGTCCCATGATGAGAGCATTGTACTCGGCAACATTGTTGGAGCACGGCTTCGAAAGGGAGTAGGCGCGCTGGATGACCAGCTGATCGGGAGAGACCAAGACTACCTCCACTCCTGCTATAATTTGGCCTTTGGGGCCTGTTCTTGAAGCGCCATCGAAAAACATCCGCCAGACGAAACTTTCTTCGGTGACGTTAGATTCTTGGACCTCATCTGGGATGTCTTCATAGAGTCTGGAGGACTCCGGGATGGGGTGTGCAGCTAAAAAGTTGGCTAGAGCTTGACCCTTGACGGCTTTTTGCGGGACGAACACCATGTTGTATGGTGTTAGCAGGATCGCCCACGTAGCTAGCCGGGAGTTTAATGACCCCGGCTTTGTCATGAAAAATTTGAGTGGATTGACTCGGGAGATGACATGAATCGTCTGGCCCGAGACATAATGGCGAGTCTTCTGGATGGCAAATACCAACGCCAAGCACTCCTTTTCAACGGGGTTGTACCGGTGTTCGGCCCCGATGAGTGTTCGACTGAGTTAGTAGATGGCTTGCTCATAGCCTGTATCACTGTTCTGAGCCAACAGAGCGCCGAGGGAATGATCCATGGCACGGACGTAGAGGAGGAATGGTTTACCGGCGACGGGCGCCACTAGGACTGACGGACTCGTCAGGTAAGCTTTGATGTCGTCGAAAGCTTTTTGGCATTTCTCTGTCCAGACGTAAGAGACTCCCTTCTTCATAAGCTGAGTGAAGGGTCGACATTTTCTGGAAAGGTTTACGATGAACCTCCGGATGTATGCCAGACGCCCCTGCAGGCCTCGAAGTTCTCGGAGGTTCTTCGGAGGGCCCATGTCGAGGATGGCTTTGGTCTTCTCGGGATCGACATGAATGCCTTTCGCCGTGATAATGAAGCCCAAGAACTTTTCGCTAGAAACCCCTAAGAAGGATTTAGCAGGATTCATCTTGAGTTGATGCGCCCGCATGAGATCGAAGATTGTCTTCAGGTCTTGTAGGTGATCTCCTTTGAGACAGCTTTTGACTGCGATGTCGTCAACATAGCATTCGACTGTCTTGCAAAGATGCTGACGGAAGATGGTACTCATAGCTCGTTGGTATGTAGCACCAGCGTTCTTCAAGCCGAAGGGCATCACCGTGTAGCAGAAAATGCCCTTTGGAGTCCTGAATGACGTATGTTTTGCGTCATCGGGGAACATCTTGATCTGGTTGTAGCCCGAATATCCGTCCATGAAAGACATGCGTTCGAAGCCACATGTGTTGTCGATCATCACGTCGGTGATGGAAAGCAGGAATTCGTCCTTCGGGCAAGCGGAGTTGAGATCCCTGAAGTCGATGCAGACTCGAATCTTCCCATTCTTCTTGGTGACAGGGACAACGTTGGCCACCCAATCTGGGTGTTGTTCTTCACGAATGAAGCCGCTGGTCAAGAGTTTGTCCACCTCCTGATCGATGGCGTTCATTATGTCCGGACGAAAGCGTCGCTGTTGTTGTTTGATAGGCTTGGCATCGGGTAAGATGTTGAGCCTATGCATCGAGATCTGAGGATCAAGTCCTGGCATGTCTTCGTAGCTCCAGGCGAAGACATCAATATATTCTTTAGCCAGTTGGATTAAAGACTCCCGGTCTTCTCCTTTTAGGCTTTTGCTGATGAAGATGGGTTTGGAAGAAGATCCATCCCCAAGGTCGATCTGCTCGACTTCGTCTTCGGTAGGGGGTTCGCGTAGCTCAAAACGAGACTCCCATTGTTCTCCTAAGCGTTGCACCCAGGATTCTTCTTCGAAGAATTCCGGCGCTACATCTTTGCCTTTATCTTCTTGAGGTTGAGCGAATGTCATGTTGGCTGACAACACTCTCTTGAAGACTGAGCCGATACTGGTATCGGAATCCCAAGTTGATGCTTCAGACGAATGAGAATGTTCTGCTTCTTCTGCCTCCGAACTCTCTGGAGTTGACGGCGGCGTGACATAGCCTATCCCCCGTCGAGTCCGATTATAGTAGTCCTGCGACTTTCCTTTAGGTGTTGGAAACCGGAGAGGATGACGTCGACCCTTGCCGTAGTTCAGGCCTTTGTTGCTTTTTAGGTCGTAACCCATCTTTTAGATGAGGTACTTTGCCTTGTCCGTGTACCGATAGAGTTGTATTCTGCCGGTATCTGGTTCTGGCTCGAGTGGCGGGAGGTCTTGATGACGCTCAACTTTGTCGAAAATGATGGATTCTTCGTCTCGACTCCGCGGTGGGACTACAGAACAGACCCCTTGGAACGGGACTACTCGATTTACATGATAGACAGTCGTTATTTGTGTTTGCAACGACCGTAGAGCGTTATCTAATATATACATGGCATTCCAATGTGGAAGACTAGAATAATTAAAAGACACTCTATTATTGATGAAATACGAGATTTTATTCTGCGAGATTACATTGTCCAGAGAGGGTGCGTCTACATCAGCAGAGATATATTCCCCTAGCTCTTCATCTGTGAGTACTGGGATTGGATCGGGAGAGTCCACCACAGCTTTGACTTCGGTGTCTGAGAGGGCTATGTGGGCCTTCTCTGGCAGCTTGGCTTGCGACGGCTTGCCCTTAAGACGTACCTTCAGAGGTGCCTCAACCGCGCCTTCGATGATGGGTGCCTTCCCATATAGTTTTGCCATGAGGGGAGCCGATGTCTGAGGCGGCTTTCCCTTGAGTCGTATCTTCAAGGGAGCTTCAGGAGCAGTTGGTGCTTTTCCGGGTAGCTTAATGTTCATGGAAGGCAACTTCTGAGGCGGTTTGTCTTTGAGTCGGATCTTCAAAGGAGCGCTGGGAGTCATCTCAGGCTCCATATCCGGCTCTGCTGCCGTTTCTGCCTCGTCGTCGGCATCATTGGCTTCCTCCTCGTCAGGTGATTTGTACAAGTTGGAATCAGTAAAGTAGGCTTCAACCCCTTTGAAAGGGTCAATGTCCGCGAACTCTGTCCGGATGACGTCGTTGGTGGACACGTACTTCATACATTGGTGAAGTGTGGATGGCACCACCATGTACTCATGCAGCCATGGACGACCCAACAGGAAGTTGTAGTTGACGTCGGCGTCCACGACGTAACAAGTCACCTCAGTTCTGAGGTTACCGATATGGCACTTTAGTCGTATCTTGTCCAGTGGCTCGCTTTTGCTAGCGTTAAAGCTACTGATTGTTGTGTTGGATGGCGCCAGTCGGTACATTGGGATCCCCCGTGTTGAGAGCAGCGTCTTTGGAATGATGCTGAGGGAAGACCCCGGATCGATCTGAATTCGCTTCACCTTGACAGAACCGATATACCCTGTATAATACAGCGGCCTGTTGTGTCGGTTGTACTTGAGCAACATGTCTTGTTGGGTGAAGGTTATATTGGGGATAACCTCATCCGCACAATGACAGTGCGCACATGTAGTTGGGAGATCTTCAGGCTGCTTGACCTGACTGATGAAGGACTCAGCATCCTTCAGGGCTTCACAGAGAGCTTCGCGAGTGTCTTTGGAAAGACGAACGAGCTCAAACAGAGAAAGACGGGCAGGAGTACTGGCCAGTTGTGCCAGTATATCGAAGTTGTGGGGCTTGGCTAGCCCCGAAGCATTCTCCTTTCGCAGAGGCCTGTCGAAACGAGCCTCTACATGCTTCTGCTTATTGGCTGCTGAGGGCTTAGACGGGCCCTCTTCCTGGGCAGCAAGGATGGTGCAAGGAGGCACCACCTCGACGGCAGCTTCGTCGGGTTGGGCGTTCTGTTGTGAACGCGTTTGTACAGGAAGAGCCTCATCTACGGAGGAGGAGACCATACGGCAAGACTTGATCTTCCTGCCTTTGGTTTTGGAGGCAGAGCGTACCTCCGGTTGAGTAACCTCGGAGACGAGATCAGGGTGAACCCATAAGATCTCTTCCCGAGATGTGGTGAGTGGGATGAGTCCACTCACGTTGTCACGAGTAGGTGGTAAGTTAACCACCTCCATTGTCGCCTTAGGGATGGGGACGATACCATCTTGTGTTGTAGTTGGCGGCAAGGTGCCGAACTGGAGCGACACCATGTTGGCTGAAACCGTCTTCTCTTCGTAGTCGACGGAGATAACATCCGCATTGATCATGCACTGGATGTAATTTTTGAGGACGTAGCAGTCCTTGGTTGGATGTCCGACAAACCGATGGTAGTGACAGTACCTCGGATTGTCCACTTTTCTAACCTCGTCCGGACGCTTCGGGTCCGGCAACTTGATCTTGTCACCCTGCTTCAGTATCTCAAAGAGTTGCAGGGTATCTTCATCGTTGAAAGAGTACACCTCATTTGGCCTTGGTGCAAGTGGAGGCTTCTGAGTAGGTGCTGATGCACCTTTTGAGGCATTGACAGTCAATGCCTGTTTTCCCTTCGTCTCTCGTCCGGGGTTGTTAGCTGCAGGCCGTTTTCCCTTGTCTTCAAAGGCGGGGAAACTGACTCCCAGAAGACGAGCATTGGCCGCCTTCTTTTCTGCGGCCTCGGCTTCGATGATCAGGGAACTCCAGTCGGGAGGAGGAGTAGAGTTGAGCCAGAGTTTGACTGCAGGCAGCATGTTCATGCTGCAGGAGGAGAGGAGCGCATGTTCTGGCATGCCCGAGGGCAGTCTGAAGCAGGCCTGTCGAAAGCGTTCGCTGAATACCCGAACTGTTTCCTTCTCCTTCTGGCGTATCTCTATGAGGGACGCCATTGTCATGTCCTTCCCGCCGTCGTAGAAACGGTTAAGAAAAAGGCACGTCAAATCGTCGAAGGAAGATATGGAATTATCGGAAAGGCTGCAGTACCAGTCGTATGCCACTCCTTTCAGTGCGCCGACAAATATGCTGGTGAGTAGCGCATCCTCCTTCGGGAGATGTCCCGTCTGAGACTGGAAATACGTCAGATAGCGACGCGGAGAGTCCTTCACGTCGTATGGCGTCAGTGTTTATGGTTTATATTTAGGAGGATAAATCACTTTATTTCATTCGAGGGGATAAGGTTGGGGGATGCCCATCTTTTGGCGCTCCTCTTGTCTCGTCTTGGACTCAAAGCGCTCACGCAGGTCCTTGATTATCTCGACCACGTCTTCCGTGGAACTGGAAGTCGGGGAAGGTGGTACCACCTGGAGTTGAGCATTTGAGGGCTCCGACGTCCGGGGGGCTTCGCGACGATCCGTATCCAAGGATATCCGTTGAGGGGGTACACTTGACTCTCCATTGTCCTCTGGGTCGGGACCGGTACAAGGTGTCCTGGCCAAAGCTGACCGTATCTCAAATACTGCTTGAGTCAGTGTTTGCATAGAGGCAGAGAGGGTTTTGAGTCCTCCCTCCAAGGTATCCATGTGCTGGATGAGGTCCGCTGGTGGCGCATCCGAATCGGCGTCACCCCCAGTCATGTAGACTATCATGACACGGCTGGAATCGGATGGCTCGGTTGAGGCTTCGCTTTCGGCCTCACTCTCATGTAGAGGAGTTGTTGTTCCCAGAGCTTCGTCTTGGCTACCCCCAGCTATGTTCCTGAGGGCTTCTTCGTCTTCGGGACTCGGATCCGCAGGGGCTAGACTACCCCCAGCTAAGTTTTGGAGGACGCCTTCGTCTTCGGAAGAAGTATCCGGAAGGGCCTAACTACCCCCAGTCATATCTTGAAGGGCTTCTTCATCTTCGAGATGCATGTCCACAGGGGCTAGACGACCCCCAGCTATGTCGGGGAGGCTGACTTTGCCCTGAGGATGAAGATCGACCCTAGCTGTGCTTTAGAGGACACCCTCGTCTTCGGAAGGAGGATCAACAAGGGCTTGACTACCCCCAGCTTCCTCTAAGAGCTTCTTCCTCCCCCGAGTGCCTTCGAACACTCCGGAGGACGAGACGGTTGTTTTGGATTTCCTCGGCTGGCTCTTGGACGAGGAAATGCCAGTCGTCTTTCGGACTGACGAGGAGTTGGAGATTACATTGCATGAAGCAACCTCTAGTTCTGGCTCCTCTATTGTTGACACTTTCTTCCCGAGGCGACGTCGGAGGGGTGTCGATGACTGCAGCCGCTGGAACACCGACTGTCTTGGTGGGACTGCTGACTTACAACAGCAGTTGATGGTGACCACAGCACAAGTGTACCCTGTGAGGGGCGTATCGTGCTTGACAGTCGACTCTCCTGATCGGCACTTATGAATGATTACGTTACGCAGATCGTTGGAGGAGAGTGCTACCTTCGTACCCCCTTCAGGCGCATGGGAAGGCCAAGCGCCGGGGTGGTCAGGTGAATGCTGCGCCCCCTGGCCTAACACCAAACAGGTGCCCCGATCAGTAGTGGGAGAACAACATTTAAAGTGACTTGAAAGAACCTCAGACGCATAACTCGAGGGGGCGCGGGGGTTCAAGACCACTGGGTTTTCCTTACTCGACTTGGTTGCGAACGCAACAGATACGTCCAAGTGAGATAAGGACTTTGAAGGTTGGCTTGTTTCTGGCACCGCATCTCCTGAGTCAACCTTATACAGCTTACCATCAGCAGCGCACGTGATTGTGAGCGCATGCTTCTGGCTTGCTGCTGGCATAGCACGTTTGGGACGCATGGCCCGTGCTGCCTTGGACTTCTTCGTACCAGGCCGCTGGGCGCGTAGTACTCAGAATCCAAATTCTCCTCGCCACTACAGCGAGTGAGTCTGTCAAAGACAGAGACCTTCTGTGGCGCATCAGAGATGACGCACGGGGCATTGGCTGTGCCCCTGCTCCGTCGACGCATCTTCCTCGCCTGAGAGGGAGATGGCTGGGGAATGTGGTCAGCTGCACGTTTCCCCGAGAGATACGCTGCACCGGTAGGCGTATCTTGGTTGCTGAGGACGTCAGCAGGAAGGGAAGGCTGGATCGACGCATCCCCTTCGGTGGTGGTGCCAGAGGCGTCGACCTTGCGCACCCAGACTCGGCGGGTCTTCTTCGGCTTTGGCAGCAGCTTCGAAGGACTCGCACTTCCTTCAGAGATGAACTCCTCATACGCCTGTTGATTGAGGCGTACGACCAGCGTCTTGTAGGAGGAGCCCACCTTCATATCGTCGGATTACGACACAGCTTTCTCGGTGGAGGAGAGAGTTTTCCAGCAGAGTCGCCAGCTTGTTTGCCATTAAAATCTTTTGA
The DNA here is from genome assembly GCA_029216955.1 of Iris pallida. Taxonomy (NCBI): domain Eukaryota; kingdom Viridiplantae; phylum Streptophyta; class Magnoliopsida; order Asparagales; family Iridaceae; genus Iris; species Iris pallida. Next base: position 1,349,621 of record JANAVB010031614.1, on the reverse strand, counting down.
TGGAAATTTTAATACAAACAGAACAGTGTTACAATGTAGGACTTATACGTAGTCCTAGGAGTACACTTTTGTTTATCTGGGTCCCTTGTGCCGATGGAGCGAGTGGTAATACGTTGACTCCGTTGACGATCTGACGACGGTTATCGGTTCTCTGAAGGTCTGAGTTGCTCTGGGTGTCGGAGCTTGCTGAGAGGAGGAAGACGTTGAGTGTCTGTATCTGCCTCTCTGGTTGTGCGATGTCTCTATCTATCTACGAATGTTCGTCTCTGTGTGTGTGTGTAGGTATGGAAGAAGGAAATGATCCCTCTATTTATATAGTCTGCAGGCTGGCTGCTCATGCGCGCATATGTAGGATGCGCCTGGACGCGGAGACGCCACGTGGTGATTGCTGATGGAGGCGCATGGACGATACGCCCTGATTGAGGGATTGAATTCTTCATACTGCTGTTGTGGGCCGGCACGTAGCAGAGAAGGGAATTTTTCTGTTGCTGAGATCTTGGATGAATCGAGTCAAAGGACACATGTCATCGGCCCATGGCTCGGATATCTCGGATTTGGTGGGGAATGATCTGGTAGGGTGCGCCTGGGATTGGACGCATGAGGAGACTTTGGCTCGTAACCTTTGGGAGCCACGAACCATTCAGGACGCATGGCTTTTGAGGCGCATACGAAGCTTCAGTAGTGACTTTACTTCTGTCTTTTGGGATCAGAGAGAAGTCTGGGACGCATGGCTTTTGAGGCGTATGCAGAGCTTCAGTAGTAACTTTACTTCTGACTTTAGGGATCAGAGAGAAAGTCTGAGACGCATGGCTTTTGAGGCACATGCAGAGCTTCAGTTGTGACTTTACTTCTGCCTTTAGGGATCAGAGAGAAAGTCTGAGACGCATGGCTTTTGAGGCACATGCAGAGCTTTGGGCGCATGGCCACGGAGGCGCATGCAAGTGGTTGGGCGGCCACGTGGCTTGTAACCGCCGAAGGAAAGTAATGATGATGCTGACGTTGGCGACGCTTCATTTTTTGAAAAAGAGTCATCGAGAGGCGTGCTGCCAACTCTGTCAGACTTCAGCATTTAATGTTCTTTGACAGGTGATGGACTGTCGAGTGGGCGCATCGATCGGCGTTCTACTAGGCGCATGGGGCCGCATGGAGGCGCATGCTTGTGAAGCGCTTGGTGCTGAGGGACGCGTCTGTGTGATGCGCGGTCTGGCCGGCGCATCCGCTCCGCTTGACACGTCTTTTGGTACGACTGTTACGTTCTTCGAGTGCTTTAAATAGCCGTTTTTGACTTGGCTGAATTCGAAGCGTCAGGTTCATCCATTTAATGCAAATTCATTGCACGGGATTCGGAGAGCCATCCACTTGGCGCATGGGTTTGATTTGCCCGGCCTATAAATAGTGGCATGGAGAGAGTTTGCTTCTCGTTCTCTCACGTCCTTCCGAAATGAACTTGTTTATTCGAGCACATTCTATTGACGAGATGTTCCCGAGGGTGAAGATGCGATGCTTTGTCTTCATTGATGCACTTGAAGGTGACTGTTACATCCAAAAGTCGGAGTCGAGGGCTTCTGAGGCAGGCAGAAGGTGCCTGTTGTATCCAAAGATCGGGATGCACGAGCCTCGTCTCCGTTATGTGGGAAGAGCCGCAGATCGGAATTGCGGTGCTGCGGCTTTGGGGGCTCTTTCTTCCTTCAAAATGGGTGTTGCCCATTCTGGTTGTGTTGAAAGCTGCTCCTTTAGCCGTGGTTTCGATTACGGTCTTCCTTCGCCTTTGGAGGTTCTTTCGAAGCCTCCTCTGACCACAGGTTGGCTTGCGGTGCTCTTCTCTTCCTCGGTTTGGGGAGCTCTTTCGCCAGCTAGTGTCACGCCCACAATGCTATCATTACCAAACACGTTCCATTTACTCTTGTGCACCGTCTATCATTCATTGTCTTTCTAATCTTGCCTTAGGATCAGTTTCATGGCATATGTCATAACCTATCCCGTGTTACCAAATTCAAGTGTCGCGTGGAAATACATGCACGACTTACCCATACTTACCGTCCGGCCTTCCCTGTCCAACGTAAACCAAGTTAGTCAACAATTCATATGAAATAACTTAACGTAGTTCATGGAAGCATTCAATGTAAAGTGCATGTCCTTGCCTCGGGTTCTAGCATGTCGTAGGCACGTTTTCTAACTCGTTTGCTCGAAGTACTCTTGATCGTTTTGTGTTATATTCAAGCCTATTCAGAATGTGCTTTGTACAGTTAACTTAGACTACTTTGATTTCAATACAAGGACTTACACGTGGATTGCCACCAACAAAGCCCACTTAAATCTATATGCACCGGTCGCTGGCATCACAAGCCATTTTGGACACTTCCAATCGTGGTATTTCTCAACTTAGCGTAGGGTGAGGACTGGCACACACCCCGTTAGTCTCTTGAAATACCTCAGCACTTACGTCCCCTGGGTGGCCAAGTCCGCACCCAGGCATGCCCGTAAGCCTCGACTTGGTCCGCCTAGGCCGGCCACGATCCTCCTTTTGATCATGCCGCGGAGTCCGTATCACCCGTGCACGGGTCCGTCCACGAACATTTCGTATTTTATCGTCATAGGCTAACCCTTAGCCACAATACGTTATCGACCAGGTTGGCGTCCGTGCAGCGCGGGTAGCGAGCCCCGTTGCACGTGCCCGTCACACCTGTCGCTAACCATTTCTTTCCTTCTTATCTTTTATTCATTCTTTCTTTTACTTGTCCATTCGTTCATTGGTTCATTTTCGTATTCATCCATTCGTTGGTTCATTCATTCACTCGTTTATTCATTCATTCTTTCATTTATACATTATGCAACTTCCCGAGCGGGAGTCGCCTTGGCGACCCATCGGTCCCATAGTCTTTCAATGTTGCTAAACTCTACTCTGAACGACTATGTTGATAGTCTTCCCGTTTCATTGTTGTAAACCATTCATTGTTTCATTGTTGGACGCATAAGGGACTTGAACATAAGTTTGTGCCTTAGCACGAGCGTGGAGCACGGTACGAGAGTTCTCATATTTTCCATGTTTCTTTCCATATTCTATACAAGCATACAAGATGGGATTAATCCCTTAGCTAGGTGCGTTGGGTCATTTATTAGCATGTGCGGTGTTATTACCTAGCGATTTCAGTGATAGTGTCCGTATTATTATGTGTCTAGGCTAAGCAAAGACGGGTTCATCGGAGCCACCCACCTTAGCGATGTTCGCATCGGCCGAGCGATACTCCGAGCGCGCCTTTGAAAGTCTAAGTCTGGATTCATCTTGCCGGGCCAATGTAAGCCTTGCGTCGATTCTTCATCTGGTCGATGCCAACTCTTCGGGTCGACGGCTCACTTGAGTCGTTGCACTTGCCGTTTGAATCGGCGTTCCGCTAGGGCGGAGCGGGTCATTACAGCTAGAGGGTTGATTGCCACCCTCGTTCTGTTCAATAAATGCTTCATTAGTCGAAGCATTTAGACGGCGGTGAGCCTGGCTGGAAGAGTGGCACATAACTGAGCTGCTGAAGGGATGCACATAACTGAGGATGCACATAACTGAGCTGCTGAAGGGATGCGCCCGGCTGGGAGCGCATGGTGGGATGCGCATGATGATGCTGCGCCTGGCTGTAGACTTAGGGTCTTTTTTTTGTAGAAGTTCTCCTTTGTACAGCCCCTTTTTTTAAGACATGTAATAGACTTTTATATGAAATAAAAATCTTCTTTTAATGTCTCTATTCCTGTTTTGCTGTGTCCGAGTACTTTTGTCTGAACTTCCTGGCGCATGTAGTGTTTGGCGCATAGGATCTCTGATCGTGAAATTCCATGCTTCTACAAGGGCATTCTCTATCCTAAGGTTCCTTGTAGGCTTTTCCTAAGAATATATCGTAAGGTCTATAGGTTAGCCTCTATATAGGCTTCCGTACAAGCTTAGCCTGTATCCTATCCTAGGCTTTCTATTTTTCGTGACCTGCATGGGCCACCAACAAAAAGACGTGTCACGTCCCGCTTCCAGGATACGGTGAGCCGAGTACGTAACAACATCTCCAGGCTACGCGACATATGAATACTCCAGTACCCACATTCGCGATTGTCGCCCGTAGGGTTCTAGGATAGGTTATCACAGGTCACTATCTTGCATAATAAAAATCAATATTGTTCTACAAGGGACATTATAAGCTATAAATAGGAAATAGACTTTTCTACCCAGTAACAATTAATCCAATATATAATATAAAAGTATACCTGAATAATGATATAGACAGTATTCTGATTCCGACATAATTGCCTTCAAAAGTAAAATCTCGTTCTTGTTCTCCAACTTCCTTTCAGCTTGTCGTAACAGTTCCTTGGAAGTATGTCTACAAATCTAGTGAACAATACTAGGTCGTCAATACGACAAGCAAGCCCTCGGTCAAAGGAGAGAGTTATGAATGTGGAATGATAATACAAGTGAAAACAAAATATAGTAACTAGAGCAATTAAACTCATATCTTGTGATATTGGTCAAGAAGTAAGTAGTTCTCAAAATAATGTCACAAGGACACGACAAGATCTTTCTAGACCTAAATACAATTTAGAGAAACTTTCTGGATCACACACACTCGCCTAGCATCTCAACAATAACCCCATTGGCCCGGGATCAGGCTTGTACAAAACGGATGGTGCTTAGATTCTCCAGCAGTCTGTACTATCACATATTGATGTGATTACAAGCAGGATAGCGTCATGAGTTAGTTTCTGAATCATCTGGGTCGAGTCATCGAATCATGAGCTATAAAAGGAAGTTCGTATGACTTGGACCTTTCCAAGAATATCGAACCTATTCATTAGAAGTCTGAGCTGAAACTCAGGGCTTAGATGTCTAATGAATTAACCATTATTCGGAGCTAAAACTCAGGACATGAGACATACACAATGGAAGTCTGAGCTGAAACTCAGGGCTTAAATGTCCATTTGTATCAGGAAGATGAGCTAAGCCTCACCTCGGATATTCGCGCGGCCGCACGAACACCGATTCAGGGACTGATCAGTACGAAAGACAAAATCCCATATTGCAAAGAGGTCAGCCGGGTGTGATCCAATGGTTTCTCTCCCAACCCCATGCAACCTATTCTAGACATTCAGACTCTAGAGAAACTATCCCCCAAACGGGAATCCTGGAAGCCAAGTCACATTCAAGTAATAGTTTCGTCTATTCCGAAACTAATATAGTCCAAGAAGTGTTTACAAAATTCTAAGGTACCAAATTGGACAACGATTTCCAAAAATCCCTCCGATGTTATAGATTGGAGATGGATGGTTCCAAGAATCTAGAACTTAAGTCAAAGTTTCTAAAGAGTCTGAAATCTCGGAAAAGAGACTATCTCCGAAAATTCTTAAAAATTTCGGCAATCTTCTTTGTATTTACTGATCCGGAAATATTTCCAGAACACATAAACACAAAGAATAATATATGGGCACGCCGACCCCTTCGGCGGAGTAACCCTCAACATCGGCAACACGCAATATATATAACCAGGTACGCCGACCCCTTCGGTGGAGCAACTCTCAACACCGGCAACACGCAATATATAATAAAGCTATGCACAATAAAGTAGCTTTCTTACCTTGGCGAGCAAGCAAGCAATAAGGTTAAAATTTTAGCATTTGCCCTTCTTCTAAATTGTCATGACCCGCTACCCAAATTGCTGGGCCGGGTCGAGTCATGTCCAGCCCGCGCTTGCGATAAAGCGCAGTAAGCTGTTCTAGAGATAACAAGATAAGACTAAATGTGCTAACAGTTCTATAAGTAAATAAAAGTCATAAATGCTCCAAACACAAAAGTCGTCTCATAGAATAGTGAGTCCAAGTACAAGTCTGAAATGTAAAACTGGATACAGGTCCAGTTACAAAATACATAGTCTAATACATGACTACTCTCAAAAGTCTAAAGCAAATAGACAACTAGACGAGGTTCCCCGCAGGTACATTCTCGTAAGACAAAGCCTGGTCCTCGACAGTAATTCCATAATACGAATCACAGAGCAACTCCTCATCAGTAAGTATACCTACAACGTTATCCTGTCAGGACGGAAGCAAGTACTGAATCTAACAAACATATAATACTGATCATGTGACGAAAAAAAATGACATATCATGCTTATCCGATTTTAGTTACATTTTATCATGGCAATAATTAATTGTTTTTAACGTTTAAAACTGTAGTAGGTGAGTGATCAGTCAATAGGTAATCAGGATGTACAGCGGTACATATCAATTTTCTGAAGTATACATACGTACACTTAACGGCATCGGTGTACATCCATACACAAACGCGGGACCAGACATACGACACAGATACATATAGAATATAACGGTGCTCGGTAAATACATACGGAGAAGGGGGTCACGATCACGTACACTACTAGCAGTTTCCCCTTAACCCGTTATTTAAACATGTGAGAGATATGAAAACTATCCTAAACATGACAGACACTGAAAGTAATACAACATGCAAAGTTTTAACTTGCTACCCCAAGGATCAGCATTTAACATGGTTGGTGAATCGCAGTTTATTGTTTTATAGCAGTATGTAAAGTTTGTAGAAAGTACTTGCCTCTAGCAAAGCAAAACAGCGATAAGAATGCTATAGATGCCTGGTAACTCGTCACTGTAGAAATAAATACATAACTTAGTTTTTACACTAAGTTAAACACTAAGACACTAAGTGGTGCAACACGACTTGTGACTGGACACCTAGCCAAAATGATGACTTTAGCATAGGAGACCAATGTGGGGTGACTCAATACTATAACTAACTTTCTAGGGCCTTTACACTAGTGCGAAGTGGGGTTTAATACGACTAAAACTCAAATTTACACAAAACATTAAAAAGTCGTAACTATCCAATAAATAAATCAACTGTACATTGTGTTCCAACAATTTTTGAGGTAGACAAAAAGCTCAATTTTTTTCATAAAATAAAGTATCAAAATGATCCTTGTTAATTATAGAAATTTATTGTAATTTTTCTGGAATTTATTAACCAGTACATGTATTTTACAAAAATCAGTTTTCATTGGTACACAGAAAGTGAGTTCTGGTTTCATATGTCAAAACAGTGGCAAAACTGTAAATTAAATACTGTAAAAATTATGCTAAATTAGCTAAATTAACATATTATCTAAATACTATTTTTCCAGAAATTTAACAGCAATTAAAGTATTTTTAGAAATTCAAAAATAGCATTGTACACAATCTGAAATTAAATAATTAATTATCTGCGTATTTTGTCCATGTACATAATTTGAACCAGAGTTCAAATACAGGACCCAAGGCCATGAATCAAGTCCAATATGACTTGTACAGGTCTTGAATGTGTGAAAACACATTGGAGCCCAAAAACCCATGCTAGACTTGGACACCAAATGGTTGCAGTAATAAAATACAAGAATTTAAATAATAATAATATATTTTCAAAGTGGTAAAAATATACAAGTCACAAAATATGCAATAAAATAATCTTGTAAAATTTACATAATAATAATTTACACTAGGTAGAGTGAAATACATATATAAATATATAACAACAACATGTTATATATATACATATAAATATATAGATATTTATATATATATATATAATGGATATATATATACATATAATAAATATACATATATATATAATAGAAATAAAATATATGTACACATACAAATACTGTATACATATATATATAAAACAATATATATATAAAATATATACCTATATTTACATATACACATATATATAATAAAATACTAATTATAAAATATATATATATATATATATATACAATTACTGTATATATATACATATAACAGTATATATATACAAAAATACATATATATATATATATATATATATATATATATATATATATATATATATATATATATATATATATGTATATATAAAGAAAAAAAAATATATATATATAAAGGAAAAACAAAAACAAAATAAAAAGAAAACAGAAAAGAAAAATAAAAGAACACAGCAGGGGGGGTTCGAACTCGGCCCAGGGGGGTCGGGTTCTCGGGTGCGGTCAGGCTGGCCAGGGGGTCAGCCCGCTCTGGGTGTTAGGGATAGGGTTTTGTTTAGATTTAATTAGGTTTTTAGTTAATATTATTAAAACCCGATAAAACAAGCCCTGTGTCCTGACAGTTAGGGACACAGGAGTCTCGTGTCCGTGCTAAGCACGACACGCACGGGTCCTAATACGCGTGTCCAGACTCTCCAACGTACTGCTCGTGTCCTGGCGAGTCACGCGTGTGAAGACGAGACACGCAAGCGACACGAAAATAAAACTGACACGTACGTGTCCGAGCAGTGCGGGCTATTGGGGCGGCGACTGGGCGGAGGAGACGTCGTGGCGGTGGCGCTCAGGTGGCGCTGGACTCGCCTCAGCGCGGCAAATCGATCGGTGGTGGTGGATGGGGGTGATCGTCGTCGGGGTGGTGGCGTTGGGGTTAGCCGGAGTTAGGGTTACGGCGAACTGGGAATGGGCGGTTGTGGGTAGCTGGGTGGTCGGGGATTTTACCTAGGGTTTGGGTTAGACTGGGGGGTTCTTATAGGGGGGTTTAAGTCGGTCGGGCTGGGCTAGGTCGGCCGGAAATGGCGGGGGCAGCTGACCGGTCGTCGGTCGCTGACCGGTCGTCGGGGGTGGGTAGAAATTAGGTTTAGCAATTAGGTCCTCGTAGTTTTAGGATTTACAAGTAGGTCCCTAACAATGACTAAATGCAAAAATAAATTGCATCCCGCACTTAAAACAATTTAATAAATTACAAACTACTATTAAAATAATTTAAATATTTACAAAATGCTATTAAAACAATTTAGTTAATTACAAAACTATATTAAAACATTTTAATTAATTACAAAGTGATATATTTTAATTTAAAAACTATTTAAAAATTATTTAAAAATTCTAGAAAAATTCCTAAAATCATAATAAATCATTTTAAAGCTAATTAGGCCATTAGCAACTAATTAATTCAATTTTTGAAAAACAGGGGCTGACATAAATACTCTTCCAAGTTCAAGAAAACTCAATTTAGTAAGTAAAGATATATCGTAGGCCTAATGTTAGTTGTTTACAAAACTAAGCACAAAATCTTAACTTGTAATAATATAGTGGACTTCTTGAGTGTACAAGATAGTCGTTTCACTTCAAAAGTTAACTAGTATGTTAACATATTTAACCGATATCCAGAAATAACCCTTCTTGTTGTGTTTTTATGACAATAAGGATCATTTAAGCTTAAATTAAAATCTGGACAAAAATAAAATATTATACAAAATTGGTAATTAATCAAGTTTTCACATTTTTGGAAGGGTATATCAAAGATATATTATGTGTGTATATTTATACAAGAACTTTTTGATTTGTATGTATTTATCCTTACATGCATAAACTTCTACATATATGCTTGTGTCCAAGTTGTGTCATAGTGTGAGTGGATATAATTTTACTAGCATGTTGGGTTTTTGACATATATATATATATATATATATATATATATATATATATATATATATATATATATATATATATATATATATATATAGTAAAACAACAACATACATCTACATATCCATAACAAGAGTTCAAAAAAAAAAATCGGAAATGCCCTTCTTTTTCATGATGTGTCCAACATCGTGTCCAATTCACACATTTATGTATATACACATTCATGAGTGAATTCTAGCAAATTATTCCTAACACTCACATTTGTAATTTCACAAAATTGAATTTTGTTCATTAGTTAATGAGATTCCAGAAATATATATATATATATATATATATATATATATATATATATATATATATATATATATATATATATATATATATATATATATATATATATACACTACAATACTCAAGAAAGTAAATTTAGAAAACCAATTATCAAGAGGAAGGAGTAGGAGGGCTTGCCTTGAAAAATTAGGGATTTGGAAATTGGGATTTAGGGCTTGGATCTCCTTCTCCAAGTATCTTCCTCTCCAATTTTTTTTGTAGAAAATAGATTTTGGGTTTAGTTTTTGATGAAGGAGATGGAGAGGGAGATGATGATGGTAGTGTTGGAGGTGGTGATGGAGTTGGTCGGCCGGAGAGCTTGGAGGCGGCCGGAGGTGGAGGGGCCGGCCGGCTGGCCGACGGCAGCAGCCGCCGGGGCAGCGCCGACGGGCGCGCCCGCGCGCGTGGGGCGACGGGTCCGACTGCCTGGGTGATGGAGAAATGAGAGAAATAGAGAGATGAGGAGAGTGTGAGAGAGATGAAGAGGGGAGAAGATCGGTTGAGGGGAGAGAGGAAGCCGAGAGGGAGAGAGTCGGGAGAGGGAGCACGAGAGAGAGGAAGAAGGTTGCTGCTCTCTCTCTCTCTCTCTCTCTAATTCTCTTTTTAAAGAAAAGAAAACAAAAATGGCAAAGACCAAAATGCTCTAATCCTCCTCATGCATGAAGACAAGTGTCTTCATGTGAATTTACCTAAATATCCTTGTAGCTTCATGCAAAGGGACAAGTGGATGATGATGTGTCATAGAAAATATGCAATTACATATATATATATTTTTTCCAATGACCAAAGTTGCAATATATATATATATATATATATATATATATATATATATATATATATATATATATATATATATATATATATATATAGAGGATGAGGGAGGTGAGGTGCCACCCTATATATGGAGGGTGTCTACTTGTCACCCCCCACATGCTATCATCATGCACCCATGTGCATGATGATAGCATGGGGGGTGACAAGTAGACACCCCCCGTGAGGTGGCATCCTACCTCCCTTATTCTCTCTCTCTCTCTCTCTCTCTCTCTCTCTCTCTCTCTATATATATATATATATATATATATATATATATATATATATATATATAAGAAATTAGTTAATACTTATAAAAGAGTTAATATGATTTAATTAAAGCTAATAATTCAATGAACAATTTTTTTTTTTTTTGAAATAATTAATTCTTGTGGCTACCAGGAAATTCGATGTCGGATTTCGTATTTCGAATGCAGCTATGACAGGGTGGGGGCATGGATAGCTGGAGGGGAGCAGGGGGAGGAGGGTAATTTTAAGTTTAGGACAAGGGTATTTTTGTCAAAAATAAATTTAGAGTATGCAGGTGTACCAAAAAAAAAGTTTATGATATCAAGCTGAAAAATTGGAATAGTTGAGAGTATCAAGTTGCAATTAAGTTGTTTCTCATAGGGGATGTTGGGATGTTTCTCTTCTTCTTCTTCTTATTCTTTTTTCTTTGCTCGGGAATTTTTGTGGATACTGTATTGTATGTCTTTTGGACCCACTGTTCTCCATCTTCCACCATAAATAGAAAGGATAATACATTCATGTGGCTCAATCCAATGATCTTCTACCACCCAGCCAGAGCTTTTATGCCTCTCCTCGCTTACCATAAGGGCTACTCGGGTTCGGCTATTGGGATGCTTCTCGAAAGTGTGAAAGTGTCACTTTCAACATGTTGTAATGTAATGTATTTGTAATATAAGTGTAAATATTTCACTTTTTAAAATATATTTGTATGCATAGTTTTTTCCTCCCTCGCAAGTGCGAAGTTTCAAACCATTTTGTTTGGATGACAAAATAAAAGTATAGGTGAGGATTAAAAAAGTAGAGAGCATAACTACTTGTAGTGGAGTTACAATACACTGCTCCTGCAACTGAGAAATGAAGAAATGACACTTTCAGTTGTAATGAAATGTCATATCACATCCACTTGCAATGGAGTTACAACGTCAACCTAAACACGAAAAATGTCTCGACATGGAGGCAATTGCAGTTAAAGTACCATTTTCAGTACACTTTCGCCTTTCCAAACGGCCCCATACTGATTTTCCATTATTGCGTCTTATGCAATCTTTCTTTATCCACCGCTTGGGTCGGTCTTCATACCTTACTCTGAATTGTTACGTTTTGATTTTGCCAAATCAATAAATTGACATCGAATGTGATCATGTACAAGTCTAAAGTGTATTTGTCCAAAATATGAACATGCACATGTAATAAATCAAGTGAATATAAGGTTGAAACAATCACAAAAGCATAAAGTTGAAGACACGGTATAACAAGAAAATAGCTTTTTATATTAATAATATTGCAGCAACGTACAAATTTCTCACAAAATAACTGAAATGTCGTCTCGGCTTACGTGCTATGAAATAAATAACCACCTGAAAACTGTCATGAAATAATATGTTTGTTCCATACATTATGTTTATTTATTACATTGAAATATAAAATGCCTTAAAAAAGAAAGAACTTCAAAATACTTCGAAATTAAGAGCTTCAAATGCTTCGCGAGTCTTTTATCGCCCTTGAGCGCCCGTGTTGTTTCCAATACCTGTGGAGGAGGGGATTAGTATACATTAGATAATATATACATTATCTAATGTCAGGTATTCTATCTCTAGATCCCTCTGAATATCACAACAAGTCTATATCTCAATCCACGAAAAATAAATATCAAGAAAGAACAAAGTGCATTAAAGTTGACTGGCCAATAATACATTTGGTCCGATCAAGCACGAGAATAACGAAGATAGCAAAACTATACACTACATCAACAGCATGGAATAGTACGATATGCAGTATAACCACAAAAGAACAATAAGAGAGTATCACTAGCGATACCTAAAACCTGCAGAAATACGCACCAACATCAATCCTATGGATGGAGTTCAACAAATACCTGGATAGAAACCATATCCTCAAACGGACGTATCAAAATACATAATATACATGCCAAATATGAACTAAATACAAATACGTGGAAGTGGTAACCAAGATACGTGAATGCAAATGGGACAAGTTTCGTATCCATAGGCTTTGGATGCTGTCACAAACATCACAAATGTAATGTCCTGCTCCGTGCGGTGCATTATGATGATTTGTTGACTCAAAGGGTCTGGTTGGACTTGTATTCATGCGAATGAATCATTCAGAGATCTATGTGATCAATGTAATGCCCCGCTCCCAAAGGAGACATTGTGTTGGCTTCTTTGTTTGAATAAGATTGCTGGATGTAATTAGCTGTAAGCCCCTCCCTTTCCAAAATACTTTGCTCGATAATATATTTAGCTACAAGAAAAAATGAACAAGACAATAAATCAATAGGAAAATTTTTAATTTCTTAATAGTTAATAAGGTAATCATTGTGGAAGTGTTAGAGTTGTTAGTTATTCATTTAAAGTATATGTATATGTAGAGGGGTGCACTAGAACCAGCCAGCTGGTTTTGTACTATGGAGAGAAAGGGAGAGAGGAGGATGGGATGAGCAAATTGTTGGGTGCGTGCAGAAGCATTTGTCAACCCACCTGATTAAAACCAACCACCGTCTAACAAACACCGAGCACAAGATGAAGACAAGTATATGGCTGTGACGTACGTCACTTGGACAAATCCCAAGTTCAACCCCCTCACCACTCTCAAGAAAAAAAAAAGAAGATTACGATTGAGATCACTCACCAAAACGTAGCAATCTTCCTAACCGAAGTTGATGACTCCTCGATTAGATATTCTTCTTCCTTCTGTCTTGGATGACGAAGTCCTAAGAGCAAAGTACGGACTTTCTCTTAGATTTCCTTGTGGACGAGCACCCGGAACTTCCACTTTGTGCCTCCATCCTCACCTCATATAAATAAGATGAGAAATCTAATTTTAGGGTTAAAAAAAATCCTAAAAGTAGTCCACTATCAGATCTGGCCGTCCACCAACAACCAACGGTGTAGATTATATCCCATCACCAATTATGGACGTCCAAATATGGTCAAATTAAATATTTGATACAAATTTGTAAACTAATTAAATCAGATATTTAATGTAGATTTTCAAATCATATCAAATTAAATATTTGACCATATATGGACTCCAAAATTTGTTCTTATCAAATTCAGACTGGACTCCAACACAAACGATAAGAATTATATGGAGATGAGTAGATGTGAGAAGAGAGCTTTCTATTTATGTATCTGTTATATTTATAATACATAGAGAAACGTTGGAGATTAGATTATTTCGGTTTCTTTGTTTTAAATTTTGTACCTACCTTCTTCAAGTATAAATAGTGTATTTATTTATTCATTATTTTCATAATAGTTGCATCAATCTTCTATTTTTATTTTACTTATTATTATCCTATTGTTATATTTTAAGTATATAGATAATTACTTTGTTTATATTTTATTTTTTAAAATACAACTTGAATTTATAATGGTGTCATTTGAAATATATATATATATAATATTTGATCTACCGCCAAAATCTCTTGCAAGCTCCTAGTAACTACACAGGCAGATTCGGGTCGAACCGTATTGTATTACAACTCTGCCATATCTTAATTTATACTAGTAAATGCACGTACGTTGCACGTAAAATAATAATAATATAATTATAGCCAAAATTTTTTTTTCGCTCGTGTGGTTAATGTGAGAAGTATTCTTCTTGGTTGATTGAGTTCAGTTTCTCATGTTGTTGTATATAATAAATTAATTTTTTTAAATAATTAATTTTTTTAAATTAATAAATGATGATATAAACACTTTTGAGTAGTTTTTCAGGCTCATTATAATTGTAGAGATTAATTTTTTTAATAATTAAGTTTTTTTTATTTTTTTAATAAATGATGATATACATACGTCGCACTCTTGAGTAGTTTTCCAGTCGTAGAAATAAACGTTAGTATTTTGTTTGGGCCTGGGCTTGTTGGCCCAAGGGAGTGCCGATATTTTTTAAGATGATTCCAAAGGAAGTTACTCGCCTCCATTAAGCCCCAGCCCCAGCCCCAGCCGAAACCAAACCCCTCTTCTTATTCCCCCACTATGGCGTTGGCCACTTCCATCTCAGCCACCTCCATTGCAAGTTTCCACAGACTTCCCCAACGGAAAACTGGACTGCCCACTTCCCCTCTCCGACTTCCGTCACTTCCTCCCACCACCTACAGGTACTGACCTTTTTTTCTTTTTTCTCTTTTATTTATTCTTGTAAATGTTACCCCAATTTGTTAATAGAATGAGCTAGTGGTGCATATTAACCTTCGATTACATGCTAATAAAACGAAAATAAGAGGAGAATAATAATAATAAAAAATAGAGTAAGATGCGAATGGAGGAGTGCTTTTGGAGTACTTTTTGATCGCCAAGATATTGTTGAGGTTGAAAGGGAATAAGACCAGATATGGTCTATGTATTGGAGTTTTGGGGGGCACTAAAGAAGCAACGTTTTCGAAGAAGATTAGTGTAGCTGAAATGAGAGTACTAAGATAGACGAATGACAAATAATTACTAAGTCCCCTTGGCAATTCTAGGGGTAGCGGTTATGAGGTGTTTTTAGAGTACCGGTTATGAGCGGTTACGAGGGGTCCGGTTTTGGGTGGTTTTTAAGTAGCGGCTTTTAAACCAGTCCAATCCATGCTTGGTAATTCACTAACAAACGGTTCTGAAAGTTTTTTACACGAATAAAATTAAATTAAATAGGGAAGGGTATTAGTAGTTATAAACTTATAATTATATATTTTGGTGAGGTTATAAATGGAATAAAATAATAAAACCCCTCAAAACCCACCGATTTGGGGTGTTTATAAAGCCCCACCCAAAATTACATTACACCGATTTTAGGGGATTTTTGAGCCGACCAAAACCAGTGCCTCAAAGAAATTAACAAGTGGAGATTTTCATAAACGGTCGGTTCAAAAACACCCCAAAACCGGTGAAAACACATTTACCAAGCAGACCCTAAAGAATATGATGAAAATGAGTAAATAACGTGGTGCAAATGAGTACATTCGTGGGAAGTTGGAGATGACGCTAATCGAGGACAAGATAAGAGAAAATTATTTAGATGGTATGGACATGTGCAATAGAGATCAATAGGTGCACCTGTAAGGAGCTATAAGGTAGCGGTTAAAGGGGTCGCTAGTGTTTGGTTGCTAAAGGTTTGCGAGTTTGGTGACGATGTAAAAAAAGGGGTTGTATAGATAGTTTATTCCCACATTGAGTAGGAAGTTAGAGGATGATGTATAGATATAAGATATTGGTTTGGGACTTACTAAGAGGGTTCCTTTTTAAGTCATACGGGCGAAGTCCAATATCATACCTCGTGGATCAACTATGGTTCAAATTTTACCGCGTTACCAACATGTGAACATGTGGTATCAAAAGCCCAATGTTACAAGTTGGAAATAAGGTTGTTCGGATATCAGAACTAAGGTTGGAGGGACTAAACATATCGACTTCAAGGATAGGTCTAGCTCATAGGTCCAAGTTGGAGCACAGGAAGTGAGGCTAGGGAGTTGATTTATAAGGTATGATATTGGACTAGGCCTATATGACTTAAAATGAAATTCCGTTATTAAGTCGAAAACTAATCTCATATATCGACACTCATTTTCCACTTTCTATTCAATGTCAGACTAAACTTTCTATAGAGCTCCCTCTTATATTTTCACCTAATGTTGCAGGGACACCGATTCGACACGACACACTTTAGACACGCACGACGACATAGATTCGACACCTATTTGCTGTCCTAGCGTATTTCTGTGTGTCGGTGGCGTGTCCAACACGTGTGTCCAACATGACACGGACAATACATGAATTTTGTAGTGTCTGTGCTTCTTAGATTGTCACCAAGCTTGCAAGTCTTGAGCGCTCAACCGGATGTGACATACAACCCAACAAAAGTTGGTTAGTACAGGTTGATATCATAGATAGCTCATTGCTGAGAATAACAACATCAGTATGCTCCAGGAGGAGGCCATATAACATAGATGGAGTGTTTTTGCCATATAGCATAGATGGAGTACCAACTTTAACAGTTGTTTGTTGGCATTCTAAACTGAAGAGAGGAGGCCTCTATCTTTCAGATGGATTAGTGGATTAGAAGAGAGCTCACCATCTTCTCAGAGTTTCTTAAGGCTGTTATTGTTTCCATCTCAAAGAAGGTTATTTTTGCATGGTCAATGGTTGCTCCTATTGTATTCTGAAGAGATTGTTAACCTAACCATGTCCACTTTATCATCATTCCACTTCGTGTGCGTATGAGAATCAATGTTTGTGGCTTCTATAAGCATACTAAATTTTAATGTTTGGAAATACACTTCAATTTGAGGAGAATAAACATGAACGTTAATCAAACCGAGCTCAAGACATTGGAGGATCATTCTGAAATTGCTTGTGCTTTTTTCAATCAGTGTGGTGGTATTTGACTTTGTTATGTCTTTGCATGAATCTTAACATTTATATAATACTTGGGAGCATCTGATGCTTAATAGACCAATATAGATACTTAAGAGCTTAGTAGTTTAAACTTTATGTAGGTTATAAGCAGTCATGTTAGTCTGTAATTAAGTTTGTAATTTTTTTCATGAACAATAGTCAGTAGGTAGTTTGGAGCAGGTATGCTGCCCATGATGTAAGAAATTAGGTATAGAGATTATTCAGTTGAGTAGGTGAATAAGGTGATCCTGTTTTAGTTCTTAACTGTTTTCTAAAAAAGGTACGGAGTACTATACCAAATCATGAGCTTCCAATCTTCACTAAAATCAGATAAATTCACCTCTTATCAGTGTTGTAAAATTCGCTAGACGGATTCGGTGCGCCAAAGGGGTGCCTAGGCGCCGAAATGTTTTTTATTTTTTATGTATGTAGTTTAGTTCATATATATTATGTGTATGTTAATATAAACACAAAACCAAGTTTGACAACTTGGCTAGAAGCTTCAGTCATAAAATAGGGGCACTGTTTGGGGGGGGGGGGGGGGGTTGGGTGAAGGTTCGAGTCCTTATAACAAATTTTTCGTATAACATACTTTTTTTTATTTTTTAGCCCTCTCCCTCCTCTCCTCTTCGTCTCCTTCCTCTCCTCTCGTCTCCTCTCCCTCTCCTCTCCCTCCTCTCCTCTCCTCTCCTCTTCGTCCCCCTCCCCTCCTCTCCTCTCCTCTCCTCTCAGCTGAAGCAGCCGCAGCAGAAGCAGCAAGAAGAAGCAGCAGCAGAAGCAGTCACAGCAGCAGCAGCAGCAAGATGAAGCAGCAGCAGAAGAAGAAGCAGCAAGAAGAAGAAGAAGAAGCAGCAGCAAGAAGAAGCAGCAGCAGCCGTAGGTAAGTATGTTTTGTTGATTTTTTTTTTGAAATTTTAAAACTGAAATTTCAAATTTGAGAAATTTGAACTCTAAATCTGAAATTTTTGAATTTTTTTAAATTTGAATTTTCGAACCGCCTAGGGGCCGCCTAGCGCCTAGGCGTCGCCTAGGCCGAAATTTAGAACACTGCCTCTTATATTGCTATCCAATAAAGAATATGATTTGAATAATATGATCCGAATTGATCAAATTAGGGTTTAGAATTCTAGCTTGATGGTGATGGAGATCACCACGATAGCTTACTAAACTATCTAACTCCTATGCAGTTAATAACCTATATATATCGGTTTTATAACCGTTATATATCGGTATCGGTTGATGACCGATTTTTGCTTTTGAAAAAAGGGTAAAAAATGGTCCCGGTAAAATCGGCCGATACGACCGATATTTACCGATATATCGGTTTATGATATAACCGATATCTCACGGTTTGCTTTATATGTTAGGTTACAACTTAAGAGGGAGAGAAAAAAAAGAAAAAAGGAACGACTGCAGCTTCAACCCAACGCGCTTATTCTTCTTCAAAAATAGAGGAAGGTTCTTCTTCGAAGCTGCTCCTACCGGTAAGTTTTTCTTCTTCGATGCTGTTTTTTTTTGCTTCTTCAGTTCTGTTCTTCTTCTTCTTCTTCAGTTCTTCTACTGCTTCTTTTTCTTTTGCTTCATGTTATAGATGTTAGAGCTGTTGCTGCTTTTTTTTGCTTCTGCAGTTTTTTTTGTTTTGCTTCGCTAAATTTCTGGTTCTTCAAATGTTAGAGATGCAGTTGCTTATTTTTCTTCTGCTTATTTTTCTTATTTTTCTTTTGATTACTTCATCAGAAATGTTGCTGCTGCTGTTCCTGCATATTTCAAAAACCAGAAATTTAGAGAGGTTAATGTAATAAAAAAATGAATAATTACTGATTCCTGCATATTCCTGATTACTGCATATTGCTGCTGATGTTCCTGCATATTCTTGATACTGATTACTGCATATTCCTGATTAATGTATATTCCTGCATATTCCTGATTATTGCATATTGCTGCTGCAGTTCCTGATTACTTCATCAAAAAATGGATGAGTTTTTTTTTTATTTCAAAAATGTCTTTGAGAGCTTCAAATAAGGGTGGAACTGGTGGTGCTTCAAATGAGGTAGTTCCGGTTAAGATCAATTCGACTGATGTTGGGTATCGCTATAGAACGGTTATGGATCCCACAAAAAAGGTCAAATTACGTGCAATTTTTGCCAAAGAGTAATACCGGGTGGGATATCAAGATTCAAACAACGCATTGTTAATCAAAGGGGACAAACAAAGGGATGTGATAAGGCTCCTATGCTTGTGCAAAAGGAAGTACAAAAGAGAATGGATGAAGCTGTAAAGAAAAGATTTGAGAAAAATAGAGTCAACAATATTTTAAGCTGACCAAGCTTAAATGAGGACGAGACTGACGCATTTGATGTTGAGGATGCCGATGCCGATGTTTAACCAACACCTGCTAGTATTGCTACAACATCAAGCAAGAAGAGGAAGGAAAGTAGCAATATAAGAGGTCCAATAGATGTAATCTACAAACCTAATATCGAAAAAATACAACAAACGACATTGGATGCTAGCAATCCAATCAAGAAGAAGTTGAAGATGGAGGCTTGGTTGGAGTGGGCTAAATTTTCATACGAGTGCGGTATACCCTTTAATGTTGTGCGTAATCCTAGATTTCAACGCTTTATATATTGCGTTGGAGAGTATGAAAGAGATATGCCTGCACCGTCCTATCATAATGTGCGGGTTACTCTGCTTCAAGATGTTCTGAAGGAGACAATGACTTTTGTTGATTCCTTTAGGCCCAAATGGAAGGAGTATGGATGCTCCATCATGTCAGATTTTTTGACAGATACGAAGGGTCGTTCTTTGATTAACTTTTTAGTTAATTGTCCACAAGGAACGATTTTCTTAAAATCTGTTGATGCTTCAAACCAAATTCATGATGCAGACTACATTGTTGGATTGATTAATGAGGTGATCGCGGATGTGGGAGAGGAAAACATTGTCCCGGTAAACATGTTAATGTAATAAATATGTGACATGACTAGTTAATTCATAGTTCACTTATTTATGTACATTATGTTTTTGTAATTTGTAATCAATTTTCTTTTTATGTATGTAGTTTATCACGGACAATGGTTCCAACTTTAAGGCTGCGGGAAGAAAATTGGAGATACAACATCTAAAGATGTATTGGACTCCTTGCGCTGCACATTGCATCAATTTAATTTTGCAAGAAATTGGTAGTGACATCGACAAGGTTAAGAATGTGTTGTCTCAAGCCAGGAAGGTGGTGGTTTATATATATAACCATTTCATGGTTTTAAACATGATGCGGAAGTTGAGCGGTAGCGAGTTGCATAGGCCTTGTGTAACTAGGTTTGCAACCTCCTTCTATACATTGGAGAGCATATGGAAGAACAGGCAGTACTTGCAACAATTATTCGTTTCTTCTAGATGGGTTCGTAGTTCATTTTCAAAGAGAGTGGATGGAAAGAAGATTGCAAGGATTATTGCAAAAGAGTCATTTTGGAAAAATATGGAGTTGGCTTGTAAAGTGTTGGCTCCCTTAGTAGATGTCTTGAGATTGGTGGACAGGAAAGAACAACCTTGCATGGGCTATATATATGATGCTATGGATAGAGCACAACTCCAGCTTGATAAGAACCTTGCTGATGAACCTGCAGTGCTAATCAAGACCATGACGATTGTTAAAAGGAGATGGGTTGAACAATTAGAACACCCTTTGCATGCAGGTATATTTTAATATATGTTTTTTTTTATATTTATATGCACATGAATGTTACCATATTCATATTTATATGCCAAAATTGGATTATATTTTTAAATGCAGCTGGATATTACTTTAACCCTGCCATATTTTATAAGCATTCAACATCAGAGCTTAATGACACTAGGAGAATGCTTAATGAAGCTTTGATGAGACTTGTGCCAGATATGGTTGAGAGTACTAAAATCTTATCGCAATTGTCGGAATATAGAGAGGCGTTGAGAGATTTTGGAACTACTCTAGCTATAAGAACAAGAGAAATGATATCACCATGTAAGTTTCTTTCCTTACCAATTAACCATTCCATTTATATTTTACATTACATCTTTCTTAATTCTTATTGATGTGAGGAGGGTACTCAATATAGATGAATGGTGGATAAATCATGGCAATGGTACGCCGGAACTACAAAGCTTTGCAAGGAGGGTCTTAAGCCAAACATGTAGTGCTTCGCCTTGTGAGCGAAATTAGAGTGCATTTGACAACGTATGCAACTCACGTTCTTTCTTAATTTGCTATTTTATTTAAATTCAAGCTAGCTAGTTACAAATAATACGTATGCTACCATTATGTCACGTCCCGGTCCCGAAGGACCGATCGTCCTCGCTAAGGCGTGATGTCGCGTGAGCCTAGGTTGCGCTCACGCAAGGCCGGTTCCATAACGGACGATTGTAGGCTACGCGACGAGGTCGTCGTGCAGAAGTCTGAAACAGAAACATTGAATAAACAAGGCAACCCAAGTATTGAAACAAAATCAGTCTTTTATTGATGCTGAAAAATAAGATTACAAAGGGCGCGAAGCGAAGATTACAAGTCGCTCGAGCTCACTTTTTCTCAGATTACAATCACTGAATTTTATTTCAGCTTATTTTTCAGCATCAATAAAAGACTGATTTTGTTTCAATACTTGGGTTGCCTTGTTTATTCAATTTTTTGGGATTTCTGTGCGACGACCTCGTCGCTTAGCCTGTAATCGACCGTTATGGAACCCGCCTTGCGTGAGCGCAACCTAGGTCTTAGCAAGGACGATCGGTCCTTCGGGACCGGGGCGTGACATAATGGTAGCATACGTATTACTTGTAACTAGCTAGCTTGACTTGAAAAAAATAGCAAATTAAGAAAGTGAGTTGCATACGTTGTCAAATGCACTCCAATTTCGCTCATAAGGCGAAGCACTACATGTTTGGCTTATGACCCTCCTTGCAAAGCTTTGTAGTTCCGGCGTACCATTGCCATGACTTATCCACCATTCATCTATATTGAGTACTCTCCTCACATCAATAAAAATTAAGAAAGATGTAATGTAAAATACAAATGGAATGGTTAATTGGTAAGGAAAGAAACTTACATTGTGATATCGTTTCTCTTGTTCTTATAGCTAGAGTAGTTCCAAAATCTCTCAACGTCTCTCTATATTCCGACAATTGCGATAAGATTTTAGTATTCTCAACCATATCTGGCACAAGCCTTATCAAAACTTCATTAAGCATTCTCCTAGTGTGATTAAGCGCTGATGTTGAATGCTTATAAAATATAGCAGGGTTAAGGTAATATCCAACTGTATTTAAAAATATAATCCAATGTTGGCATATAAATATGAATATGGTAACATTCATGTGCATATAAATATTAAAAAAAAAACATATATTAAAATATACCTGCATGCAAAGGGTGTTCTAGTTGTTCAACCCATCTCCTTTTAACAATCGCCATGGCCTTGATTAGCACTGTAGGTTCATCAGCAAGGTTCTTATCAAGCTGGAGTTGTGCTCTATCCATAGCATCATATATATAGCCCATGCAAGGTTGTTCTTCCCTGTCCACCAATCTCAAGACATCTACTAAGGGAGCCAACACTTTACAAGCCAACTCCACATTTTTCCAAAATGACTCTTTTGCAATAATTTTTGCAATCTTCTTTCCATCCTCTTTGAAAATAAACTACGAACCCATCTAGAAGAAACGAATAATTGTTGCAAGTACTGCCTGATCTTCCATATGCTCTTCAATGCATAGAAGGAGGTTGCAAACCTAGTTACACAAGGCCTGTACAACTCGCTATCGCTCAACTTCCGCATCATGTTTAAAACCATGAAATGGTTATAAATATAAACCACTACCTTCTTGGCTTAAGACAACACATTCTTAACCTTGTCGATGTCACTACCAATTTCTTGCAAAATTAAATTGATGCAATGTTGGCATATAAATATGAATATGGTAACATTCATATGCATATAAATATTAAAAAAAACATATATTAAAATATACCTGCATGCAAAGGGTGTTCTAGTTGTTCAACCCATCTCCTTTTAACAATCGCCATGGCCTTGATTAGCACTGTAGGTTCATCAGCAAGGTTCTTATCAAGCTGGAGTTCTGCTCTATCCATAGCATCATATATATAGCCCATGCAAGGTTCTTCCCTGTCCACCAATCTCAAGACATCTACTAAGGGAGCCAACACTTTTCAAGCCAACTCCACATTTTTCCAAAATGACTCTTTTGCAATAATTTTTGCAATCTTCTTTCCATCCTCTTTGAAAATAAACTACGAACCCATCTAGAAGAAACGAATAATTGTTGCAAGTACTGCCTGTTCTTCCATATGCTCTTCAATGCATAGAAGGAGGTTGCAAACCTAGTTACACAAGGCCTGTGCAACTCGCTATCGCTCAACTTCCGCATCATGTTTAAAACCATGAAATGGTTATAAATATAAACCACTACCTTCTTGGCTTAAGACAACACATTCTTAACCTTGTCGATGTCACTACCAATTTCTTGCAAAATTAAATTGATGCAATGTGCAGCGCAAGGAGTCCAATACATCTTTGGATGTTGTATCTCCAATTTTCTTCCCGCAGCCTTAAAGTTAGAACCATTGTCCGTGATAAACTACATACATAAAAAGAAAATTGATTACTAATTAGAAAAACATAATGTACATAAATAAGTGAACTATGAATTAACTAGTCAAGTCATATATTTATTACATTAACATGTTTACCTGGACAATGTTTTCCTCTCCCACATCCGCGATCACCTCATTAATCAATCCAACAATGTAGTCTGCATCATGAATTTGGTCTGAAGCATCAACAGATTTTAAGAAAATCGTTCCTTGTGGACAATTAACAAAAAATTTAATCAAAGAACAACCCTTCGTATCTGTCCAAAAATTTGACATGATGGAGCATCCATAATCCTTCCATTTGGGCCTAAAGGAATCAACATAAGTCTTTCTCCTTTTCAGAACATCTTGAAGCAGAGTAACCTGCACATTATGATAGGACGGCGCATGCATAGCTCTTCCATACCTTCTAACGCAACATATAAAACGTTGAAATCTAGGATTACACACAACATTAAAGGGTATACCGCACTCGTATGAAAATTTAGCCTACTCCACCAAGCCTCCATCTTCAACTTCTTCTTGATTGGATTGCTAGCATCCAATGTCGTTTGTTGTATTTTTTCGACATTAGGTTTGTAGATTACATCCACTAGACCTCTTATATTACTACTTTCCTTCCTCTTCTTGCTTGATGCTGTAGCAATACTAGCAGGTGTTGGTTGAACATCGTCATCGGCATCCTCAATATCAAATGCGTCAGTCTCATCCTCATTTAAGCTTGGTCGGCTTAAAATATCGGACTGTATTTTTCTTAATTATTTTTTTTACTGCTTCATCCATTGCCTTTTGTACTTCCTTTTGCACAAGCATAGGAGCCTTATCACATCCCTTTGTTTGTCCCCTTTGATTAACAATGCGTTGTTTGAATCTTGATATCCCATCCGGTATTACTTTTTGACAAAAATTGCACGTAATTTGACCTTTTTGGTGGGATCTATAACCGTTCTATAGCGATATTCAACATCAGTCGAATTGATCTTGACCGGAGCTACCTCATTTGAAGCACCACCAGTTCCACCCTCATTTGAAGCTCTCAAAGACATTTCTGAAATAAAGAATTAAAAAAAATAACTCATCCATTTTTTGATAAAGTAATCAGGAACAACAACAACAACATGCAGTAATCAGGAATATGCAGGAATATGCATTAATCAGGAATATGCAGTAATCAGTAATCAGGAATATGCATGAACAACAGTAGCAATATGCAGTAACCAGGAATACGCAAGAATATGCAGGAATCAGTAATCATACAATTTTTATTACATTAACCTCTAAATTTCTGGTTTTTGAAATATGCAGGAACAGCAGCAACAACATTTCTGATGAAATAATCAGAAGAAAAAGAAGAAAAATAAGCAACTGCATCGCTAACATTTGAAGAACCAAAAATTTAGAGAAGCAAAACAAAAAGAACTGAAGAAGCAAAAAAGAAAAGAAAAAAAAGCAGCAACAACATCTCTAGCATCTCTAACATGAAGAAGCAAAAGAAAAAGAAGCAGTAGAAGAACTGAAGAAGAAGAAGAACCGAACTGAAGAAGGAAAAAAAAAGCAGCATCATCGAAGAAGAAGAAGAAGAAGAAGAAGAAGAAGAACTTACCGGTAGGAGCAGCTTCGAAGAGGAAGCTCCCTCTATTTTTGAATAAGAAGAAGAAGCACCCGTTGGGTTGAAGCCGCAGCCGTTCCTTTTTTTTTTTTCTTTTTTTTTCTCTCTTAAGTTGTAACCTAACATATAAAACAAACCGTGAGATATCGGTTATATCATAAATCGATATATCGGTAAATATCGGTTGTATCGGCCGATTTTATCGGGACCGATTTTTTACCCTTTTTTTAAAAAAATCGGTCATCAACCGATACCGAGCAAAACCGATATATATATCGGTTATTAACTGCATATGTTTCAATTTCAGTTGCATACGAAGAAGAGGAATTGCCTTTTGCAAGCAAAATTGAATGATCTTGTTTACATTCAATATAACATGAAGTTGGAGAGACGATTTTGGGATGGAAAGAACAAAGCCAAAACTTTTGATCCTATTATTTTGAGAGATGTTGAAGAGAATGATGATTGGATTACTCCAACCGAAACAGAGCTTGCAGAGTTTGTGAGGGTAGGTGATGATTTAACTTGGGAGCAAGTTCGTGCTTCAATGGGTGCCGATGACGTTGAAGGACCAAGCACAAGAAGCACAAGGTCACGAGGTGTTACAGATCCACTCTAACTTGTTCACGATGATGAGGATGAAGAAGATGAAGATGAAACTAGGGAAGAAAGTGGTGAAGATGGTGATTGTGAGAACGAGGAAATGAAGTTGAAGTTGAAGCTAATGAAGATTATTAGTCTAGATGTTGAAACTTGAATTGGGCTCTTTTGGTTTTTCATATTAGTTGAACTGTTGAAGTAGGTACTTTTATATTGTAATGTTGGTTTTGGTATGAACCTTTTAGTTTCAATGCTTTTAAGAAACTCTCATTGAACTGTTGAAGTGGGTATTTTTCATATTATAATATTGGTTTGGGTATGAACCGTTTAGTTTTAATGCTTTAAGAAACTCTTATTGCATTTTCTATGATAGCTAACTATTAATTGTGTTGTTTATATATAAAAAAATTGTTAAAAATGTAAACCAATATTTACTGTTATAAAACCGATATATCACTGATATATCAATAACTTTACTGGACCGTTATTATAAAAAAAACCGTTTTTAACTGCATAGTCTAACTCGCCTCCCTTTAGTTAGAGCGCAAGGGTCAAAGAAACCTACAAAGCGCGCCTCTTTTTCAGGATCAAAATGCCTATGGGGAGGGCGTTTTCCCAAGACTAATTTTAAAGGAACTACAAAAGTTACTCATGGCTAGCCCATGATTGGGGGTAGCCCAGTTTAGAGTGACTTTTACTCATGAGCTTCCAATCTCACTAAAATGAGATAAATTCACCTCTTATAATGTTATCCAAGGAAGAATATGATCTGACGATAGCTTACTAAACTATCTAACTCATCTCCCTTTAGTTAGAGGCAAGAGTGAAAGAATCGTACAAAGAGCGCCTTGGGATCAGAACATATACTGCTTCAGCTGTCCTTTTTGTTCTAGAAAAGTTGTCCCTGAGCTGACCTTCGTCAAGTTGCCAATGCCTCATTAACTCACATCTCAAAAACCTTCATGAACTTTTGCACGGATGTGGTAAACATGTATTCATTAGATGTAGTGTTATCGGAGCCTCCTTGTTTGATATTGTGGCAAGTACTCACCCCTCCACTGGTGATGTGAGGAGTTCGAGCTCTGGTGGTTGCGAGGTGTTAGAATTTTGGTGTAGTGTGACTGGGTGTTTAATGAGTGCATGAGTTTGCCGATCAAAGTAGCAATAGCCATCACAAGAGTAATTACGGAAAAGAAGGAAACAGAGGATGAAGATGGGCATATCAACAAGAGAAATACCAGATAACTTCCTTTATTGGGCAGCTGAGAGTAAATAGAGATTGTAGGAAGGACAGGAGATGTTGCTGGGGCTAAAACTAAATAAAAAGAATAAGAAGGCTGGAACAAGAAGAGATGAAGAAGGTATTGAAAGAAAGAAGGTTAAGTTCAATATTATTAACTCCAACCTGTTTCTTATCAAGATCAAGTCTAGGGATCATCATTGGGCCCGAGGCCCCTGGGCGCCTAAAAAGCCCGCCCGACCCAATGGACCAAAGCCCGATACAGTCCGGTCATTAGGGAAGACCGGTCCGGTCCATATTAGTATAGGACATGGCTTGGGCTAAGCATCCGTCCGTCCGAGTCCGGCACTAGGTCCGCGCGAGCCCGGACAGAAAAGTTAGCCTAGCATCATCGATCGCTTAACAATACATTGAATTGCTAATAATGCAATAGTTTCTGCAATTGTCATTATCTTATAAATACATCTCTGATTGAGAAAGTGATGGAATTGCAAGCTTTCACTAGCTAGCTCACTGATTATTCTACTTGTTTGCAGTGTGCTATTATGTTGTGTCCTTTCTTTTTTTCTTTTCATAACTTAGCACAGAAGAGAAAATTAAGCAATGGAGACATATGCGCGCATGCATGTTTGATTGGAAGGTTACTGCACATATGGCAGCTAAGAAGATCACAAAGATGCTATGCACATCTTTAGGCATTTGTGTTAATAATTTGTTACTTTAGGCTTCCTGTCAGCTTTTATTTCTAAGTCCATTTGGTTTTTTTTACAGAGCTACTCCGACCCGACCTGACTTGGCCCGAAAACCCAATCTTTATGGGCGGGCCTGGGCTTCATATATAATAATTAAGCCCGACTCGGGCCGGTCCAAAATTTCTCTAGGGCCAAAAGAGATCGGCCCATGCTCGGCCCGAGCCCGAACTTTATGGGCATGGGCAGCCCGGCCAGGCCCAATGCCGATCCCTAGATCAAGACTTATATGACTGGCAACAACATTTTTTAATTAGTATGATCCTGTTGTTTATCATTTATACACTTGTTAATGTAAAGGAGATCAAATTTTCTTCATTGTCGTCCATCATGTTGTAAGGAGTTCGTGATAAATTGACTCGGCAAATTGGTGATATTTTCTCGCTAGAAAAACAAAAGCTACTTCTCGATTTCTTCACAAATAAGACTGTCCGCTGGACTAACATTGATTGAATGATCAAAAGAATGAATATGAGGGCTCCATATTTCTTTTGTAGCATAGTCTTGTAGATTTTCTTTCTTCTTCTTAATTGTAATTGGTTTCCTATTCATTCTTCGCTACGCTTGAACGACTTGGCCATATCTCCTACATAATCTTATTATTGACCAGAAACTGAGTGAATAACGAGTCATTCATATTATTATAGTACAAGTATGATTGATCAATGATTCTGCACACTTCTTTTTCTGGCCTTCACCTCCCGTGTCTGGCCCGGAAATAGAACCCAACCCCCTTCTGATCTGATCCAGTCATTTCTGCAAGCAAGCGGAATCCATAGCTTATCTTTGATGCCCTCCCTAATAGAAGAAATGCTGCGCCTCCTTCTGAGTTCATGATGTGCTTTGGCTTCCTGCAATCTCTCCTGCTTGTGGCATCTAATATAGGGATTGGAGGCCTAATACTCGTCTTGGATTCTCTTTGATGAGTTAACCATTTCGATAATATATCAAAATCTAGTTCTCCTTGATCTAAATTAATTCCTATTAATCCATCGAATAAATTAAACAATACCAATACAAGTAGAGGAAATGGCACGATTAATAAGGATAGGTATAAGTGTATTTATTTCTAAAGTAAGTACTAAAATATTGTATATTATTTTTTACATTTTCATTAATTTGATATGTATTCTTTGATAAAAAGAGAGACTTTATTCATTGTTAATAAAAGAAAACTTTTATTGAGTAATCCTAAGTGCTTCTTTTTCCCGCGGGGACATTGAATAAATGAAATTATTTTTAGTACTATTGTAATCTTGAAATTGAACGCACAAATATCCATCAAAGGTTAATACATATATCCGAAACATATAAAATATAGTCAATCCCGCTGTGAAGGAAGTTATTGTTGCGAAAATTGGTGAATATAACCAACTATCGGTTTCTTTCAATCGTCGTTGCGTTATTCTTTCCTTTTTTATGAAAATTCCCTAATGGCTCTTCTTTTCAGGTGGGGTCTTCCCATCCAAGCATTTCTCTCTGAGGAGGATAATAGATCTGATAGGTGTCATTCAAGGGGGTTCGATTGAACTTATTATGATTCAAAGACTATCTTCAACATGCGTGGACCTGGAATGACTTATGCACAAATTACCCTTTTTTGTGTGGTCCATTCTAGTGACAACATCCCTATTTTTATTATCACTTATGGTACTGGCAGGGGCAATTACAATGCTATTAACCGATCGAAACTTTAATATAACCTTTTTTGATTCTGCAGGAGGGGGAGACCTAATATTATAACATCTCTTTTGGTTCTTTGGTTATCGAAGGCTACCTCTTAGTAGAAGTAATAGAATTAAACCAAGTATTTTCGTTGGAACAACAATGTACGTTTTTTATTTTCTATTCACTTATTATCGGGCCTGACCTGACCCGTTCATGATATTTTACTAATTGTTAAGTGTTATATTAGAGTTATTAGTTATTGGGCTTTAGTCCCACATTGCTTAGAGTAATAGGAGAGGAGGCTAGCCTCTCCTATATATATGTGTAGTCTCTCTTCAATAAAAAAATTATCTATTTTATTCCATTCTACATGGTATCAGAGCCATAGAAGGAAGAAAAAAAAATTTCCACAACAAAAAAATTCCCTCCCTTCGCCGACCCCCCCTTGTTGTCCAGCGCCCCCCCCAGTCACCCCCCCTTCGCCGACCCCCCTACTGCCCCCCCTTCGTCGACCCCCCCGATCCACCCCTCCTGCCCGGATCTGCTGTGCAGACCCCCGGTTCCCTCCCCCTTCCCGGATCTGCTGTGCAGACACCCGACTCCCCCACACTCCGGATATGCAGCGCAGACACCCGGCTCCCCCACACCCCGGATCTGCTGTGCAGACACCCGGATCCCCCCACGCCCCGGATCTGCTGTGCAGACACCCGGATCACCCACGATGGCTCAAAATTCTAACATTTTTCATCAGCCACCACACACCCTCCGAACCCTAGTTTAAAAAAAAAGAAGAAAAAAAAGAAAAAAAAAAGAAGAAAAAAAGAGTCAGTGGTCCAATGCTTTATTCCTAGATTAAGCCGTTTGGACTTAACAAATGATTTTCCTACCCTAATCTTCACATCCAAATCTACACAGAGAATGATCGTGTTTTCTCCTGTATCCTGACGTGTTTACTTTCTATGTGCGCGACGGTGTTGACCACGTTTATAGCACATTCGTAAAGTTGGTGTGATTTTTGGGGTTGGAAAGAACTCGCGACGGTTGCTTCCATTTCAGGATGACAGATTCGATGACAGATGATGGTAACGGTGTCAGCAACACGACGAGCACTGGCACGACGATCTCTTCGACTCGACTTGTCGACCGTCGATTGGACGGTCCAGATGGTTACTCAACATGGCGGAAGAAAGTTGAGAAAATACTTCGTGGGATGCGGCTATCTAAACATTTGACTGACAGCCCTTCGGCGACGACTGATCCCACATTTGAACAGTGGAAGACGGATGATAGTTGACTGTTTACACAGTTGATGAACTCCATGGAACTGTTCGTCGAGGACATGGTTCAAAACACGGACACGGTCAAGGAGCTATGGGAGGTCCTAGCAACGGCGTTTGATGGAAAACGCGACTTGTCTCGCATATACGACTCGGTTGTTGGCGTTTACCGAGCAACTCAAGGAGACAAGTCTTATAAGGACCACTTCCGATCCTTCAAGGCTATGGTGGATGAAATTGATCGTGTTCTTCCTCTGACGGCGGATATCAATGAAGTTCGGGCTCAATGCGAGCAGCTTCATGTTATGGCATATCTTGCATCTCTCCGTCCTGATGCGGACTCGGCTCGATCCCAGATCATTGCTGGATCTGATGTTCCATCTTTGATGGAGGTCCACTTCCGTGTTCTTCGGACCGCAAAGGTGGTTGAGACCACTCCGGGAGATACTCCTGCTGATCGATCTGCCCTTGGTAGCGCTGCTCGTCCTGGCGTTCGTGGTGGACGTGGTGGACGACGAGGTGGTCGGACTTATGGTCGCGATGGCGGACGCGACAATGGTGGTTGTGATGGGGGACGACTACGAACATGCTTCTACTGTGGCCAACATGGACATTTCCAGTGGCAGTGCCCTAAAGCTCCTGTTGCCAATATTACTTCAGATGCTACTGATAATAGCGTTCGTTCGGTTCAGATGAGCGACGATTCTTACGCGGAATTTCTTGAGTTCCAGGCTCAACGTCGTGGTGAAGCATCAACGTCTGGTTCCACAGCCGGATATTCCGCAACATGCATAGTAAAATCCAAGCAGTGGTTAATTGACTCTGGTGCATCCTCACACATGACTGGTGACGCAGGTATGATACATGATTATGTACCTGTCCGTCGTGCTTCTGGCATTACTGTTGCCAATGGCGGTTCTCTGGCAGTCCGCGGCCGTGGAAGTGCCACTCTTTCTCCCGGACTGTCAGTTACCTCTGTTCTACTTACTCCTGGGAACCCTTTCAATTTACTTTCTATCAGTCAACTTACTCGTGAACTTCATTGCTCGGTAACCTTTTTTTTTTCTGATAATTGTGTTTTTCAGGATCTGACAACTGGGAAGACTATTGGTAAGGGGTATGTGGCTGGAGGCTTGTACCTGTTTGACGCAACTCCTTCTGTTGTTTGTGCAAGCATGAAACTTGATCCAGTCGAGTTACAATGTCGGTTAGGTCATCCGTCGTCTCCAGTTCTCCAGAAAATGTACCCATCTTTAGCTATTCCCTCTTCTTTTCATTGTGAGCCATGTAGTTTAGCTAAGCATCATCGAATTTCTTATCCGGTGAGTCCAAATAATCTTGCAACCGCTCCTTTTGAGTTGGTGCATTCTGATATATGGGAACCTTGTCCGACTGAATCTGTAATGGGTTTTAATTACTTTGTCACGTTTGTCGATGATTACTCACGTGTCACTTTTATTTATTTAATGAAAAGTCGCGCTGAATTATTTAACATCTGGTGTAACTTTCATGCCGAGATAACTACACAATTTGGTCTTCCAATCAAAACCTTTCGGAGTGACAATGGTCGTGAGTATTTATCTCGTGATCTTGATAAACATCTGGCCAGCAACGGCATCATCCACCAAACCTCTCGTGCGTACACACCACAACAAAATGGTGTAGCCGAACGCAAGAATCGTCATTTATTGGAAACAACACGTGCTCTTATGTTTCAAGCACGTACTCCCAAGAGATTTTGGTCGGATGCGGTCCTTACAGCTTGTTATCTTATTAATCGCATGCCGTCGTCAGTTCTCCATGGTAGCACTCCCTTCTCTAGGCTCTTTCCTGGAAGAGAGCCGTTTCCTCTGCCTCCCCGCATCTTTGGTTGCTTATGCTATGTTCGGGATATCCGACTAACCCTTTCTAAATTGGATCGTAAGGCTATACAATGTATTTTCTTGGGTATCCTAAAGATCAGAAAGGGTATCGGTGTTTCTCTCCTGTCTTAAAGCGATATTTTTTGACTCGGGATGTTACCTTTGTCGAAACAAAATTTCCTCCGTTCCTCCAATCAATAGGTCCGGCTCCCCTGATCTATCCCGAAAAAGATTTTTTGTTGTTTCCTCCTCAAACACAACCACCCCCCGTACGGATGCCCTCCCTTACTGAGCTAGTATCCCAGGATGGTGGTCCACATACACCGATTCAGCCATTAACGACATCAACCACAGAATCTTCCTCCTCTGGTTCCACCAGCAGCTCCGGCTCCAGTGAGTTGCCTCCATCTGTCCCTCCATCAGCTCCACCAATTCCGTCACCAGCTCCGGCGATTCTGCCTCCAGAACGTCCTCGTCGTGCATGTCGAGATCATCCCTTGTATGTTAACAACTACAAAGGACTTACCAGTCACACTCAGTCTCTGGTAGCTACTATTGATGGAATTCAGATCCCCAAGACCGCTGAGGAGGGTCTCCGACATCCTGGTTGGCGTGCTGCTATGCACGAGGAGATGAAGGCTCTCCAGGAGAATCATACCTGGGACTTGGTCGATCTACCTCATGGTAAACAGGCAGTCGGCTGCAAATGGGTGTTCAGGATTAAAGGTAAAACCGGATGGCACTCTTGACCGATTGAAAGCTCGTCTGGTGGCCAAAGGTTACTCTCAAACCTATGGTGAGGATTACTTCGAGACTTTTTCTCCTGTGACCAAAATGACGTCCGTTCGTGTCCTCATGGCCTTGGCCATTCGCTATGACTGGCCTTTACTTCAACTCGATATAAAGAATGCTTTCCTCCACGGGGATCTTGATGAAGAAGTATATGTGATGCAACCTCCCGGGTTCGTTGCAAGGGAGGGTAAGGTGTGTCGTCTAAGGAAGGCCCTCTATGGCCTGAAACAATCACCTCGTGCATGGTTTGGTAGATTTACACAGGTGGTTACTCAATTTGGAATGTGTAAGTCGAAGAAGGACCATTCAATCTTCTATCGACACACATCTGCTGGAAGAATACTTCTTGGTGTCTATGTTGATGATATTGTAATCACGGGAGATGACAGCCAGGGTATTGCAAGTCTCAAGAAGTTTCTTGGAGAACAATTTCAAACTAAGGATATGGGATCCTTGAACTATTTCTTGGACATTGAAGTCACACGGGGTAAGCGGGACATTGTAATGTCTTAAAGAAAATATGTACTGGATATACTAAATGATGCAGGCATGATGCAAGCAAAGGGAGCAAACTCACCTATGGATCTAGGGGCAAAATTACTCCCAGACGAAGGGGTTCTGATGACCAATCCAGATCAATATCGTCGAGTGGTTGAAAAACTCAACTACTTGGCAGTCATGACGCGTCCGGATATTTCTTTTGCAGTAAGCGTCGCAAGTAGATTCATGGCTTCTCTAAGAGTTCCACACTGGCAGGCAGTTCTCAGAGTTTTGTGTTATCTAATAAAGAATCCAGGAAAAGAAATTCGAATGGAGAATAATGGACACACTCGCATTGAGTGTTTTACTGATGCTGACTGGGGGGCAAGTTTGACAGATAGACGGTCTACATCTGGCTACTCAGTATTAGTTGGCGGAAATTTAGTATCATGGAAAAGCAAGAAACAAAGTGTGATAGCACGTTCAAGCTCGGAAGCAGAATATCGAGCTATTGCTCATGGCACGTCAGAGATATTATATATGAAGCATCTCCTACAAGAACTGGGAGAAGACGCAGGATCTCAAGTGGCAGACCTATGGTGTGATAACCAATCTGCTATTCACATTGCCACCAATCCAGTATTTCATGAACGGACGAAGCATATTGAAATTGACATTCATTTTGTTCGTGATGAATATACAAAAGGAGTGATAAAGTTTCAACATGTGCGGACCGGCGACCAGATAGCTGATATCTTCACAAAGCCTCTTCTGGGTCCCCGGGTTCAATTTTTATGTAACAAGCTGGACATGATTGACATCTATGCTCCAGCTTGAGGGAGGGTGTTAAGTGTTATATTAGAGTTATTAGTTATTGAGCTTTAGTCCCACATTGCTTAGAGTAATAGGAGAGGAGGCTAGCCTCTCCTATATATATGTGTAGTCTCTCTTCAATAAAAAAATCATCTATTTTATTCCATTCTACACTAATGACGGAGTCAAGCATTTTAAGGACTGAGTACTCCGATTGCGCTTTAGGACTAAGACTAACAGGTACTTGCCATCTATCAAAAATATCCGAGAATGCACTCTTAGCCATTTTTTTCCAAGCTCTGTTAGTGATAACAAGGGGTTCAATGAAAAAATGACTGCCGTTCTCACCGGTGGGCGAGTCTGATTGATCCAATCACAACGAATGATGTCAACCTCTGCGCCTAACTTGACTTTGATTTCCCCTACTTTGCTACTTATCGAACTTTTACTTATCTATTAGCACATCCGACCACTGGCTATGATAAAGCTGATATTCCGTTTCGTAAGGACATTTAATCAACTGAAAGACGAGGAGGAAGAGGAGTTGCACAATATTTATTTATCCTTATAAGAGAAATAGAAACGTGGAAGGTTGCTATGAGTAGCTTACCAAATCAGTTGTGACACGGATGAGAATGCATC
Source organism: Iris pallida (assembly GCA_029216955.1). Lineage (NCBI taxonomy): Eukaryota > Viridiplantae > Streptophyta > Magnoliopsida > Asparagales > Iridaceae > Iris > Iris pallida. Next base: position 1,313,970 of record JANAVB010031614.1, on the reverse strand, counting down.
TTACGAAAGACACGGTAGAGTATGATACATCAACCATCCTCGGTCTCTTAAGCTATAAACCAAATTCTTGATCCTAAGCAACAACTCAAGAAACCAGTTTCAACTTAACAAGGGTTACTAGTAAGAAGGCCTTCAAAAAAACACACATACGGACAATAGTCAAAAATCAAGCGAGCCTAGGGTCCTGATCGAACAAGACGTACTCCTATCTATCTATCTATCTATCTATCTATCAAGACCCGAAACCATGTTCAGTGCTACAAAAGCGATAGGTTGTAGTCCCATGTCAACCCTTTATGGATTATATATTTGAAGACATGGAAAGAGATGTTTTTGTCTCTGCAACAAAAGCCCTAGCTCACGACATTATTGATCTTGTAGCGCTCGAAAATGAAAATACTGGGAATTCTGGCATGCTATTTCAACTTGACTCTATGCTTGTTTCTTGCTTAACACAACAAACTCGAACACTTTTGCCTTTCTTTCCCATTCGAGAAATTATTTCTTTCATGATTTGTTTTTCGCTTTGAAAGTGAGAGTATATTGGCTCTTGTGTTGCGGTTCCGATCCCAAGGAACGTGAAAGTGCATGAGGGCGGGTCGTTTCAGTTGTTCTAGGGTAGTTGGGTTTGTTCGGGTGGTTTCACTTTCTTTCATCCTAGAAATATGGAGTGACCTTCCTATCCTCACTACGCTTGCCTCACTTCGCAGCTCACTCAGCACGCCTGCTTCCTTTCTTTCGCTTCCTCCCTATGGTCGCCTCTTGACATGCACTACTCACGATGCAATTCAGCCACTTTTTGATTAGGTGATTATTTAAACAACAACGAATGGTGGAGGATTCTTGTTGATTCGGTTGCGGAGGATATTGACCCATGTTTGTTCCATCCGTGCCAAGCGGTCCGGGAAAGTTTGGAAATGTAGGCTTGGGTTCTTGGTGTGGCACGGGTCGTATCTTTAGCTATCGCGCGGGACCGTGTCTTCCTTTTGTTTGCCATTTACTGAAAGATGCCATTATTGTGATTCCTGAACAGGGAACCTTCGTTGGCATGAAACGAACTAGCTGTTCGAGGTGAGCGAAGTGAGGTTATCAAATAACCGAGAAGCTTTTCCAAAAATAGTGTTGTAGGTTTTAGCCAAATGAGTGAAAGCGATGACGGTCATTTTTATGGTATGGAGAGTTTATATATACGTGTCTTATAGTTTATAGGTTTTGGTTTCATCGCTTGTTGTTTCGTCTGCTTTAATAATACTATTTATCCTAGTGAATTTGACGGACCCATCGCGCCAGAAGCTTCTCAAGCTCAAGCATTCACTTTTCTAGTTATAAACCAAGTGGGAGTTAACACGAGATCTGCTCAAGGACCTACTTATTGGTTTAGGTAAATATACTATGCATTTTCCGATTAGATAAGTTCTTTTTGGAGGAAAAACGATTTTTAAAAAATGATCGAAAAATGCACCTCCCAAGGGTGTTGATGCAAAAAAGACAAAACAAGACCTTATCCTTTTTTGTTGTTGTTGAAATTGGATGGTCTTTAAACTCCCGAGATGCAGTCTAGATTGCCTCCTCTTTCTGACTGGACTGACTCGGAAAATGTTTGACCTCCTCAGAAGCATGCTTCACAACCACTCATTAGTCCTGACCAAACTATCATTGAAGATTCTATCTATAAAAGAAGGTCAACGGGGGAGACTAGAGTAGCTTTCACTGAGGCTATCTACGAAAAAGGTAAGGTCGTCTTTCTTTCCGGCAAAAAATCCAAGGACTCGATCGGATAGATATATAAAATACAAGATTTCCAATTCTAACAGGAAGAGGAGGGAAACATGTACTCAATTTTAAGTGAGTCAAGCAGGAGTGTGAATGTGAGATGCCAGCGAAATGATGGACTTGACAAGCTAGGGTTAGATATGTTGGTCTTGCCATAAATATGAACGCTTGACTTCCTCATTTTGTTATTTACTATATGGCATTCTCTTGTCCGGTGCTCCACGCTACTATACAAAATGAAGGGACTAGCCTAATTATTTCAGGGGGAAGTTCCGTCAAAATTTGAGAAAGCTTAATACGCTACTACATCATATTCGCAACTTTCCTTGGGGCGAGACATTTGTTGCTTAACTATGCTCGGAGAGCTAGTTCTCCTCCGATCCAACCCGGGATTGAAGACGCTATTCCGTTCCGTTTTGCCGTGTGAGAAGAATTTTTTTCTAACCGTTGTTTAGTTCAGTAATCGAAAATGGCCTTTTTTCGTACTACTGTACTTCATCCTCTTGCTCAAAAGAAAGATTCGAGCGCTCCTTGTATTGACTATTGCCTCCTCCTCAACCTGACTATATTATGAAAGAAATTCGTACATGTTGCTGCCCTGTCGGACCAGTCAAAGTGGTTGGTTTTGGCTTGCAGAGAATATTGTTTTCCTCCATCAAGTAGAGACCCAGAAATAGGTTCATGAATACCATCAATATCTACTGGAGGAGCAACAATGAAGGCGATAATTAATACAAAAGAAGAAAATGCACTGAATTGTTTCAAGACTGATCCTCCTTGCTTTGTTTACTTTGAATTATCCGACCCATCAGAACAAGACTCGTTTGATTGATACATGTACTAATCCGATATCGACATAGATTCAAGACATTTTCTTAAGCTGAGTGAAAGCATTGCTACTTGAGTCAAGCTCCTCAGTGCGCTCGTTCACTTCGACATATCTCACCTCTATTCCTCGGGAGTTCTGGGCAGAGGTCGTCCTAACCTAACTACAAGGCTTAGGACTTTTGAAGGCCCTAAGGCAATGATAGGCCTGTTGTCAAAAGCAACCTTGATTGACTACTTTGGCTTTACCAAAGAGACTTGTTTCACGACTTACACCTTATTCATCCGCTGATTCTTTCTCTTTTCTTTTCTATATTTCGTCGTAGTGCTCAGCTGAAAGGAGAGCTATGGAGCCTAGGACGACCTCGTCTCATTGATAGGATTCACTCAATGAGCATCGGTCCATTGATTGCGTGTTACTTTGCACCCACCTACCCACCTAATCTTTGATGATAATCGCGTTCAATCAACAGTCGCGCAATCAGCGATAGGCTTGATTGATCGTACTATATACAATACTGCTTGCTCGATCGCACTTCATTTCTATATGTAGATAAACTTGGTCGTTGATCGAAGCTACTCTATATACTTCCTCGTTCATCTTGAAATGTGATTCATCGTTCCCGGACCTTGTACACACCATCCGTCACACTATGGGCGCTGGTCATGTCCGAAGTCGTTACCTTAACCACAAGGAGGGGGATGCCGAAGGCAGGGCTAGTGACTGATATGAAGTCGTAACTTTGAGAAATTAAGTTATTGTTATTTGACAAAGTAAAACCCAGCGTGATTTTTTATATTCCTTATACTTTTAATTGTCATATATGAATATTACCGGATAACAGGTTACAACTATATTAAAATTATATTGGTTAATTATATCAGGGACGAACTAGTGAACATAGTTTAATGTTTTCGAGTGAACCAATGAATGATTGAAAAGACTACGATGACCGAATCCTGTTGTACAATACAACAAGGGCAACAACTAAGCATTTATCCCAATTTTTTGGACTTGGTTACGTCAATCCTTTTGGTCCAGTTTGCTTGATAATGGCCTTTATTATGATATAAGGCATATATGCTAGAAATTACTTGCCAAATCCCCTATTGCCCGGCAATGTTTATTACAAGTCATAATATTTTAAATCTCCTATTAAGCTTTCTCCTTTAATTCCTTTTTTTTGAGAGAATATCTTTGAGCATGGATTCTTGAAATTTGAAAAGGTCTCCAAAATCATTATATAGAAGCAAAAAACTTTGTTTTATTTATCTCCACATGTGGCATTGCCAACGTTGGATAAATAGTCAAACTACTTACTTTTTTTACTCATTAGTTTTATAATATGTAGATCAGATTAGGACTGCGAACTTTGGTGTTGGCTACACCAATGCTTTTCTTCTATTCTGGAAATGAAGTAGTCAAACCCCTATTGGCTGTCACAAAACGTTATGAAAGTCGTAATATTTTAAAATCTCTTGCTAAGTTTGTTGGAGGGAATATTTTCGGGCGTGGATCATTGTTTGACAGTATGAAAACATTGGAAACACATTTTAAAAAAATACAATCCTATTATATTATATATATCAGGACCTTTCTGCTGATGCGTCGCACAAATAGATGTTCCAGCGACCATGAAATTCAAATTTTTATTATTTCCACCTGTGCGTTCTCACCAAATGTCAGCAAGTTGTCAAACCTCCTTTTCTTTGTTATCTTCATTAGGTTCTATGTTGCACAGATGGAAAAGATGGTGTCCATATCTGTATCTTGTTTGTATCCGTGTCCGTATCGTGTAAATAGCTGACTATTTATCATAGATATCTGAAATTCCCGTAGCTATATGTGTCCTAATACATACCCATTTTATTCTAAAAGGTGACGGCTAAAGAAAAAGATAAAGAAAATCAAATCACACCATCCCTATAATAGGTAAATGTTTTTTTTCTCTCCTAAAGTTGTCAGAATTATTCGTAATAAAATATTGGCTACAATTGAAGAGGTTTTATCAATAAAATTTTCATTTATCCGAGATCTAGGCATAGTTAGCAATCCATTATATAATTCTTCTCATTATCCCTCGGGGAAAATGAGACTAGAAACAAAGGAATTGTAGTACAAAATAACATAAATACATACGACTCAATCTAAAAAGATAAAGACGTGGACCTTCTGCTCAAATTGTCCACCTTTTGGACAAAGAGGATACTTTTGAATCAGATTGGATCTCATCCAAATTTCGTAGCATACAAATTAGTGTAGCTATTACTATTTCATCTAAGTTATGAATAACCGAGGGTTTTATTTTGATATGAATTCTGTCCGTATTTGTGCAACATATTTAGGTTTACAATATGTAGATCAGTCTGGCTAGGGTGGATAAATGTACTCCACGCCTATGTTACTTCGTTGCTTCAATTCATTTTCCATGTTTACTAAGATTTTGGCTGTTTTGTCAGACTTGAAAATGGTCTTCAATCGCTCAACTTTAAGCACAACGGAGTGTCGAGGGTGCTTGCTGCAAGCGGGAACCGGCCTCCTACTCCAGAGGCCGGCAAAGGTAGAACTGGCGGCAGCAGCTCGAGCGTTCCCGACGGCCCACCGCTCCTAACCATTTTGGCAGGTGTCGTCGTCTTCCTCCTTGTTTGTTTGGTCATAGGATCGGTTATTTCGTGGATTGTTGGTTTAATCGTCAATGTACCTCCGTCTTAAGAATCTCAGGAACGAACGTTACTGTAAGACTCATGTCGGTGCAACTTTTAGCGACTGTTATCACTGTATTGCTGTCCTTGTTCGACGATATTCCCAGTGTTGTGACATTTTTGTCGACTGCTACTAGTTATCCGAACTGTTGTTCTTAATTTCGTCGGTAAAACAGGGAATTTTGCTGCATCGTGCAAGAGGAAGAAAGTATATTTACTGACGAAAACACCGTTCATAACTGTTGAATTTTACATCATTATATGAACCATTACATGGCTGCCTATGCCCATCTTGAGAAATATGTTTTCGTCTATGTACATCAAAACTAGTGGAAGATGAATAAATTTGATGTTACAGGGAGAGGAAAAAAATAAAATAAAATTTCATGTATCTACATACATTTTGAATGTTGATGTTATTTATGGCGAAAACTCGTCTCTCGTATCGCCTATGAAGTCGGTAGGCTCTTCGCAGATGAGATCGTATAGATGTTTTGCAGTCCAGGTTACCTCCATGAGACTTTCTAGAGGACTGCCCATCTCGTCGGCGAACGTCGTTAGTAGGGCTCTGCACTCTGCATAACGAAGGTTCGTCAGACGATCACTAGAGTTCGTAATCGAGCAGTGAAAAGTTAAGGTGTCAAAATCGAGCTTTAGACAGTTTACCTGAAATCTTGCTGAGATTGAGTAGGCATATGGAAGCGAGCACCCTGTGCTCGATCCGGGGATCGTTCACCAAGGCTCCCTTGAGCCTCGGGACGAAAGCTGAGAGCGCCGAGAGCTGGGCTTCGGCGAGGGCGGGCGGCGACAGCGCGGCACTTAGCCATGCTACTGTGGTCAGGCACAGCCTCACCAGCTCCTGGTTTCCTGAAGCTAAGCATTTGCTCAGTGTCGCCAGGAGTGATCTCTTCCCGCTAGCAAGAAGCGCCATGGACAGAGTTCTCGACCAGTCCTCTCTCTCCCTTGCTTCTTCTTCTTCCTCCTCTTCTCCCCCTTCCTGAATAATCGAAGAACAATTTTTTCGGTAAAGATTTAGATTCTGATCCGACACGACACGACTCAGATTTTCGGAGTGTTAGGATGGACACGGAAGTTCGGCATACCTCCTCATCGTAGGAAGTGGCGGTAACGTCGTAGAACCCTGCTTGCTTCAGCAACCAAGCCTCGGCCACCGCCTCCCCGGACGAAGAGAAGTGGCCCTCCAACATCAGAAGAGCTCGACGGGCGTTCGGTACCGCTTTCCCGTCGGACAGACAGCTGTCGAGGGCCACCACGATGCCGTCGACCGCCTCTTCTCTGTACACGCTGTACCTCCTCGGCTCTGCCTGCAGTACCTTCGTGTCAACTTTCGGAAAAACTCATAGTGATCGGTACGAGAAAAAAAGTTTATGGAAGATTGCACATTAGGAATATACACGGAGGTTAAATTTTTTTATAGAATCTTTCGATTTTTTGGGCTCTGTACGATCGCACAGGTTGCACATTGCTCAGAAACGGTCATGACGTACCATAAGATCGAGATGTAAGAGAAGAACAGCAACTAGGGCTCTTTCTTCAGGCGGCGAGCTCTGCAGATGGACAAGAAGAACATGTATAGTCTTCAGGATCGCCTCCGTCTTCAACCCGTTCAAGAAAGACGCGATCGATGTCCTCCTGCAGTACCCAACGTATATTTAGAAGGCAAATTATAAAGACACTGCAAAAGTTACTCATGGCCGTCCAAGTATTTACAAGTTTGTCACTAATTTTTTTTTTTACTAAAAGATTGTCCGGATACAGGACTGTCAATTTTTCTGACACCAAACAGTCATAATAATATAATGCACTGTCAAATTTTTTGACAGTTTCCACTATATAATGGATATAGAACTGAAAGTAGAAAAATTATACAGTCCTGACAACATACAAGACTGTGGATCCAGGATTTATATTGGTTGTCAAAATTATATTTATCCGTTGTGGACAAAATTTTAAATTTTTCTGAATGACAAATTTGTAAATACCTGGATAACACTTTTGCGGTGTCTTTATAAATTGCCATTTAGAATCACTCAACATATCAAGTAAAGATTTTTGAGTACGGGTGAACATTCTGTTAATTCGGTTCAAACCGCCGAATAACCGAAAATCGAATTGGACCGAAAACCGAATAAGCAAAACCGAAACCAAATCAAAATGGCCCATAAACGAATCAAACCGAACCGAATTAAATCGGTTCGATTTTCGGTCTATTCGATTTTTCGAATTATTTGCGTATTTTTCTTAATATATATAGTAACTTAAATATACCTAGATATATTTATTATATTCTCTCTCTCTCTCTCTCTCTCTCTATATATATATATATATATATATATATATATATATATATATATATATATATATAAATTTTTATTCAGTTTACGATTTTGGACCGAAATCAAAACCAAAAAACGAAATCGAAGCTGAATAATATTTTTTAGTATTTTTAAAACCGAACTAATTTTTAAAAAATCGAACTGAATTTCTCATTCGATTCGGTTCGATTCAGTTTTTGGTTCAAAACCGAATAATGCTCGCCCCTAGAAGGAAGCACAGAAACCTCTTCAAACAGATGAGTTCGACCAGCAACGAAACTGCAGCACCTCTCGCACCGGCCTGCTCGCTGTGGAGGATCTCGAGGACGCCCGACCTCCCGACGTTCGCGGCCAAGTAGCTCCTGCAGCGTCCGTCGGCCTCGACGCAGCGGAGCAGCAGAGCGGCCGCGCGCGGCTTCTCGTCCGGACCCCCGAGCTCGAGCCTCCTCAGGAGGAACCGCAGGCCGCCTCCGAGGGAGACGACGTATCTGGCATTCTCCGCCAGTATCTCCGCATCTCCGAAGCCGGTGAGCAGCTCCTCGACGACGGCGAGCAGCGCCGCTTCGTCCTCGCGCTCGTCTCCGCCTACCATCCGGGCGGCGCGGGACAGCAGGCTTCCGCGGCGGCGTTCGGACCTCCATCCGTCGATCGCGTGCTTGATGACCGAGTTCGTGTCGGGCAGGGCGAGCGTCCGGAGCGGCCGGCCGGTGGCCGGGCACGTCGGGTTGCCCCGGCCGAGCCAGTCCGCGATCGCCGCCCTCTCGTAGGTCCGGCCGGTCTCGAGCGTCACGGGGTCGCTGAACGGCTGGCCCGTCAATGGGCAGTTGAAGACTTTCGGGATGCTGGTGAAGAACGAGCCTCGGTCCGTTTCTTCGGAGCTCTCCGGTGGCTCTGTACTGAGAAACCGAAATTTTAACATTGTTCATCAAAGAGTTGATGAGGAAAAAAAAAAAACATCATACAAGAACTTATTACATTATTAAACATCAAAGTTCCGTTAAATTGCATGAAAACTCGGTCTCGATTCGCATTTCAGAAGGACGTTTATTGTGTTTTGAACAAAATGATGTATTTTCTGCATTTTTTTTCCGGAAGAACAGTACGGGAGAGCATTCGGTTTATTCGGTTTCAACGAAACCGAAATAGTCCAAACCGAATAAACTGAAATCCTAAAAATTCAAAATTGAAATTAGCCAAAACCGAACCGAATAACAATTCGGTTTACTCGGTTTTAATATTTATATTGTTTTATGAGTTGGGTCTAAGGTTAGGATCATGATTAACTTATATTAAAAATTATAATTTTGACGAATACATTTAATATTTCAAAGTTGCGTCCAAAGTTGGACTAATTGTTAAATTATCAAAATTGGATTCAAAACATATACATAGAATTGTTTTCAAAATATACACATTTTTAATCACAAAATATGCATAAAATTAAGAATATTTATATAATTGTATAAGTCTTATTTGGTTTTGGACCGAAACTGAAACCCGAAACCGAATAAGAAATTTTAGTATTTTCAAAACCGAAACCGAACCGAATTTTTTTCAAACCGAACCGAATCTCTTGTCACTAAATAATGCTCACCCCTAGAGAATAATGATTTGAAAACATTAAAAAAAATCGTCAATAAAATTCCAAGTTTGTCACTAAATTTCATCGCTAAAAGTTCAATTTTGTCACTAAAACCGATTTCGTCACTGAAAGGCAAATTCGTTTACTATAAAAGCTTATAATTTTCATAAAATTTATGCTTATGGTGCAATTTAACAGTACTTTGATACTTAATATACAAAATTCTGAACTTATTATCGAACAATTAGAGATGGTGACAGTCGAATTGGGATGAGGAAGGACGATTCTATCATTTCTAACTACAATTAGGCCTGTCAGAATTTTGAAAGTCTAACCGTCTTAGTTTTCCTAACTGGGACTGTTAAAATCCTGAAGAGTACATACATAAAATTGTGATAGTCCTAACATTTTTTGAATTTTTGAAGGATAATTTAGGTATCAAATTTTTTATTTTTTTACAAAATGTACGAACTCCTGTCACTTTGGTGGTGCCCCTAATAATTTTTTGTTCTTTTTTGCGATATCTGGGGTAACGCACGGAACTTTGTGCAAGTTTGAATGCCATTTGGGTCCAATTTTTACACCCACACCCACACACCTCCCTCGCGGTTCGATCCGGAGATCGTTCCCAAGAAAGTTATACTTCTCGCTGACCACAAGAGCCAGATGAGTTCGGTCTAATAGTTTCTATTTTGAAATCAAATTTCAAGAACGTCATGTTAAGCCATTTTAAGTACACTGAAACACAACCGTTCAAATGAAAATTTTGAGTTCCAAGTTTCCAAAGACGGATGCATGATAGATAGTATCTTGTCATACCTAGGCTCCAATGCAGACGAGTTCATATCAGAATCAGTAGAGATCACTCCATTCTTCTTCGACTCGGAATTGGCATTGCTTGTGCCATTCTGCTGCCCCTAAAGATGCAGTAGCATAGAAAAAAAAAAAAAAAAACTTTGTTCATATTTTTACCAACAAGTTTTAGCTACGTTTCAATTGCGTCGTGCAAAATCAGTCAATAATTATTTTCTCCTATATAGAATAGTTTTAAGAATTCTTGTACAATTTTTGTTTTCTTTTATACTGTCTGTAATTTCTATATACGGAGGTTTCTAGTTGAAGAAGAATACACATAAATTTATCGACTTACGTGTCGGACGTGCTTCTGACTCGGAGGCTGAAGCCGGAAGGCATCCTGTGCTAGCTTCTGCAGAGCGACCATATTTCCTTTCGCATTTCCGTTACCGAGTCTAGGTTGTTGTTGCCGAGCATCTTTAGGTTTACTTGACCTGTAGTATCCTTCAGCTGCCCACTCGTCAGCCAGCAGCACCTGAGATGAATATTACGGCCATATATCAAGGTTTGCTCTATCGATATCGGAATCGGTATCGACAGGGTCGGTTCTGAGCTGTTGGGGACTTTCAAAATGGGACCCTCATATATAGTATTAAAAAAAAATATGATACATACTAGTTCTATTATAGACAGTTTTATGTTGGTGCTCCCTTTCATCAGGGGGCCGTAGATTGTCGTCCGGCCTGCCCTGGGCCAGGGCCGTCCCTGGGTATCGAACCATTTTATGAGCATTCGTATCGGCGATGTGTACACTATTCGTAGTTTCGGATCCGAGTACCGAATTATTTGTATTGAAAAGCAAATAGTCATTAATACATTTAAAGAAAATATTTAAAACATTTAGGGGTAACGTTCAATATTTCTGTATTATTTCATAAATAGTTTTCAAAATGAATGATAATCGTCATTCTTGATGATTGGTTTACCTAAGATGTAAAAGCTTTCTCGGTTTACATTTTTTTTCTTTTCAATTATGCTATTTGGCTCCCAAATTTTTTGGGTGATGCCATATTCCATTATGTGGTATCTGACATGGCAGCTGATATTTCATGTTTTAACCCAAAAAATTAATTATCCATTTTTTTATTTTTACTGTTAATGCTAATGCTAATTTTAATTTAATATTAATATTAATATTAATTTTAATGTTAAAATTAATATTAATATTAATATTAATTAATGTTAATATTAATATTAATATTTATGTTAATTTGGTATTAATATTAATTTTAATGTTAATGCTAATTTTGCCATGTCAGCTGTCATGTTATCTGCTATGTCATATGCTACATAATGAGAGATGGTATCACCTAAATTTTTTGGAAGCTAAATAATATTTTTGTTTTCTTTTTACAATCTTACCTTTTATATCTTTGTTTATTAGTCTGTTTTTGTTCAATTTTTTTTACCGAATTAACCGAAAAAAGACAGCCAATACCGGTATCTCGGAACATGTCAAATCGTATAAGTATCGACTTAAATGCAAACTATTATGTATATATCTCGTGTTCAATATGGACGTTGTACGATGGTCGGAAAAGTCTGAAAGGAGTCGAAGTATCAATACGGAACTGTCTACAGCCAAAGAGTATCCAACAGAATACTGACGGACAGAAGGTTACTTACATTACTATACAGATCCTCCTCGGCGTCCGGTGAGCACGTAGTACGATCCTTCCGGTCGTGTTCTACCGGCGCCTCGAGTTCTTCCTCTCCGTCCGATGGGTCATCGGGTGCTTCTTCCTCTTCGAATTGTTCATCTTCCCTCTCGAGCTCCTCCTCCCGATCAGCTATTTCATCGGCTTCTTCGTTCTTCCGCTCGAAAAGGGATTCGTACATTTTCATGCTAACCGTCGCTCGAGAGCCAGAAGCATTGCTCCTCGGGCTCGACCCGCCGCCGGAGCTGGCCGAGCGCGACGTCGACGCTCCCCGCGTCCTCTCCGGGAAGCACGCATCGGGCACCAGAATGGAGGGGAGACGAGGATCCTCCGCCCCTTCCAGCCAGTCCTTGTAGTAGACCGTCAGCTGATACGTGCCCGTGTCGAGAATCTTTCCGTATAGCTCCTCCAGGAGCCGCGTCTTCCTCTCCCCGTTCCTCCTCCCCGACACCGACTCGGACTCCTCGTCGTACCACTCCTTCAGGTGGGAGAGGTGGGGGAGGAAGAAGCGCTCCCAGAGCCCCGGCAGCAGAGCGGTCCTCGCTTGGCGCGGCGAGCTGCCGAAGACTCGGAGCACGTGCTTCGCCGACGCCAGGTCCTCCTTCCGGAACTTGGAGATCAGGGCCAGGTAGAGGTGCGCGCACGCCGCGAGGCGCGCGTTGGGGATGCCGAACGTGCACCCGTCCTTCGTCTCGACCGAGCTCAGGCCGGCTACGACGCTCAGCTCCAGGGAGGCCTTCTTCACCTCCGTGGCGCTAGACCTCCCGACGACCGCCCTCTCGACGCTCCTGGCCGCTTCTTTCAGGCTCGCGACGACCCCGGCCTCCTTGTTGCTCTCTCCGTCGACGTCGGCGATCCCCAGGCAGGAGGCGCACCTGCCGTACGTCGATGCCCGGAAGGCTTCGTCCTTGAAGAAGCGCCTCAAGTGGCCGGTCAAGATCGAGACGGCCGCCTTTATCGCGACCCTGTCGAGGGCTACTTCCAAACCGGGCGAGCTCCCGAGATCCAGATCGAGCTCGAGCTCCTCTCGTCCGCGTCGGCCGTCCCTGAAGCTCGACTTTGCTCGAAGGCCGTTCCTACCGGAGCTGTCCTCGAATAGCTCATTGATGTACTTCTGCTTGTAGCCCTCCTCCCCTCGCCAATCCTCCTCCGACCCCCCTCGCTCGACGTGGCTCTCGTCCTCGTATTCCTTGATCGCGGACAGCGTGGCGGCGGCGGCCGCTCCGGACCCGTCGATGGACTGCATCGTCCTCCGTGCCGGCCGCACGAAGGTGGTGCTCGTCCTCATCCTCTCCCTCCTCTCGCTGTAGAACATCGGGCGGGGCGGGCCGTTCGCGCGGACCGGCATGCTCACGGCCCTCTTCGTTGCGGGCGGCCTCAGCCCCGGTAGGCCGGCGGCGGCCGGGTCCTTCTTGAAGCCTTCCTCGGCGAGCAGCTCTTCGAGGGACGCCATGGAGGAGGCGGTTTCGAGGAGAAGTTGAGGAATGTGATGGGAAGTGCGACAGAGAGCCGCAAGTGGTGGGACTTCGTAGATGGGGAAGTGGACTTGTTCTGTTTGGAAGTGAGCAAGCGGTGGTGAAGGTGTCGAGAGGGAAGAAAGTGGACCAATCGCAGGCGAGACAATTGGCACAGGAGGCATCTTTGGCCGGCCATGCTTGTACAAGAACCTGTGGGTGTCCTTCCCGCGTTTTATTCTTTCAAATTTCTGTTTTTTTTTTTTTTTTTTTTTTTCTTTTCTGTTGGTTGGTATTGGCTTGTCTATGGTTTTGGGATAGGCCATTCTGGGATGAGCAAATACCGACCGCTGCAAGAAAAATAAAAAATAAAAAAAATCCAATATCGACTAAAAATATTTCAAAAAGTTGAACCGAAATTATGTATCGATACTGAATTGCTGAACCGACTTTGAAATATGGTATAATGGTAGTGGTGACGGTTCGAGTGTAATACTATATCGAAAATACCGAACCGAATCGATTATATTTCGATTATATATATATATATTTGAAAGAAGGTAATTATGACGAACGATCCCACCTGACTACTCGACCGCATGCATCTCTCTTAACCACTAGAGTAGCTAGATCATTATATATATATATATATATATATATATATATATATATATATATATATATATACACACACACACACGAGGAAGGATCAAGATTTTTACACTTTTTACAATCCCACATGAAGGACAAAACATGGGTATGGAAATGTTGAATTTCTTTTCCATGGAAAAGGAATTGAAAACCTATTCCTAAGAATATAAAAACTTGATCCAAACTAGCCCTTAAGATTTTTGGAACGTTCCACTCATTCCAGCATATAAACAATTACTATTAAGTATTTGTCATAGATATTTGTAACAGTCTGCGGGAAGTAACACTTGATTAGAGCATCATTAGTAAGGTCCATCCCATTTTCTAGATTCTAGATTTAGAATGTAGGAGCTCATTTTGTAGAATAATAAGTTTCATTCCTAGTCCCAATTTCTACAATTTCGGTCCCAATCCATTCATGGGTGCTAAGGGTTGGGCCTCCAAATTTCTAGATTCTAGATTGTAGAAACTCGTAGATTCTAGATTTAGAATGTAGGAGCTCATTTTGTAGAATAATAAGTCTCATCCCTAGTCCCAATTTCTACAATTTCGGTCCCAATCCATCCATGGGTGCTAAGGGTTGGGCCTCCAAATGTCTAGATTCTAGATTGTAGAAACTCGTTTTGTAGAATAGTAAGTTCCAATTTGGAGCCCAACTTTCTATATTCTAAACTTTATATTATTTTTTTTCCTATATTAATTTTTTACCACACAATTTTTGGGACCAGAGCTCACTTTATTATTTTCTACTATTCTCATACAAATCCAACCCATTCTATATTTACCTTTTTTTTTAATTTTTGGGTTCTAAATTGTATTGGAGAGTTCCAACTACTAAGAGCATCTCCAACCCTATTGTCTTGTTTTGTGTTGTGAATCCTAGGTGGCATGAGGCACAAGACAATGTCTTGTATAGGTGGCAATGTTATATTCACAAATGACAATGGGTTTAAAAAGTCATCTCCAATGCAAAAGTATTGAGAAGACAATACAAATATTTTTTTACAACTTCCAAGACAACTTTTACTCTTCTACTTCTTTTTTATAAATATTTTTATTCACAAATGATGATGTGGACATAAAGACATTGTGAAGTGCATTGTCTAGATCTAGACAACCAACTTCACATTGTCTTTGCCATGTCATTGCCATGTCAACTCCACACTTTATTTCACATTTGCATTGGAGAAGTACTTTTGAAAAAAATGGTTGTCATTCCTATGTGGCAACCATTTTTTTCAAACTCACAATAGGGTTGGAGATGCTCTAATGATGCTCTTAGTAAGAACTTCCACATGGAAATGGAGGACATGAAAATCTTGTGGGGTTGTCCTTGCATTGTGCCACAACAACATAAGACGTCATACTGTCTATGCATCCACGGCAGCCAGTACGACTGTGGGGTTGTGTCGATCTTCCAGGAGTCCTTGTGACGGTGTTTTGTGGCATCAACACTCACCATAGACATATTGGATATGTTCAACACGACAACACAATCTCCGTGGTCACTTCATGGTGCCATCCCAAGTCACTGGGGCGTTTGGTACCCAAAAAAATTTTTGTTTCCAAAAAAATTTAAGATAAAAATTTATTACCATATTTATTTTGCTTATAAAAAAATTATTTTCGAAAATTATAAATATTCGGGTAAATAGTTTATCCACAAAATATGGAAATTCTATCCCTTGAGAATAGTTGAATTTTTTTTTTTCCGGGACAAAAAAAATTGTCTAAATTATATATATATATATATATATATATATATATATATATATATATATATAATCCAAATACTAGGGGTATCTGGATTATATATATTCTAAGGTAAAGATATATTTATGTATGGACAATAAGGTCATTTTACAATCCCACTAATTTAAATAATTATAAACGGTTGTAACCTCTTCTTCTCTCTTACGAACCTTTTCTTGCTTTCTGCATTCTCAGAAAGAAAAAAAATCAAAACTTCTGTCAGGTTGCTGATTTTTCTCTTAAATAATAATTTATTTTTTTCTTTATACACATTACAATAAATAATTGAGTTATTTGTATTTACCCCCCCAATTGCTAATCATATTTCTACTTTCCCCCCAATTTTATTTTAATTAGTGTTACCCTCCAATCTTTGGATAAAGTGCAAATAAACCCTCCTTAGATTTTCGTTTTTGCATTTGAAGACCCCTTGTTTAGAAAAAAAAGATCTCACATTTTAATTTTTGCTCAGTTTGCACCCATGCCATCAACAGACGTTAAAATACGTCTAAAAATACGATTTTATCCCTCTTCTCACTCTCTTCTCCCTCTCTCTCTGGTGGTGGGAGTTTGTCAAGCGGGGCCGACCGAGGAGAGGGGAGGGTGGCCGGCCAGCGGAGGTAGGAGGGAACGGGTAGAGCTAGGGGTGAGCATTCGGTTAATTCGGTTCAAACCGAACCGAAAAATCGAATTGAACCGAAAATCGAATAAGCAAAACCGAAACCGAACCGAATTGACCCATAATCGAATCAAACAGAACCGAATTAAATCGGTTCGATTTACGGTTTATTTGCATTTTTTTGTTAATATATATAGTACTTAAATATACATAAATTTATCTTATATATATATATATATGGTAACTAAATTTTCTTATTCTGTTTTTAATTTGGACCGAAACCGAAACTTAAGACCGAAACAGAATAAAAAAATTTAGTATTTTCAAAACCGAAACAGAATAAGAACTTTTTAAAACCGAACCGAATCTCTTATTCGGTTCGGTTCGATTTTCGGTCCAAACCGAATAATGCTCACCCTTAGGTCGAGCATGGCCGATCAGCGGAGGGGGGGTCGGCTAGCGGAGGGAGGAGGGGGTTGGAAGGGCTGGCTAGCGGAGGGAAGTGGGGGACGGGTCGAGGGGGCCGGCTAGCAGAGGGAGGAGGGGCGGTCGAGGGAGGCCGAATAAGAAAAAATCGAACAGAACCGAATAAGAGATTCGGTTCGGTTAAAAAAAGATTCGATTCGACTTCGGTTTGAAAATACTAAATTTTCTTATTCGGTTTCAGTTTCGATTTTGGGTTTCGATTTCGATCCAAAACCAAAAACCGAATAAAAAAATTTAGTTTATATATATATATATATATATATATATATATATATATACTAAATAAATTTAGGTATATTTAAGTACTATATATATTAACAAAAAAGTACAAATAAACCGAATAAACAAAAATCGAACCAATTTAATTTGGTTCGGTTATAGGCCAATTCGGTTCGGTTTTGATTTTGCTTATTCGATTTTTCGTTCGTTTTGAACCAAATTAACCGAATGCTCAACCCTAGCTCGACATGTCACCTCCTCCCTCCGCTGGCCGGCCACCCTCCCCTCTCCTCTAGTCGGCCCCGCTTGACAATCCCCCACCACCGGAGAGAGAGGGAGGAGAGAGAGTAGGGGGAGGGGTAAAATCGTATTTTTAGACGTATTATAACGCCTGTTAATGACATGGGTGCAAACTGAAAAAAATTAAAATGTGGGATTTTTTTTTTTAAACAAGGGGTCTTCAAATGCAAAAACGCAAATCTAAGGAGGGTTTATTTGCACTTTACCCAAAGATTGGGGGGGGGGGGGTAACACTAATTAAAATAAAATTGGGGGGGGGGGAAGTAGAAATAGGATTAACAATTGGGGGGTAAATACAAATAACTCTAAATAATTCATCAATTCCTCTTCTACTTTCTGTTCTGCAGCATTCTCTGAAAGAAACCAAAAAAAGAACATGCAATATTAACGACGAACAACGTGCTACAAGGTCATCTCTCTTTCTACCTCTCCATTATTCTATGGTATTTGCATTGATTAGCAATATCCTATTTTGCAAATTTAAAATTATATTTAAGTTATGAACTAGAATAAATTTTAAATTAGATTTTTAATTTGTATAAGATTAATTAAACTATAATAAAATTTATCCAACTAGATTAATTTAATTAAATTAGATTAAAATTAAATTAGATTAAATTAACTAGGATTGTGAGTATGCATTAAACTAAACTAAATTTCATATATTAGAATTCTTAATTTTTATAAAAGAAGGTTG
Source organism: Iris pallida (assembly GCA_029216955.1). Taxonomy (NCBI): domain Eukaryota; kingdom Viridiplantae; phylum Streptophyta; class Magnoliopsida; order Asparagales; family Iridaceae; genus Iris; species Iris pallida. The sequence continues at coordinate 1,296,060 of JANAVB010031614.1, read as the reverse complement.
TTATTTAAATTTTCCTTGCATTAAATCTTTAGATATGTTAGAATCAAAATTATAAATTAAATTAACAATATATATCTATTATATTTAAATTACGGTAGATTATATTTTATTATATTTTAAATCATGAATTTAAAACTATGGATTAGATCAAGTACAAAATCCATGAATTTGATTATTTATATTTAAATTATGGTTGTTGTCTACATAAGATGATATCAATACTTCCAAAATTTAAAATGTTGCACACGCAACGCGTGTGCCCGACACTAGTATATATATATATATATATATATATATATATATATATATATATATATATATATATATATATATAATGTTGTTAGTGATTAATTTTGTGCTACTTATTTGTATTTTTATCTTTGTTTTAGTTGAGAATCAGTTTCTTAGAACTTAGAATAGATTTTGGTGGACTTGAACTTATATTAAGAACACTATGAATTGAGTTTTTGATCTTTTGAGCTTATGCTTTGTGTTTTCATAGAATTTTAAGTGAATTTTGGTATATTTAAACTTATACTAAGGATTAAACTTAATGATCTAGATCTTTTAAGCTAGTTTTTTTTTAATTGTTTGCGACTTGTTATATATTGTTATGATAAATTTAATTAATTGCTTGGTTGGTAGAGGCTTAACTTAGAAATTGAATGCTTCCAAAAAAGTTAAAAAAAAATTTAGGTCAAAATATTCTATAATATTAAGTGTGTTGATTGATCAAATGTTAATTGGTAAAATATCGATACCGAACAAAAACCAACCGAATACCGATTTAACCGAAACCGAAAAATCGATTCTAAATGATACATTATTGATATTGATTTTTTAAATACCGATTTAAAACAATAACAAAAAAATTGACCAAATACCGACCGATTATATCGACCCTCACCCCTAGGCCAATCACCTTGGCCATATGGCTTAGGTGGGAGGGCATCCCCCCCTTATATCGCGGGACCGGATCAGCTGTTTCTGATCTGGTGTCCCAATTTTGTCCTCCCTCCCCTTTTATGACATGTGGGCCCCACCGATAAAAAACAACAAAAAAGTCCACATGTCAAAAAGGGAGCACAGAGTTGAGACACCGGATCAGGGCAGCTGGTCCGGTCTCTTCTATCGCTATTTGTATTAGGGTGGGAGCTTATTGTTCCTTTTATTTGTATTCGAATCAATCAATAGTTAGTATTCGAATCAATCATTTTAGGATATAAAATTATTAGTTTAATGGGTGAATTGTAGAAACGAACAACTAAAATTGAGAATTAAAAAAAACGTACCTTGTACATATCAGGTGCGTATCTAATATGTCTCTTCTCATTTGAAATGACAAACGTCAAATGTTGGTTTCATGACTCTTTTGGCATAGGATGTTTTTAGTCATTTTTGTACCATAAAAAACGGCAAACATGAGAGATAAACTAGGCCCCCTTTATGGTTTTGGTTTTGTAGAACAACAAACGTTCCAATTCCAAATGTGGACTTAGACTTTTGTCAGAGGTTACTGAGAGAAACTTAGGATATGAAATCTTTGGAAAATGCCAAAGAAATACTTAGGCACTTCTGTACAAATCTTTAGTTTTTGTCATGCTTCCTATCCTTTATTTTGTGTATTTTTGGCTAATTATGAGATTGCTGGCAACCTTGTGGATTAGTGGATTTATCTACTTGTTAGTTTCTTTGTGATTTTTTTTGTTTGGTAAGAGTGAAACATATATATTTGGAGTTTCATCCTAGTTCTTATCTACTTAGAACTACTGGCAATATTTGGATAGATGATATTTTTTAACTTGAAAGTGACAAATTTTATAATTTCGTATGTGAAGATGGAAAAGTAAAAAAAAATATTATAACAATAATTTTTTTATTAATTATCTAACAACAATAATAATTATTTATTAATACTACTTATTTAAAATTAAATTAAATATTAATGATCTTTTATTGCTGTCGATGAGTTCACTTCCGTCGGCATCCGTAAAATAAAAGTGGAAGTGAATTGACCTTGAGCTGCCGACATGCATGGGACAAGAAGTTATTACACCATTTCTTCAGAGTTGAACCAAACCATGGGAGTGTGAAACTTACATACACTTTTAACTACTTTCACACTTTACACTCTGGTTACACCCAACCAAATATCCCCTTAATGCCAGAAATAGTGATTTGAATTTTGTACACAGGGTAAAATTGTGTTTTTTGGGCTAATTTTTTCTTGCTAAACACCATTTGGCAACCAGAAGTGTAATTTCTCCATTCTGGTTAAGCGCTCTTGGTTTTTTAATTTGTTTTTTTTTGTGGGGGGTAGGGGGAGGTTTGTATTATACTCTTTGGATGATTATTAAGTTCTTTGTTAAGGACTATTGGATTATTTAGGAATGTGTGCATGCACACATCTCTATGGTAGTCCAACGCTTGACATGAAAAGGGTGCACTGTGCCTCATGGTGTAGGGTGGCCCGGTTAGTCCGGTGCCCGGCCCAGGTCCGGACCGGCCCACGGTCAAATCAGTCCGGCCCGGCCAGTCCGAGGTCTGAACCGGCCCGGCCCCCCACCCCGGGCCTCCACCCCCCCCCCCCCCCCCCCCCCCCCCCCAGCCCGAGCCCGGCCCGAAAAGATTTTTTTTTTTTTTTGAGAAATTTTTTTTGTATGTTGCAGGATTCGAACCCAAGACCTGCCGAAGTGGAGCTTTAAAACCACCTTCTATAACCAGTTTCTCTTATTAGTTGGGTGTTCAAAATCTACATTAGCTTATATAATAGGTTAAGAAGATAAAAATGAAAAAAAAAAAAGCCAAAACCCGGCCCGCTCAGGCCCGGCCCGAGCCCGCTCAGGCCCGACCTGTCCAGTGCCCGGGCTACTGGGCCGGGCTGGGTTTGGAAAATTTCAACCGGGCCGGGCCAGGCCCGGCCCGCCTTCATGCCTGGTCCGGGCTGGGCCCGGCCCAAGCCCGACGAGCCCAAATTTTCTGGGCCGTGGGCCGGCCCGGCCCGGACCGAATAACACCATGAACTGTGCCGACACATCTAATAATTTCTCCTGAAGTTGGAGAACTAGCTTGTAATATTTTTAGGGATTTTTTGACTTTCATCCCACTTACTAATATGAATTTGTACTTACATCCCACTTTTTAATTTTATTTGACTTACGTCCCACTTTTCGTCACGAAAATACTTTTCGTGACAAAATAAATATTTTTCGTGACAAAATAAATACTTTTCGTGACAAAAAGTGGGATGTAAGTCTAAAAAATTTAAAAGTGGGATGTAAGTACAAATTCATATTAACAAGTGGGATGAAAGTCAAAAAATCCCATATTTTTATTATAAAATTTATGTCCCTATATCAAAATTCTATACCTTGGACAACATCATTGTGCTTGTTCGAGAAATTAAAGAACTAGGATATGCAATAAAGGGTTTCTCCCAAGAAATTAGCTAACAATTGTTTTGTTAGACACTTCTATATAGATCTTTAGTTTGTTGTCACACTTTCTATAATTTTTAATTTATCTTTTGTACTTTTGGTTAATTCTTGGATAAATGGGTGTTGAGTGGGTGGGGTTCTCAACCTATATAGAGAATATCCCGGAGAGCGACGAGCGCCATCCGTGTGTCGGAGAAGCTCGGGGAGTGCATATGTGAAGCCCATGACTTTAATTTTATTTTTAATGTCCCTGTTTTATATTTGTGAGACCCAGTTTTAATTTATCATAATTTCAAATTAGCAAAGTTTATTTTATTTTTCCTTAAAAGATTTTTTAAAGAAAAGAAAAATTATTTTTATAAAGCAAAAAATTTATTAATAAAAAGAATTTAGAAAAAATTTCTTTAAAGAAATATTATTGAAATGTTTTATTTATGGGCCTCAGAAAATAATTTGGGTTCTTTTTAAGATTAAATTGATAATGGGTTTTATAATGGGCTTAGCCAAAATATTTTGTTAATAAAAAGTTTTGGGCTTTAAATGGGTTTTAATTAAGATTTAATATGTTAGTAGGTTTTATTGTGTTGTGGGCTTTGAAGCCATGGTTTGGGCTTTACATGTTACCTAAGAGAAGGAATGGGTTCTATGGTGTTAAGTTGTCAGCACACATTACTCACCATTACTAGCTCTCTCTCTCTCTCTCTCTCTCTCTCTCTCTCTCTCTCTCTCACGTGTGGTGGGTTTCCTCCTCAAGCCAAACAAGGCCGACTCTTGCTTCTCCAAAAACCGTCGAAAACCGACGACCGATCGAATTCCGGCCGGCCTTTCGACTTCCGTAACCCCCATCTTCCCTTCCTATATAAAGCTCCTCCTCACTCATCATTCTCTCAATCCCAAGCCCTAACCCCGACCCCCTCACAGCCGACCCGAGCGCGCCCTCGGCGACCTCCGTCGACCCCGGCGCTCCACCGCCGTCGAGCCCGACGACCCCCGCGGTCCCGTGCGTGCCGGCCCCCGACCCCGCGCGGCCTTCCCGCGGCTGTCCCCGTCGACCTCCTCGCCGTACGCGCTCATCCCGGGTCCCCGATCTGTTGTTCTGTCCCCGAAGCCGAGTCCGTTCCCGTGCTTTTTCCAAAGTTCTGCGGTTTGCTAATTCTGGAACTTTTTCGAGCTCGCGGAATCCATTTTTCTTCATTATACATCTAAGAGCTCTAGCCGAGCAACCCAAGGTATAATTTGCTTTCTCCGTTTTCTTTTCGGTAGTCGATGATGATTTTTGGTCCCCGATTTCTTTTCGGAAATTCGGATTCGGTTTACGTTATAATTATGAAATTTTCGAAACTATTTTCTATGTTTGGTTCTGTGGTTTTAATGGTTTTCAGGTTCTCGGAATTTCCGAGGTAACTCCGGAAAGGTTCTGTCTTCTCTGATTCAGAATTCCGATTGTAATTTCATATTTTTCGAGCATTGTTGGCTTGAGAGCTAACTATTTGTTGATAGTTGCATTCTATGGTTCTGTGGTTATCTTATTCTGGTTTTTGGGAAGTTTTCTTAAGTGTTGGTTGGAAATTTAAGCTTCTGTAGCTTTTGAGGTTCTGTTGGTTTACGTTTTTGATTTCAAAATTTTCGAATATTTCGGGATAGGTCCTGTGTATTTTTGTTCTCGGAATTTCCGAGATTAGCCTTGGAAAGTTCTAGGAATTTGGGTGAGTATTTAGTTTTGGATTTTTTCCGATTATTAATACTCTGGTTCATTGTTATATTGCGGTGGTGTTTCCGATCCTATTTCGGGTTTTCCGAATATTTTCGGAAATGTTTCTGTGAATATAAATTTTTATATAAAAATGGTTATGGAATTTAATTTATGGGTTTTTCCTGATTTGGGATAATTGTTGGAGTTGTTGGCGCATTTTTTCATTTTTGGGTTGTCCCGAATATAGAGAGAATGCTGCCCAAATTTTTTTATAAATTTTTATAATTGAATTTTAAATCGGTTTTCGAAAAATAATTTATTAATTGGATTTTTGGGCAACGACCGTACCGGTCCATGGGCCCTAGCTAAATGCAAACGAAACCGGGATTTCGGGACGTTGAGGCATTAGCTATTTTTGTGACGATTGGACAAAGTCTGAGATTCGTAATTTAATTTAATTTAATTTATTAATTTTATTTTATAATTAAATTGTAGAAAATTTCAGGACTAACCAATGTCTTTCTTCTTATTTAAATTCATGTAAAATGGACTGTAAGGACATAAGCCCAGTTTTTATTATTTTCTGTGGTTTTGTAATAAGTTAGTGTAGTTTATTTGTTTTCTGGTTTGTGGTTGGCGTAAACACGTAAAAATAGTAAAATAATTAATTTATAGAAAATCAATATTATTTTCTCACATTAAATAAATTAAGAAAAATTACAAGTTATTATTTGAACAAATTTTACGTTTTCTCATTTAAAGAAAAATATTAATTTTATATATAATACAAAATACAAAGTTTTACCAAGTAAATCAATAACTACGAGTTTTTCCAAATACAAAGTTAAATTGACTTTTCTTCGTAAGTTAGAAACTTACTTCGATAAGTGTTCTAAAGTAGATTTGTAAATAACCTAAAATTTGATTAGGACAAATTCTAGAGATTGTAACTAGCACACCTAGATATGGATTGAATATTGGTGCTAAGTTAGGAAATTCTCAATTGTAGGGTTTCGAGGACTATACTAGCATCATCCCGGAACCAACATCGAATCCAGTCATAAACAAAGGCAAGTACAATTTGTGGTAGTTTACAATTATTTAGTAATCATTTTATTGCAAGTTTAAACCATGATGCAACACGGAACTCTCTCTGAGAGCATTGACTGATTGACTGTTGGGTACTGGGAGAGTAGTGTAATGAGTATGACCACAGCCAAAATAGTATACTGACTGTGTTAGCTTACCCCTCATACACACGGGGATAAGCCATATCATATCAATAGGATACAACTGTACAACCCAATCCGGTCATATTCATTGCCTATTCACATCACAATATTTTAACTGCTGGAAAACTGTTTATTTTAAATTGTTTAAAAGTGCATAACTCTATTATTATTTCAATTGTTGAATTATCATGAATTGTACTTTGCTCCCTCCTGACTGGAGACCAACATTTTTAGGTGATTGAGTCATTGAAGATCTGATGTCTGTTCCCGCAGAACCTGGAACCCAAGAACAGTAGAGCTGGATAGTACTTTATTTTAGTAACCAATGTATCAAGTGTAGTTGTTGTAATTAATAGTTGTTGTATTTCAGAAATTTTAAATTGAATAAAAGATTTTATATTCGTTAGAATTTTATCTGCATATGTTTCACTACTGAATACAGCTTACTGCCGCCGTCTCCACAACGGTGCAGGCTGGGCATGATCCGATTCGATCCAAGAAATTGGGACCGGGTTGTGACAATATTGTTTGGTGAGCCTTTTGTTTTTAGTCCACAACTTGTTAATCATTTTTTTTGTGTTATTAATTAATTACTAGTTAGTTATTTTTCAGTCCAATGATTTAAGCCCTGAAACCCACAACCCGAAGCCCAAACGCAATAGGCTAACCATTCTCCCACTCACCGAGTCTCCCTCTCTGATCCGCCCAACCCGTGGCCACGTAATCCTCTCCCTCTCCACTACGTAACCCTTAGGAGCAGAAACTCTTCCAATCCACAGAAACTTCATTTTTCCACCATCACAATAACTCTTCTATCTCCCTAACCGTTCCACCATTCTCCGATCCGAGACCACCACCGCGCTCCCCTCGCCGCCCTCTCCGATTACAGACCCCTCTCCCCTACCTTCCGAGTCCGTCCCCACGCAATCCCGCGCCAGCCCGACAGCCCGGCGCCTCCCGCGCGTGTTCCCGTGCGCGTGTCCCGTCTTCGCGTGTCCGTCCGTGTGCGTACACGTGTCCGTGCTCGTCATTTCTATCGTTTCCGACGTTGTTCCGAGTCCGAGGCCTCCCCTCGGTACTCCTTCATCAAGCTTGGGTAACCCCTTTCCTCATTTTTTCTATCTTCTGGTTGTTCACAGAACCATTTAGACCTTCTGGCCTTAGGTTAGTTTCTGTAGATTATTAAACTAAGTTATGTGTTTTGATTATTTGATTTCTGTGGTGTTAAATTAGCAATGTGGTAATAATATACATATTAGGAAACTTTATACATGCTTATTAATTGATTTATGGATTAATCTTAATACTTTAAAATATGGTTTAAATGATTTAATTGGTTTAAATAAAAGTTAGGATTATCATTTATTTTGTAATGTTAATTTGTAGAGATTCTAAACCTAATAAATGATTTAGTTATTTTATTTACAAAATAGTGGTAAATAATATTCATTTAAAAGTTATTTTTTTAAATAAAAGTTTTGTTAGAAAAATTGTATTATAAATTATATGTATTCTCCTTTTAAAATGATTTCTAATCAAAAAGGTTTATAAAGAGATTAATATAACAAAAACTAATATTTATTTAAAAATCGTTATTTTGGCAAGAAAATCGTATTTTATGCAAAAGTGCTATTTTACTATTTAAAAAAATTATTTTCCCTTTATTACGAAAAATGGATAAAAAATATATTTTCTAAGGGAATTCGTTTTATTAATATTGTTCGGTAAATAATTTCTCTTAATAATAAAAATGTTCATTAATGAATTATTTTGGTCTTGAATAACATTTTTAGTAACAATAACCGGAAAATAATTTCTAGCTAATTAAAATATTAGAATATTAGTTTTGGAGGAAAATCATAAATTTGGTAAAATATTAATTTATTAAATACAGTTAAAATATTATTTTCCTTATTTTGTGAATAATAGTCAAAAAATGGGTTTTTAGTAAATCGTATTTTCGCGTAATTTGGTAATTACATAAAATACTAATTTCTATAATACGATTAAATAATAATTTTTTTACCCTTAATTATTACGTTAAAAACTTGTATTTTTACTAAAACGATTATTTTGTAACTTAGTATCTAAAATATAAATATCTTTCAACGTTATTAACAAAATTATGTTATTTTCAACCCGACCAGACTTATCCCTAATTAACTAGTTGGCGTTGCCTTTAAGGATTAGAGTGTAATTATTTCTAGATGCTGAACCTGGTGTTACGAATCTGTAGGTTCGGGACCCTAAGCCCAAACAGTTACCTGCTACTCGTCGCTTTCCACGTCAAGGGACTATCTGAGGCAAGTTACGGTTATGCTATCTTATATTTTAATTAGTAATTGTCAAGTTGCATGTTTAAACCACATTGCTAGATGTTTGCCATTAAAATCTTTTTATTGCAATTTCAATTACAAACAGAACAGTGCTACAATGTAGGACTTAGATGTAGTCCTAGGAGAACACTTTTGTTTATCTGGGTCCCTGTGTCGATGGAGCGAGTGGTAATGCGTTGACTCCGTTGACGATCTGACGACGGTTCTCGGTTCTCTGAAGGTCTGAGTTGCTCTGAGTGCTGGAGTTTGCAGATGGAGGAATAAGACATTGAGTGTTTCTTCCGATCTTGGTGGATGATAACTCTGATGCCTTTTTTTATCTGTGTACGTATGTATATTACGTTGTCCGTATGTGTGGAAGAAGGAAATGATCCCTCTACTTATAGCTTGCAGGCTGGCTGCTCATGCGCGCATATGTAGGATGCGCCTGTATGTGGGGACGCCACATGGTTGAAGCTACGGGAGGCGCATGGATGATGCACCATCATTTGTGGGTTGAATCCTTCATGCTACTTTTATGGGCTGGCACGTAACAGGGGAGAGGATCTTTCAGTTGCTGAGATCTTGGGTGATTAGCACCCCTTCATAGGCTGAATTGAGTCAAAGGACACGTGGCGCATGCCCATTGCTCAAAGATCTCGGATTTGGTGGAGAGTGATCTGATAGGATACGCCTGGGATCGGGCGCATGAGAAGAATTTGGCTCACAACCTTCAAGAGTCACGAACCAGTCTGGACGCACGGCTTTTGATGCGCATGCGAGTCTTCAGGCGCATGGCCGCCGAGGCGCATGCGAGTGGTTGATCGGCCACGTGGGTCGTAACCTTCGGAGGAAAGTAATAATGATGCTGATGTCAGCGATGCTTCGTCTTCTAAAAAAGCTGCTAACTGTCCAGTCCTCGGGGGACGTGCTGCCATCTCTGTCACTTGAGCATTAATTGCTTGATGGATGACGAGCCGAAATGGGCGCATGGGTCCATGTTTGTTTAGGGCGCATGGATCTGTGCTTTGTTGGGCGCATCCATACGGGGCGCTTTGGAACTGACGGATGCGTCTGTAGGATGCGCGGTGTCTAACCGGCGCATCCGTTTGCATGACGTGCCTTTATTGGTATGACTTTTGTGTTCTTTAAGTGCTTTAAATAGCCGTTTTGACTTGGCTGAATTCGAAGCGTCAGGTTCATCACCATAAATGTAAATTTATTGCACGGGATTCGGTGAGCCTGCCACTTGGTGCATGGGTTTGATTTGTCCGACCTATAAATAGTGGCAAGGAGAGAGTTTGCTTCTCGTTCTCTCACGTCTTCCCGAATGGACTTGCTTGCTCGAGCATATTCTATTGAAGAGATGCTCCCGAGGGTGAAGATGCGACGACTTATCTTTCTTCATGCACTTGAAGGTGACTGTTACATCCAAAAGTCGGAGTTGAGGACTTCTGAGGCAGGCGGAAGGTGCCTGTTGCATCCAAATATCGCGATGCTCGAGCCTCGTCTTCGTTATGCTGGAAGAGCCGCAGATCAAAATTGCGGTACTCTCATCTTCCTTGGGCTTTGGAGAGCTCTTCCTCCTGCAAGAGTGGGTGTTGCCCATTCTGGTTGTGTTGGAAGCTGCTCCTTTAATCTCGGAGAAGAGCTCTTCCTCCAGCTAGGGTGGGGTTGATCGCCCACTCTTGTTCTGCTCAATAAATGCTTCATTAGTCGAAGCATTTGATCGGGTCGAAATAAGGCGCATATGCTGAGACTTCATGATGCGCATAACTGAGACGCTGAAGAGATGCGCCTGACTGAAACGTTGAAGGCTGCGCCTGACTGAGACGCTGAAGTGATGCGCCTGCCTGATGATGCGCCTGGTGGGGGACGCATGGCAGTTTGCTGTGCCTGGCTCTAGTCTTAGGATCTTTCTTTTTAAAGAAGTTCTCATTTGTAAAGCCTTTTAGACGTGTAATAGACTTTTATATGAAATAAAAATCTTCTTTTGATGTCTATACTTTTGTTGTCTTGCTGTGCCAAGTACTTCGTTTGAGTTTCCTGACGCATGTTCTGAGTAGTATTTGAGCGCATAGGAATTCTGGCACATAGATGTGCCCTGAAATTCTATGCTTCTACAAGACCCCCTTCAAAGTTTTCAAAACTTTCTGTCAATTTTTGGAATACTTTGAATAAGAAGCATGGTGTTGAATTCAATGGGGCGCATGACTGTTCGGGCGCATGGTTACTCCGTGAATCAGTGATAGGGCGTATGCTCCTATCAGTTAATGCAAATGATAACGCTTCGAAGTAATCAAAAAAGATTAATGATGAACTTTTTGGATTATTTACAGTTATCATTTTACAGAACCCCAAGCGGTGGCTGACGTCACTTCTCATCGATTTTCGCGTATGCCCAAGCCTATAAATAGGCGTTTGATGGAGAGAGAGAGAGAGAGTTCTTCTTCTCTCTTGCTTTCTTCTTTAGAGTTCTTCTTTCAAAAAACCCTAACTTCTTCTTTCACGAGATGGTCCCCAAAACTCCTCGCGGTGGTGCTGGCCGAGGACGAGGCAAAGGGAAAGAGCCTGTGGAGGCTGCTGTGGATGATGTCCCCAGGACGCCCATCGACGTTCGACCGGCGATGATTGGTGGGTTTCGTGGCTCTTTACTGTACCTTTTTTGTACTCGAATAGGCCATTTTTAGAACTCACATATGCCGACGCACATGGACCTTGGGTCCTGATGATGTGCTGAAGCTTCACTGTTGACGCACATGGATTTAGACCATGATGATGTGCTGAAGCTTCCTTGTTGACACGCATGGGTTTAGACCTTGATGATGTGCCGAAGCTTCACTGCTGACGTGCATGGGTTTAAATCCTGATGATGCACCGTAGCTTCACTGCTGACGCACATGGGTTTGGACCCTGATGATGCGCCGAAGCTTCCCTGATGACGCGTATGGGTTTAGACCCTGATGATGCGCCGAAGCTTCACTCTGATGCACATGGGTTTAGATCCTGATGATGCGCCGAAGCTTCACTACTGATGCGTATGGATTTAGATCCTGATGATGCGCCGAAGCTTCACTGCTGACGCACATGGGTTAAGATGCTGATGATGCGCTGAAGCTTCTTTCCAGATGCGCCTAAGCCTTGGTTCAGTGTATGCGCTTCTGATGAGAGCGTAACTCAGAATTTTTGTTGTTCTAATATATCTGAATCTTTGGCTTCTTTTGCTGACCGCCAGTGTCGATGACCGTCCCGCTCTTGAATGAAGTGCTTCTAGATGCTGCTATCTGTCAGATGGGAGTAGATTATAACGAGGAGGTGATAAATCCTGCCCAAGCTGCCATGATGCTGGATCAGCCTCCCGAGAGAATGACCCAAATCCGGGAACAACAGCATGGGTTCCTCCAACGGATGATGGAGCGTGGTGTTTTGAAATCTTCCATTTCTGATAATATGACTTTCTTGAAGCCTGAGTTCCTATTTGGGGACCGCCTTACTTCTACTGAAGCAAAGGTGTTAAAGATCAAGGAAGATTGGTTCTTTACAGCAAGAGGGGTGCACATGTAGTGACCCGCTCCGCCCTAGCGGAACGCCGATTCCAAACGACAAGTGCAACGACTCAAACGAGCCGTCGACCCGAAGAGTTGCTTCGACCCGATGAAGTGTCGATGCGAATCGATGCAAGGCTTGCATTGGCCCGACAAGATGAATCCAGACTTAGACTATCGAAGGCGTGCTCGGAGGATCGCTCGGCCGATGCGAACATCGCTAAGGTGGGTGGCTCCGATGAACCCGTCTGTGCTTAGCCTAGACACATAACAATGCGGACACTATCACGAGAATCGCTAGGCGATAACACCCTGCATGCTAACAAATGATTCAACGCACCTAGCTAAGGGAATAATCCCATCTTGCATGCTTGTTTAGAACATGGAAAAGAACTTGGAAATCATAGAAATGCTCGCACCGCGCTCTATGCTCGTGCTAAGGCACAAGCTCACGTTCATGTCCCGTATACGTTCAAACAATGAAACAATGAATGGTTTACAACAATGAAACGGGAAGGCTATCAACATAGTCGCTCCGAGTAGAGTTTAGCAACATTGGAAGGCTATGGGACCGATGGGTCGCCAAGGCGACTCCCACACTGGGAGTTGCGTAATGCATGAATGAATGAATCAACGAATGAATGAACAAACACATGAATGACTTTATGAACATACGAACAAGTGAAAGAATAACATGAAAAGAAAGAATACATGAAAGATAAGACGCTAGCGACAGGTGTGACGGGCACGTGCAACGGGGCTCGCTACCCGCGCTGTACGGACGCCAACCTGGTCGTTAACGCATTATGGCATGAAAGATAAGACATGGAAGACGCTAGCGACAGGTATGACGGGCACGTGCAACGGGGCTTGCTACCCGCGCTGTACGGACGCCAACCTGGTCGTTAACGCATTATGGCTAAGGGTTAGCCTACGGCTCAGAGATAGCCGCTAAATAAAAGACAAGATAATACGAAATGGTCGTGGACAAACGGCACGGGCGATGGGGGGGTAAACCGTGGCCGTCGTGTGGAAGGATTCTGCGGCACGGGCGTTGGGGGGGTAAACCGTGGCCGGCCTAGGCAGAATCAATACGGCGCTTACGGGCTGCTTGGGTGCGGGCTTGGGCACCAAGAGACGTAAGTAGGAGGGTATATTCAAGAGACTTAACGGGGTGTACCAGCCATCACCCTACGCTAAGTTGAGAATTGCCACAGGGGAATGTCCTAAATGGCTTGTAAAGCCAGCGACCCGTGCATGTAGATTAAGTGGACTATGCTGGTGGCGATCCACGTGCAAGTTCTTGCATTGAAATCAAAGTAATCTAAGTTAAATGAACAAGTGCCTCCTGAACATGAACATGCCCGAAATATAACACTCAGAACATGCTTGAAATGTAACCTGCTGAACATGCTCGATATGTAACACTCCTGAACATACTTGAACGAAATACCCGAAACATGCTTGAATTGTAACACTCTAAAAACGTGCCTACGACGTGTTAGAACATGCCCCCGACGTGCTAGAATCCCGAGGCATGGACACACACTCGATATTGAATGCGTACATGAATCGTGTTATGTTATTATACATGAATTGTGGTTTAACTTGGTTTACCTTGAACAGGGAAGGCCGGACGGTAAGTATGGGTAAGTCGTGCATGTATTTCTCATACGACACTTGAATTCGGTAACACGAGATAGGCTATGCATATTGCCATGAAATTGATCCTAAGGCAAGATTAGAAAGACAATGAATGATAGAGATGCACAAAAGATTATAGAACGTGTTTGGTAATGATGGCATTGTGGGCGAGCCAGCCTCCCCACCAGTGCATAACAATGTACTGATAACCCCACAGTATGCTTGCAGGATAGCAGGAGACGTCGGCGGGTGCGGAGCTTTCGTCGAACGTGTCAAGGCGCGGAGCCAACTCTGGGGGCCTTGGAACGTTACAAGAAGCTGAAGCACCCTATACAGGACATAATGTATCGGAACATCGCCATGTATCCTTCCATGTTGTAAGCCATTTGGCACGCCTTTTATGTTTCAGAGAGAGAGAGAGCTTGAGCGACTTGTAATATCGGCCTAGCGCCGCTTGTAAACTTGTTGAATATCAATAAAGAATTTGGTTTCGCTTCAATTGTGTTCATTTATATTCCGCTGCAAATGGGGACACTCTGTGCGACTCTGTGGCCTAGAACTCAAATCGGCCGTTTCTGGACTTGGCCTTGCACGGGCGCAACCTAGGCCCGTGCGGCATCACGCCTTAGCGAGGACGATCGCTCCTACGGGAGCGGGGCGTGACAGATTGGTATCAGAGCACGGCTTTACGTCCTTGGACTTCATTTCGATTATCTCAGTTTTGAAAGCTCGGTTGGAAGAAAAGAAGTATACGCTCTCTCTCGCTGTGCCTTGGGATGTTCCATACAATAAGTCTAATACTTTCAAAAGCTCGTACAAGTACTCGGTTGCACGGGATCGATAGGCGAAGGCCTTTGTGCCGGACGACGTTAAACATGACTCGATTGAGAACACATGCAAAGTTAACATGTCTCGTACGTGCCTAACTAGTCTTGCGTTGACCCTAGCAACTGAGCGTGCAAAACATGAATATAGTCCATGCGGGATGGTTAAGCGGTACAATTTAGTCCGCGTGTCGCGCACCTCGACTCTTGGGTGCAATCGGGTTGCGAGCGATATCAAGTATCGCTCGATCGAGAACGGAGATACACTTTGAGTGTATATCGATAGGAACGCTATCGAGTTAACGCTTAGGCGTACGCGAATGATTGACTTGGATTTTGAGGATTAGTGTGAACGACTTAGTACGTCGAGACGACGTAAGCGAGTACGCTAGAGATTCGTCGAACGAATCTGAAGGATATCTTAGTGCATGGTGCGAACGTGATTGAGGATTAGACCGTATGGCTTGAACCCGAGTGGTGTATGTGATAGGTTCGAAGAAGAATAAGAATGAGTGTCAACGACTAGTCGAGTGGCTCGAACCCTGAGTGGTGTATGGACGTTATAGAAATTGTTCGAGCGAGACTAAAGGAATTACGGATAGAACAAGTATGTCGGCGAAGCGATGCGGTCGCGCAAAGCTTTAGAACGTGTCACGCTTAGTTGATCGTGACTTCGTGTGTCCCGAACGAGATATCGTTCGGACAACTTGTGAATGGGTAACGCGTGTTAGAAATGATTCGGAACGATGGATGAAAATAAATGGTCTTGATCGAGGAAACTTAGAGGAACGTGCGTGCGATGTCGAATTGATGCAAATGAAATGTGACTTGAGTTTTGAATAACAATCTTGAAACGAGCTTTGAGGAAAAGCGACTGAACTTGATCTTGAGTATCGGGAGAAATGGTGGAATATCCAACTCGGACAACGGCATCGTCGCATGACTCGAAATTGGTTGCAAAGGAAGATCGTCAGGTTACGCATATCGTCGATGGTATTGAGGCGTATCAAAGATCGATATGCGATAACTCGGGGGTACTCTGACTCGGCGAATGACGATCGTGCAAATGTCATTGTTCCGTTGGATGCTATACTCGGGGTATTAAAACGTGTCAAGGAAAATATAGACGTGACTCGAGGATTTCTGGTTGAATGAATGACGGTCGGACTGTCGAATTGAAATCTTGACTTGGATGAAATGAAATGCTTGGATTTACTTCGACGATAACCCCAACGTCGACATTCTTGTCTTATGCGAGCGCAACTCCAGCCCCGCACATGCGTCGCGCCGATTAGGGCGATCACTCCGCGTGAGCGCTGGTATGGTGATTCATCCAGCGGGGGTGATCAAACTTGCACGGCGTGGCAATACGATTGCTTCGACTTGTGGTTTGACGCGAAGATAACTTGAGAATGATTCGGTGTGCTTGAATGATGAAGTTTGAGGATTGAGTAGGTCCAATCCGCGTATCGAAAATAAATCAGTCTAGACGTAAGCAAGAGTTACGCCCCGATGAGAATGATTATTCCGCGAGAGCGTTGCATGGTGATTCATGAACCACCGTGGATAATCGGACTCGCGTGAGATTGGGGCGCAACGTATTGTCAAGCTAGATGAACTCGTGATCGAATACATGAATTGGAAAGAATGGATATGTGAAGTATGTGATCAGAATGAATTCGGATATACGCGGCGAATGCCTTGACGAGAATAGGTGATCGTGCTCGATGTTTAGAAATCTGAGTGACGCGAGCTTGGGTAGAAAATCCCGTACTACCGACTTTGGTTTGACCCTAGGATTGGGGTCAGTGTTGGCATTATTGTTGGGGAACTATGATTCCAATCCTGACATTGACTTAGCCTCGAAAAGATGGCCTAGCGGTTAGGCGAGACGCCCCTGTTTCATGTGTTAGCAATCAAAAGATTGATCTTGAGGATTGGCATGGATGGATAGCATGAACCACGAATGTAGGAAACCCTACTCACGAGACTCGGCTGACATGCATATATTTCAGGGACGCCTGGGTATGTGCACGATGCGACTCGAGTGAGAATGACAAATTCTCTATCATGCGGCTAGGCTGAATGCAGGTATTTTGGGGACGCCTGAAATGCGTGCACGATCCGGCCAAGTGATACGATGAGTTCTAGCACGACTTGGGGAGTAAACAAGTGTCGTGAGCGTGAAATCGTGCTAGTAAAAGTTGGTATAACGAAGTGAAGCATTGATAGGAAGATATGCTCGACGATAGTGCAATATGTGGTCTTAAGTTCGATGAAAATTTCCTAGACTTGGTCGACCCCGTTAAGAAGAAATCATACTGATTTCATGAACGAGAACGCTTGAGAAGCGAGTCGGGTTATCTCGATGACCGAGATGAACGAAAAGTGAATTTGCCTCAGCCTTCGACCCGCGCATTTGACGAATTACAATGTGTCTCGTGTAACCATTCCAGTTCCATGACACGTCGAAATAGCAACCAAGACGAAGAAATACTCGAATTGAATAAGTACAATCAACTCTAAAATGAATGAAAGGCTATTCGATAAAATCGACCCAACGCGTGTGACACGGAACTTAGAAAGATATCAAGTATGGTTCGATGTCGTCGAACGATAGGACCGCTCGATGAAATTGTCTAAGAAACACGAAAACACGAGTTAAGAAATGGTAGGATGACCTGCACTCAGAAAGTCTCGAGGACGAGACTTATTTTGAGTGGTGTATTATGTAGTGACCCGCTCCGCCCTAGCGGAACGCCGATTCCAAACGACAAGTGCAACGACTCAAACGAGCCGTCGACCCGAAGAGTTGCTTCGACCCGATGAAGTGTCGATGCGAATCGATGCAAGGCTTGCATTGGCCCGACAAGATGAATCCAGATTTAGACTATCGAAGGCGTGCTCGGAGGATCGCTCGGCCGATGCGAACATCGCTAAGGTGGGTGGCTCCGATGAACCCGTCTGTGCTTAGCCTAGACACATAACAATGCGGACACTATCACGAGAATCGCTAGGCGATAACACCCTGCATGCTAACAAATGATTCAACGCACCTAGCTAAGGGAATAATCCCATCTTGCATGCTTGTTTAGAACATGGAAAAGAACTTGGAAATCATAGAAATGCTCGCACCGCGCTCTATGCTCGTGCTAAGGCACAAGCTCACGTTCATGTCCCGTATACGTTCAAACAATGAAACAATGAATGGTTTACAACAATGAAACGGGAAGGCTATCAACATAGTCGCTCCGAGTAGAGTTTAGCAACATTGGAAGGCTATGGGACCGATGGGTCGCCAAGGCGACTCCCACACTGGGAGTTGCGTAATGCATGAATGAATGAATCAACGAATGAATGAACAAACACATGAATGACTTTATGAACATACGAACAAGTGAAAGAATAACATGAAAAGAAAGAATACATGAAAGATAAGACGCTAGCGACAGGTGTGACGGGCACGTGCAACGGGGCTCGCTACCCGCGCTGTACGGACGCCAACCTGGTCGTTAACGCATTATGGCATGAAAGATAAGACATGGAAGACGCTAGCGACAGGTATGACGGGCACGTGCAACGGGGCTTGCTACCCGCGCTGTACGGACGCCAACCTGGTCGTTAACGCATTATGGCTAAGGGTTAGCCTACGGCTCAGAGATAGCCGCTAAATAAAAGACAAGATAATACGAAATGGTCGTGGACAAACGGCACGGGCGATGGGGGGGTAAACCGTGGCCGTCGTGTGGAAGGATTCTGCGGCACGGGCGTTGGGGGGGTAAACCGTGGCCGGCCTAGGCAGAATCAATACGGCGCTTACGGGCTGCTTGGGTGCGGGCTTGGGCACCAAGAGACGTAAGTAGGAGGGTATATTCAAGAGACTTAACGGGGTGTACCAGCCATCACCCTACGCTAAGTTGAGAATTGCCACAGGGGAATGTCCTAAATGGCTTGTAAAGCCAGCGACCCGTGCATGTAGATTAAGTGGACTATGCTGGTGGCGATCCACGTGCAAGTTCTTGCATTGAAATCAAAGTAATCTAAGTTAAATGAACAAGTGCCTCCTGAACATGAACATGCCCGAAATATAACACTCAGAACATGCTTGAAATGTAACCTGCTGAACATGCTCGATATGTAACACTCCTGAACATACTTGAACGAAATACCCGAAACATGCTTGAATTGTAACACTCTAAAAACGTGCCTACGACGTGTTAGAACATGCCCCCGACGTGCTAGAATCCCGAGGCATGGACACACACTCGATATTGAATGCGTACATGAATCGTGTTATGTTATTATACATGAATTGTGGTTTAACTTGGTTTACCTTGAACAGGGAAGGCCGGACGGTAAGTATGGGTAAGTCGTGCATGTATTTCTCATACGACACTTGAATTCGGTAACACGAGATAGGCTATGCATATTGCCATGAAATTGATCCTAAGGCAAGATTAGAAAGACAATGAATGATAGAGATGCACAAAAGATTATAGAACGTGTTTGGTAATGATGGCATTGTGGGCGAGCCAGCCTCCCCACCAGTGCATAACAATGTACTGATAACCCCACAGTATGCTTGCAGGATAGCAGGAGACGTCGGCGGGTGCGGAGCTTTCGTCGAACGTGTCAAGGCGCGGAGCCAACTCTGGGGGCCTTGGAACGTTACAAGAAGCTGAAGCACCCTATACAGGACATAATGTATCGGAACATCGCCATGTATCCTTCCATGTTGTAAGCCATTTGGCACGCCTTTTATGTTTCAGAGAGAGAGAGAGCTTGAGCGACTTGTAATATCGGCCTAGCGCCGCTTGTAAACTTGTTGAATATCAATAAAGAATTTGGTTTCGCTTCAATTGTGTTCATTTATATTCCGCTGCAAATGGGGACACTCTGTGCGACTCTGTGGCCTAGAACTCAAATCGGCCGTTTCTGGACTTGGCCTTGCACGGGCGCAACCTAGGCCCGTGCGGCATCACGCCTTAGCGAGGACGATCGCTCCTACGGGAGCGGGGCGTGACAGCACATGACCGTTAAGCAACTTGAGCGTCAATGGCCTTTGACGGCTTTCTGTCGTCTTGCTTCCAAGAGGAGGATGTCTTGGGAGCTAACTCCGTCTCAGGGGGAAGCAGTGGCAGGCACCATCAAGGTCGACGCTACCTCCAATCAGAGGGATACTTTGGCAGCCACGCGAGCTGGGCCTTTTTTCAGCTGGCGGACTCTGCGTCCTGGGAGCATTTACAATGACGTCCCTACCAACACATTTGCTTTTGGTGCTTCGACTTTTATAAATCGTATGTTGTCGTTGAAACGGTCGTATCCGAAAGGTGAATTTCGGGTAGAGGGTTGGTGTCACTATGTTTCCAAGTGGGACAAGCTGACACTCTGGGTTCTCACGAAGTTCCAAACCGAACTCAGGAAAATTGGGCTGACTGTCGCAATCCGTGCTACCCAGGCAGGCGTCGACATCAACAGGTATATGTTCCTCGCGCTCCTGGAGATGTTTAACACCCAGACTGGGACTTTCTTCACTCCGGTGGGGGAGCTGGGATTCGCACTTCATGAAATGTACGAGGTGTCAAGGCTCCCTGGGGATCAGAACCTTACGAGGAATACTTCCCGACCAACGAGGAGTTCCAAGTCCTGGGGACAAAGCAGAGGAGATGATGGCCGTCTTCAAGGAAGTGGCGAGTCATCATTATTATATGCAGAAAAGGGATAAGGGCGGGTCACAGCCTCATGTGACTGCTTGGAGAGATTATGTCTTTGAGCAAGACAAGGAGAATCCCTCTCAGTTTACAACTTCGCTAGCGCTTTCCAGTATCGCGGTGCTCTCTGAAATCAGCAGGTTAAGTGAGAAGAGTCCCCGGAAAAATGAGGACCGACAGTCGGATGAACGTTCCTATAGCTGTTTCTGGCACCTTACTCATCAGATGTCGTCCAAAGCAGTGTTGCCTACTTATCTGATGATTTGGCTCCGGGATTATGTCTTTTCAGGCGGGCCAGGCTCTGTGGAGAGGGTGACCCGGAACCTAATCCTGCCAGCTGTGAAGTTGGTTTTTGGTTGTCGCTTAGCTCTACTCCCCGCAATGGTGTGCAAGCTGCTGCGAGGTTTATGAGAATTTACGGGAAATGTCGTTCATGAACGAGGTAGGAATGACAACTTTTCCGGTGCCGAACTGCCATTTCATTATTTGATGGGGTGGTTAATTTTGCACCATCCCAACGTGATGAGCCCGGGCCCGGAAGAAGACCACAGGGCCGGAGACGCATTCCTCCGCCAATTCCACCAGAGGAGCTGGTTGCATACTGGTGTTCTTGTTTGCAGAAAAGTTTTATCCCACATTCAGGGGTGGGAGATCACCAAAGTTGGTCCCGTCTTTTTGGGTTTTGAGGCCAACGAAGACTTAACAGATTCGGGTGAAGATGCCACCACTCTGCCTCTATGGAGATTCCGCTAGTTGCAAAGCATCCGGCCGTCCCATCTGGTGTATCGGAATAGAAACCAGTGTTACCTGGAACCATATTTGCCGAGCCGTTTTGCACGATAATTCGTCTATGCTCAGTTGATGTTGGAGAACCCAGTATTAACCTGGGGTATATTGGAAGTTTGCTGGACGGTACACGAGCTTGGCATTACTACAATACCGGATGCACCGGAGCTCGCTTTACGCTGCCTGTTCAGAATCCGCGGTCGCCGATTCTTTTCTCGCCGCCAAATTTACTGTGCCATGAACGCCGTGCCCCTGGATATGATAGGAAAACCAGTTTTATTGTCGGCATCCAGTTAGAGGTGACTAGGAACCTGTTGGCGAAGGCTCGATCGTACCGCCTGCCAGAGACGGGTTATCGAGGTACCCCTGCCGTATCCACGGGGGCTCAAGCAGATCCCTCGGCCGATCAGCCGAAGAGACATGCTGATACAGAGGCTGGCTCTTCTGCGTCGAAGAGACAGAAGAAGGCATTGTCACCGGCAGTGTCAACAGACTCAGCTCCTATGGAGGTAAGGATGTCCCACATAGTCTGGTTAGTTCCACCATTTTTGTGACATATACTTTCTTTTTATAGGAGCCGCTGAAAAGGAGACCCCGAACTCCAAAATCGGGCGCTAACAGACCAAAGGAGGTGGCGGGCTCATCTGAAGAGTGCATTCCGCCGATTGTGATGTCTCCCGTGGAGGAGAATCCGGACGATGTCGTTTCTGCGGAGATTTTAGTATCTCCAGATTATGTTGGAAGGGAAGCTGAGGATGCAGTAATTCCCGAGAGGGTACAAGCCACCATGGAGGCCTCTGACATTGAGGATCCCGCAGGTATGGGGCTTCCAAATGAAGAAGTGGAGTGGAGTTCGTCCTCTTCAGATGACATTCCTCCAGAGATGAGTGAGCCTGTTGCAGGAGCAACAGACATGGTTGAAACAGAGGAGAGGGCTGATTTCCCTCCTTGTCATGATGAGGGGAGGTCGGCTGCAGCGTTGCCGATCCCTACCCCCGACTCAGCAGTGGAGGCTGAGGTGGCTGCTGACCAGGAGGTAGCGACAGATTCTATCCCCGCAGAGGAATTCGGTGAGGAAGATGGGACTCGTCTGCCGAGCCTGACTCCAGGGAAGCCGAGTCAGGAAACAAGTGCTGATCTCGCTGCTTTGCCAGAGGAGGAAGGTCCCGTGCGGCCTGCTGATAGTGTGTTGGAGACGGAGGAGGTAGCCCCCGACGTCGGTGGTCCCTCCGAGCTTGTCACCCTCATTTCCTGTATTTCGTATTTATACTCGTAGTTGGATTTTGGCATATATTTTTCTCGTATTTTGGGTTTCGGCTCAGCTCGGTTTTAGTTGGGTTGGTTTGGTTTTAAATCCAATGGAACACTTTAACCTATACTCCACCCTCATTCCACTATAACCACCCTCATTAAATTTTCACCAACCATTCTCTCTCCTCATTACTTCCCTCATTAATTTCCTAACTCCTTCTTCTTCCTTCTTCCACACAACACCCCACCCATAGGCAAGTGCATCTTGCCACCACATGAAGACCAAATTTTGTTTGCCTAATAGCTTAATTAGATGATTTGGAACAACATTAGAACTTGACATTTTTGGATTTGGAGCTTGGATTCTCCTAGATCTAAGTTTTACCATTTTCGGAATTTCTTGGGTTTGATTTACCAAACTTTGATTTTTGCTTGTTTTGATGCTTCTATGTTGTAGAGAATCGAATTTTACACAAATTAGACACTTGAAATTCCAGATTTTGAGTTTTATGGACCAAGTTGCGAGGTTTCAAAGTTTTGAGGCCATTGGTGTTCTTCCTCTCAAGCTTGAGGAAGAAGAAGACCCCCCTCCCAGCCGCGCTATTTAGCGCCGGGCTGTTTTTCACCCGTGCCGCGCTCTTTAGCTTTCGCTGCACGCGCCCCTGCGCGCCTCGCTGGCTGTGCGCCCCCTGCGCGCCTCGCTGGCTGCACGTCCCCCCTGCGCGCCTCGCTGGCCGCGCGCCCCTGCGCGTCTCGCTGGCCGCGCACCCCTGCGCGCCTCGCTGGCCGCGCTGTTCCCTGGGTAATCGCCTCTGGTCAAAGCATCTGCCACTACCTGGTGCAAGGCGTCTCCTCGACGATCCTGGGAAGCTATCAAGGTCCTGATGAGACCTACCAAGGTGCCATCGTCAGGCTCTGCAGGCTGGACGGGCCGAACTGGGGGCTCTACTCCGGGAGGTACAACTTTGGAGGCTACTCCGGAATGCTGGGCTTGATCTCCGGGTTGCTGGTCCACGGGAAGTGCTCCACCTTGCTGATCGACGGGGTCAGGTACAGTACCGCTGAAGAAGACGACACAGAAAAACAATAAGGAAGTACCAGGACAGATCAACGATACAAGCACATGATCAGGGCAAGAATCCAGAGATTCAGAGGATATGAACGGAGATCAAAGACGAGTACTGATTGAGATATCTATCCGGTAAACCCTTACATATCTTGAATGCCAGGACCTGCATGGGCCACCACTTAAACCATGTGACGCCCCAGAACCAGAATACTAGACAGCCGTGACCGTATAGCGAGGTGGATTCCATTTCAATATACGTAGCTGGCTATGTTCGCCCCCGCTCTCCTGTATTCTGGTTCTGGGGCATCACAGAGCTTGAGAAGGGTAAGGGTTTGCTGGAACCCCCTGTTGCTCCTTCTACTTGGGGTACGATATCGACGCCCCTCTCGGCTCCTTCCGCTCTCTTGGCTCCTCGGGCCAGTGTCGAAGTTCAAGCCCCTGTTGAGGGAGAGTCCGTTGATGCCGAGGTTTCAGCCTCGCAGATTGAAGTCAGTGGGTCTTCTTCATGCCTGCCGTCTATCGCAGTACCTCCTGCAACTCCTGCCATGACGCCTCAAGTGCTGGGTAATGCAGATGAGTACGTTCAGTTTGTTGTTGAATCAGTGTACAAGATGCTGCAGAAGGGCGTATCAACGGTGCTGAATGCAAATAGGAGTTTTACGACGGTGAAAGCCATGGCGCTCTCTTCTATTGGTTTGATACGTTCGCACCATGGCCACGATCACATGGCTATAATTCTGGAGGAGTCGGTGGTTGAGCTCGACCAGCGTCTTTCTGAACTGCAGAGTATCCAGTGGAATGACTTTTCTGCTCTGATAGAAGCAGAACAGAAGAAGTTGATAGCTGAGGTTGAGTCATCTTATCAGGCCACGGTGGCTATCTGGGACGGCGAGGTGCCCGCTGCTGAGGCTGTAGTAGAGAGACTGTCTCAATCCACACAGGAGCAGGTGGAGCTGCGGGCCACATTGGAGGCAAGTATAGCGGAGGTTACTGCCAGGATTCGCCTCTTAGAAGACCAGAGGGCCCAACTTATGTTAGATCTTGAGCGGGCCCAGGCTGAGCACATCTCCTCAAAGGAGGAAGAGGCAGTTGTTACTCACCATATTCTTTCTCTGACTCACCAACGACAAGAGTTGGACGTCAAGCATGAGAACGATACTGCTCCCGAGGCTATGGAGATGATGCGACAGGAAGTTGAACGCCGAGTCCTGGCGACTGCAGAGACCCGGGCCACAGACTTGAGGCGTCGGATCGAAGAGCTGTCCGCCAACCCCAATGATGCTAGGGATTTGTAGTCTTCTCTCTCTTCTTTTGTTATATGCTGGGGATATAATCTGTAACGTCCCAGTCCCAAAATACTTGGGACCAGATACGTATCATGCCAGCTGCATACATACGAAGCACACTCCAATATATGGAAACCTTGTATGTATACATAAGCTGTAAAATGTAGTAATCCAAGACAAACTAAATCTCATCCACAATGAAAAGAATAATAGTATAAAATCAACTTAAATATTTATGGTACATTCGTTGGGCGGAGACAAAGTCCACTACCAACTATCAAAATGAGATAAAGTATACAAGAAAATGATCCATGAAAATATCAAGACGAACTAAGAGCGTCTATCTTCGAAGGAATGGAGAAGACCACAATCTTGGCTAGAATACCTGTAGTAAATCATGAAAGCACACACCTGGAGAGATTACCAGGTCCTCAGAGGGACGTAGCAAGATACAGGAAGAACATGCCATTATAACTGCATAAGTAAAAATACTATAAACTAAAACACAACAGGGTTCCTAACCATCTATGTGTTATGCACTTTGAGGACAACGTTCTACGCAGGGACTGTAACGGATTCACGCAAGCAAGTAATAAAGAGTGGCCGTCAAGTAGCACTCATCCGAGACACTAACGGCCGGGCAGCACGTAGTGCTCATCAGATTCACTATCACCCATAATGTGTGTAAAAAGTAAATGTATCCCCTACGCTAGTAGCTGTCCCCTCCCCCCAATGATACTGTACATGCATCGTAACCACGATACACCAACATGTGTCGTTTCTACCACATGGTTTTATAATATATAACTGTCAAGTCTTCTAACATGCATCTATTGACAGTTATTCCTACGCATGCGCACGGGTGATCAGCCAACACGCAAGTGACCACTACATGATACTCACAACTCACACACAACTCGTGATACAATCGTGACAAAGTTAATGACATGCACTCTATTGACGGCAGTCTCTTAACTCTAGGTCCACAAGCAAAAAAAAATAATAAAAAAGGAATATAGACACAATAAATGAAATAAAATGTAACTAAATGTAAGCAGTAAAGATGGCAAGGTATGTTGCCTGAGGTTATGTGCAAAAGAGAATAATCCAGTAGCTCGAACCGGCAAATAAACAAAGTAAGAAAAGCCAAATCCCACAGATGACTCCGGATGCTACAATAAACATCACGAACAAGTTTGGAATATAAGATATGCCTAGAAAATGCCTGTCCAAAAGTTAAATTCTGGAATAGGGGCAAAATCGTAATTTCAGATCAAAACGATGTCCGCCGTTGGACCCGCTTTGTACCGAAATACGTGCCAAAATCTACGGTCTCTAAAGTCATCAAACTACATGTGTACAAATTTGTTCTGAGGAGACAAACCCAATGGTATGTCCAATTTTGGATTCCGGTGGGCTGTGCACAAAATCGCCCGTTGAGTGGGAATGTGAGCCCGCCAAAATAGCATCCCGATCAACGGTCTCAGAATTGAACCAAACTTGGCTCACAGGACCAGAAAAATATTTCGAGTCCAATGGCGCAAGTTTCGTCGCGATTTGATGAGTGTACACAAAGTTGTGACTTAATTTGCAAATGGTCGATACGGGATATCTCGACGGATACGCACTGATTTCGTCGCGCACATGTAACAAAATCGGGTTCCGTCAGTTCCCACACGTCGAAAACATCCATACACGCCTTTCGTTGCATATAATGTGCGACCACGTCGCCCGGTTTGTCGGGACGCACGCCGTATCTGTCACGACCCGTACCCACCGTGAGGGTACGAGTACGTAACAGCGCCCAGCCTACGCCGCAGTGTCGACGGTAGAACGCTGTTCTAGGTCATGAACTATAACTACATAACATGAATATACTCTCCAAAAGGAGGCCATCACAGAGGTACAACTCAAACACAATCTAAGGTAGAATGTAGCACGATGAAAATAGATAAGAAATTCTCAACTGAGGTACAGTAGAATGAAATAACAGAGTCTCAACAACTACCAGTCTCAACATCTCTAAAATATACAACTCTGAAAATAAAGACAACAACTAAACACGAAAAGAAAGAACAGTCTAAGCTATCTACACTATGCAAGGTATCATCCTGAGCAGCTGCCTGAACCTCCCCAGGGGTCCAAGTCGCGAGTGTCAACTAGGCAAGCTCCAAGTAAGGGGTGCAGGGTTCCTCATCATCCTCTGTAAAATTTTCAATAGGTCCAGTCAGGACGGGAGCGAGCACAAAACATCTCACGCAGTTCATATCAAGTTAGGAAGTATAAAGCATGCAATAGAGTAAGGTACATGAAACGCTGAAAGAAGAATATATATGAAAAACAGTAGAGATTTGATAACATGAAATGTCTATATATGATAAGTAAGAACTGTAAGCCAACTGTGATTTAGAGTACAATATGGTTATGTAAACGGTCTAGGACAATGCAATGGTAACTCCATTGTACGTGGGTGTACAATAGACATATACAATAGTTATACAATATTGTACAATAGGATATGAGTCCATAACCAATTCTACTCCTCCTCCCCAATTAATACACAAGGATCCACTCCAGTTACGTTATCTTATACAATAGTGTACAATATTATACAATGGATGTACAATATTATACAATAGATGTACAATGTTATATAATAGTTGTACAATGTTATACAATAGTGTACAATGGTCTATCCCTGGAACTTATGTGATAATGAGAGTACAATATGCACAATGAGTATACAAGGATATGGGTATTCAATAAATACAATATGTAAGTGAAACGCACATCACAATATGTATTTAGTGAATACAAGGGGATAACATCTCAAAAGAAGATTCATATAGTACCAATCCGTGATAACAATCGTGTCAGCATCAAGTACAGTAATCTAGAGCAAGAATACAAATCCAGACAAGTATGAAACGGTCAGAGAATGTATTCGCCTGGTATCTGAATGTCTGAAGTAAATGTACTGTCCGAGATGAGGTACCTGACTCCTAGTTAGAGCAACACAAGTCAAGATGTATACATGGGATGATAATAGTAATCTACAATGTGTCTTCATGCTGTCTAGGTCAAACTAAACTAAAGTCAACACTTGGTCAACTCCAGTCAACTATACTAGTCAGACTAGGTCAAACCTAAGCCAAACAAGTCTCACTAAGCCTAACCAGCCTATTCTAGCAAGCACACACCATATCTAGGCTATACAAGCCAACCACACTCCTACACTGGTATTCAAGCCATACACACAGGCTGTATCACATAGGGATACACCACAGGCTATGTGCCCATAGGCTATATCATGCATTCCACACATAACACATATCAAACTATATCTAATTTAATATAATATGGTACACATATGCATATAGGTATTCTACAATATACATATATTATCTATATATATATATATATATATATATATAATAGTAAGCACACTCCCATATATATAGGATACATATATATATATATATATATATATATATATATAATATATACATATGTATAGAGAAAGGGGAAAACACATGTGCTCATGTGTCATGTGTGTGTGTGTGTGTGTTAGACATAGGCATGTGAGTGTCATATGGTATGTGAAAACAGTGTAAGAAATCAGTGGCAAATGTAAGGGAAAAATCAGTGAACTATAAACAATGTGAAATCTGGAATCTAAAACAGTGTGACATTGTGTCCTGTGTGCGCATTGCCAAGGAAAAATAGTGAACCATTGAACAATACTCATTTCAGTACAGATTTCCATATTGAAGACCATTTCACAGTTTACATTAAGAAGTAATGAAGGAAAACAGTGAAGGCTATTTGGAAAAAAATCAGTGTACATGGTATAAACTGGAAAACAGTGAATCACTAGAGGAAATCAGTGGCATTAACAATGTGAAAACTGGAATACATTTCAGTTAAGAAGGAAGCATGAATCTCAGGTTTAGCTATCAGTTCCATTCACAGTTATTAGGAAAGGAAAAGGGAATCAGTTCAGTATTAAGAGAATAAATTCTCAAATTTTTATACTTAACAGTCAAACCCATAGGTATACACATGTATGTATCGAAACCATTTCAGTTTTCTACTTAACAGTGAATCAAATTCACATTTGAAAACTCAGATAACACATTTAATCAAGACTCAAAACTCAATTCATCTCAACTCAAGTTTTACCCATACAATATTAAGGAATCAAAGCCTATCATTCATATGTGAATCTCATTCTATCCCAGGTTTTATTAAACTGAAAAATTCAGTAACAACATTTCAAGTTTTAGTACTTAAATATCAGTAAACATTCAATTATGAATCAACTCAATTCCACACACACGTAATCTCAGTTATATGCTAAATCCCATCTCAGGTATGGAAATGGAAACAGTAACGGGAAACATGCCTTGATAGTTTACCTAAAACTTAAATCCCAGTCGGCTTTTACATTCTCAACAAAATCAAATATCCCATTCACAACCAAAGGCTAAATTCGAATTGAAATATTTCAATAATATGAATCTACACATATATGGGGGTGATTTACAGTGAAGAAAACATCAAACAACAGGAAACTAAATGTTCAGAAATGGAAAAAAAATAAGTATCAGGAACATGTATCAGTGTATTTCCATTTAACCCAAATCGAACCCAATTTCTCATCAAAACCTAAACTATCATGCAAACTAAATCTAACAGAGATTATACATCATATATGGATCTAATTAGTAAGTTAAAACACAATTAAAACCATTTAAAACTGATTCGAACAGAGAACACAACAGTATACTGAACCAATCCTCGTGCACGTGTTCACTGTGTTCGTGGACACGACACGACACGAATTAGGACACGTGCTCGTGCACACGTGTACGCCCATACTAGGGCTACACGCTCGTGTCAATACGAGGTGTCCAAGTTGTGTCTAGACATGACACGAAGACCGTATCAATGCCCAAATTCTCGTGTGTGCAGTGCAGTGTGTGACCAGTACAGCCTCATTTTCGTGTCCGACACAAAACGAGGTGTCCTAAAACTTTGGAGGAGTGTGCGCAGACACTGCCCCCGTGTCCATGCCAAATTTGGCGTGTCCAAGTGCTGTGTGCAGGGCACACGAGGCACGTGGTAGCAGGGAAGCCAACCGCGCTCGTGCGCGTGTGTGCACCCGCGTGTACTCGTGTCCCCCGTGTCCCGACACGACACGAAAACTACATCAGGACACTTGAAATCCATAAGCAAACATAAAACCTTTTTTTCCAATCAAATACATTTCAGAAAACCGATGGAAATGCCCTTTGGGGCATTTCCTCAAACACCTTCAAACATGCAGTGGTACGTGTCCGATACGGACACAAAATGAACATGACTCGACACAAATCCCATACCTACGGCTAGGGGACACCTAGGGCTTCCTATTCATGCAAAGAAATCAAAAATCTATGGAAGGAATAGGAAGTTACCTATATATACAATTTGTATGAAAAAGCTTCAAAAGGGGGGGTTCTTCTTGATGGCCAAGTGCTCCAAATTGGTCAAAACCTGAGATTTCTCTCCATGGACATGAAATAGAGCTGGATTAGGAACCAATGCAAAAGACTAGAGTGGAAAAGGAATTAAAAGGAATAATCTATGGGTTGGGGAAGAATGGACAAACATCTTTCTTCAAAACTTGGAGAAATTAATAAAAGAGGCAAGAACAAATGGAAGAGGCATTAAAAAGGGTGTGAAACCCTAGGTTGGCTGCCATGGGTGGGCTTGTTGGGGTTTGGGCTTAAGTCATGGGCCTATGGTTCAATTCACAAGTCGTTAAATTACAAGTCATTGCATTAAACCATAAGTCATGACTTAATTCCACTAAACCTAATCCCCTCATTCTAAAACCAATCTCTAATGACTAAAATGGGTTAACTCAAGTTAGGCTAGGGTTTCCATAGCTAGGGTTAGGTTCTAGGCTAGTCTACAAGTCTCAAACTAGTCAAAGCCCAAACTAGGAATTCACCAATTCAATAAATTATCAAATAATTAAAATAAGTCAAATGACCAAATTATCCCTAGGCTAAAAATGATAATTAGATCATCCTAATGACATGGCTAGGCTCTAGGACAGACAGTCTCTACGGTTTCACTAGCTGCACACCAAATCACAAGTCATGATTTAAATAGTTTTAAAATGATTAAAAATTACCAAAAATCATATTATTATTTAAATATCATAATTAAATAAATTAAAATACAAAATTTCAAAATTACCTTCATTTAGAAACTGGGTGTTACAATCCTACCCACCTTATAAGAATTTCGTCCTCGAAATTAAGATGATCGTACCCCCTTCTAGGTCAAACATAGTCAAGGGTCAATCACTAGTCAATTTTCTCAACATCCTAGTACTTGGTCATCAGCTGGTCAACTTCTTAGGATTTTATCTATGCTAGCTATCTAAGTTTTGGCAACTAGAATTTATCAAAAGAGAAACTCTATAATAGGCTAGCTCTTAACTTTCCAATCCCATCAAGTCACCCATAACTAAATACCAACAAGCTAAGCACACTAATCCCAAATACCATATATACATAAGCTCAAGAACAACAACCCATCCCATATATCCCAAGTATATCATCTGCAATCTATATGTATATAGGCCTCTCAGTCTTAGGTGAACTACAACTATACTCAAGGACATGCTCTGGTCGCTGGGTGCCTCACTGGAAGGATAAAGGAAAACAATAAATAATCATCAAGGTTGTATGGCATACTAACATCCTATATGTGTAAACTGGTTGGTATTATAGATAACAGGAGAATCACCTACATTAGGTTACTATTCTAATACCAATGCTAACTACTATCTCTAGGGTACAGACATCCTACAAGTCGTCATATCATTATACTATGAAGGAACTATTTACGAATAAGTTCTACAAAACTAAAATGTCCCTACTCCTAAGTCATTTATAACAATCAAAAGGGTATGATATTTAAAACCTTCTCAAGATACAATCTGTTAATCATATGCGTCTGTCCAAAATTATGTTGTCCAGAGTCTTCATCATGTTAGTGAGCAAGGCTACGATAATCACAGAGTCTTTGACTAAGGTACGTACCTCTAGGTTCATGGTATTTAAAATTTTTGCATTGCCGCATGCGACGGCGAAAACCTTAAATTTCCATACTCGAGAAATACATCCAATGTCTGACTACGTGTCCTCAATATGCCAACTAACACGACTATCGAAGATTCTAGATCCCATGATTTAGGTGACCTAGCCCATATGATTTTCTCAGAAGAATAAGAAAACAAACATAACAAAAGAGCAACATGACAAAATTAATCAATCAGCAAGGAACAGATGGAATCAGATTTCAAGGTAGTTATAAAAGACAATTTTGGAAATGGAATTGAGAAGAACGGAACTTGCAGCAAGATCTCCAATGGTCTGTGCATCCTTGACTGTCCTGACGATAGCTCGCCCCTGCTGGTTTTCTTTGGTCTGCTGCTGATGCTGCATGAACCGCTGCTGCTGAGAGAAATCAAAATTGACGAGAAAATATCTCTGTACAGGCGGAGGTGCACCTCCAATATAGCAGAAACGCCAACCTGAGTCGGCACAACAGGAGCTGTGGTCTCGAGGCCCTGATGAACAGGACGAGAGGTGGTCAGCCTCTCGATAGTATTCTCCGAACCGAAGCGATGAGATCATGTCTCCATAACCATCATGAAGACAGATCAAAACAAGAAACAATTTCTGAGAATGAAGCAAAATTTCAAGGAAGGACAGTTTATATTCAAAGGAAAAATAATAAGCAGCAAATTTATATAAACGGGATATGATAAAGAGTTTTTCCTAATGTGATTGAGTACCTTCAAAAATATCCTAATCCTACTGCAGGCTGTAGTGATATTCTAGTTCGAATACCATTACATAAACTCGACCTGCATGGGCCACCACTAAAAACGTGTCACGACCCATACCCACCGTGAGGGTACGAGTACGTAACAGCGCCCAGCCTACACCGCAGTGTCAGCGGTAGAACGCTGTTCTAGGTCATGAACTATAACTACATAACATGAATATACTCTCCAAAAGGAGGCCATCACAGAGGTACAACTCAATCACAATCTAAGGTAGAATGTAGCACGATGGAAATTGATAAGAAATCCTCAACTGAGGTACAGTAGAATGAAATAACAGAGTCTCAACAACTACCAGTCTCGACATCTCTAAAATATACAACTCTGAAAATAAAGACAACAGCTAAACACGAAAAGAAAGAACAGTCTAAGCTATCTACACTATGCAAGGTATCATCTTGAGCAGCTGCCTGAACCTCCCCAGCGGTCCAGGTCGCGAGTGTCAACTAGGCAAGCTCCAAGTAAGGGGTGCAGGGTTCCTCATCATCCTCTGTAAAATTTTTAACAGGTCCAGTCAGGACGGGAGCGAGTACAAAACATCTCACGCAGTTCATATCAAGTTAGAAAGTATAAAGCATGCAATAGAGTAAGGTACATGAAACGCTGAAAGAAGAATGTATATGAAAAATAGTAGAGATTTGATAACAGGAAATATCTATATATGATAAGTAAGAACTGTAAGCCAACTGTGATTTAGAGTACAATATGGTTATGTAAACGGTCTAGGACAATGCAATGGTAACTCCATTATACGTGGGTATACAATAGACATATACAATAGTTATACAATGTTGTACAATAGGATTTGAGTCCATAACCAATTCTACTCCCCCTCCCCAATCAATACACAAGGATCCACTCCAGTTATGTTATCTTATACAATAGTGTACAATGTTATACAATGGATGTACAATATTATACAATAGATATACAATATATACAATAGTTGTACAATATTACACAATAGTGTACAATGGTCTATCCCGGGAACTTATGTGATAATGAGAGTACAATATACATAATGAGTATACAAGGATATGGGTATTCAATAAATACAATATGTAAGTGAAATGCACATCACAATATGTTTTTAGTGAATACAAGGGATAACATCTCAAAAGAAGATCCCTATAGTACCAATCCGTGATAACAATCGTGTCAGCATCAAGTACAGTAATCTAGAGCAAGAATAAAAATCCAGACAAGTATGAAACGGTCAGAGAATGTACTCGCCTGGTATCTGAATGTCTGAAGTAAATGTATTGTCCGAGATGAGGTACCTGACTCTTAGTTAGAGCAACACAAGTCAAGATGTATACAGGGGATGATAATAGTAATCTATAATGCGTCTGCATGCTGTCTAGGTCAAACTAAACTAAAGTCAACACTTGGTCAACTCCAGTCAACTATACTAGTCAAAGTAGGTCAAACCTCAGCCAAACAAGTCTCACCAAGCCTAACTAGCCTATTCTAGCAAGCACACACCATATCTAGGCTATACAAGCCAACCACACTCCTACACTGACATTCAAGCCATACACACAGGCTGTATCACATAGGGATACACCACAGGCTATGTGCCCATAGGCTATATCATGCATTCCACACATAACACATATCAAACTATATCTAATTTAATATAATATGGTACACATATGCATATAGGTATCCTACAATATACATATATTATCTATATATATATATATAATAGTAAGCACACTCACATATATATAGGATACCTATATATATATCTCAATATATATATATATATATATATATATATATATATATATATAAATATATATATATATATATATATATATATATATATATATAGAAAGGGAAAAACACATGTGCTCATGTCTCATGTGTGTGTGTGTGTGTGTGTGTTAAACATAGGCATGTGAGTGTCATATGGTATGTGAAAACAGTATAAGAAATCAGTGGCAAATGTAAGGGAAAAATCATTGAACTATAAACAATGTGAAATCTGGAATCTAAAACAGTATGACATTGTGTCCTGTGTGCACATTGCCAAGGGAAAATAGTGAACCATTGAACAATACTCATTTCAGTTCAGATTTCCATATTGAAGACCATTTCATAGTTTACATTAAGAAGTAATAAAGGAAAACAGTGAAGGCTATTTGGAAAAAAAATCAGTGTACATGGCATAAACTGGAAAATAGTGAATCACTAGAGGAAATCAGTGGCATTAACAATGTGAAAACTGGAATACATTTCAGTTAAGAAGGAAGCATGAATCTCAGGTTTAGCTATCAGTTCCATTCACAGTCATTAGGAAAGGAAAAGGGAATCAGTTCAGTATTAAGAGAATAAATTCTCAGATTTTTATACTTAACAGTCAAACCCATAGGTATACACATGTATGTATCAAAACCATGTCAGTTTTCTACTTAACAGTGAATCAAATTCACATTTGAAAACTCAGATAACACATTTAATCAAGACTCAAAACTCAATTTATCTCATCTCAGGTTTTACCCATACAATATTAGGGAATCAAAGCCTATCATTCACATGTGAATCTCATTCTATCCCAGGTTTCATTAAACTAAAAAATTCAGTAACAACATTTCAGGTTTTAGTACTTAAATATCAGTAAACATTCAATTATGAATCAACTCAATTCCACACACACGAAATCTCAGTTATATGCTAAATCCCATCTCATGTATGGAAATGGAAACAGTGACAGGAAACATGCCTTGATAGTTTACCTAAAACTTAAATCCCAATCGGCTATTACATTCTCAACAAAACCAAATATCCCATTCACAACCAAAGGCTAAATTTGAATTGAAATATTTCAATAATATGAATCTACACATATGTGGGGGTGATTTACAATGAAGAAAACATCAAACAACAGGAAACTAAATGTTCAAAAATGGAAAAAAAAAAGCAAATATCAGGAACAGGTATCAGTGTATTTCCATTTAACCCAAAATCGAACCCAATTTCTCATCAAAACCTAAACTATCATGCAAACTAAATCTAATAGAGATTATACATCATATATGGATCTAATTAGTAAGTTAAAACACAATTAAAACCATTTAAAACTGATTCGAACAGAGAACACAATAGTACACTGAACCAATCCTCGTGCACGTGTTCACTGTGTTCGTGGACACGACACGACACGAATTAGGACATGTGCTCATGCACACGTGTACGCCCACGCTAGGGCTACACGCTCGTGTCAACACGAGGTGTCCAAGTTGTGTCTAGACACGACACGAAGACCGTATCAGTGCCCAAATTCCCGTATGTGCAGTGCAGTGTGTGACCAGTACAGCCTCGTTTTCGTGTCCGACACAAAACGAGGTGTCCTAAAACTTTGGGGGAGTGTGCGCAGACACTGCCCCCGTATCCATGCCAAATTTGGCATGTCCAAGTGCTGTGTGTAGGACACACGAGGCACGTGGTAGCAGGGGAGCCAACCGCGCTCGCGCGCGTTGCACCCGCGTGTACTCGTGTCCCCCGTGTCCCGACACGACACAAAAACCACATCAGGACACTTGAAATCCATAAGCGAACATAAAACCTTTTTTTCCAATCAAATACATTTCAGAAAACCGATAGAAATGCCCTTTGGGGCATTTCCTCAAACACCTTCAAACATGAACTGGTACGTGTCCGATACGGACACAAAATGAACACGACTTGACAAAAATCCCATACCTACGGCTAGGGGACACCTAGGGTTTCCTATTCATGCAAAGAAATCAAAAATCTATGGAAGGAATAGGAAGTTACCTATATGTGCAATTTGCATGAAAAAGCTTCAAAAGGGGGGTTCTTCTTGATGGCCAAGTGCTCCAAATTGGTCCAAACCTGAGATTTTTCTCCATGGACATGAAATAGAGCTGGATTAGGAACCAATGCAAAAGACTAGAGTGGAAAAGGAATTAAAATGAATAATCTATGCGTTGGAAAAGAATGGACAAACCTCTTTCTTCAAAACTTGGAGAAATTAGTAAAAGAGGCAAGAACAAATGGAAGAGGCATTAAATAGGGTGTGAAACCCTAGGTTAGCTGCCATGGGTGGGCTTGTTGGGGTTTGGGCTTAAGTCATGGGCCTATGGTTCAATTCACAAGTCGTTAAATCAAAAGTCATTGCATTAAACCATAAGTCATGACTTAATTCCACTAAACCTAATCCCCTCATTCTAAAACCAATCTCTAATGACTAAAATGGGTTAACTCAAGTTAGGCTAGGGTTACCATAGCTAGGGTTAGGTTCTAGGCTAGTCTACAAGTCTCAAACTAGTCAAAGCCCAAACTAGGAATTCACCAATTCAATAAATTATCAAATAATTCAAATAAGTCAAATGACCAAATATTCCTAGGCTAAAAATGATAATTAGATCATCCTAATGACATGGCTAGGCTCTAGGGCAGACAGTCTCTACGGTTTCACTAGCTGCACACCAAATCACAAGTCATGATTTAAATAGTTTTAAAATGATTAAAAATCACCAAAAATCATATTATTATTTAAATATCATAATTAAATAAATTAAAATACAAAATTTTAAAATTACCTTCATTTAGAAACTGGGTGTTACAGTATCGGGTGTTTTTTCACTTTTTGAAAACAGAATTTACAATTTTTTGGAAAACTTTAACAACGTGTAACTTTCTACATACTAGATGAAAAGTGAATCCAAAAAGTGCGTTACAATCTCGGTTGGTTGTCTTTGACTGTCTTCAATTAGTTTCTACAAAATTCTATTGGACAGCGAGAAAAGTGGCCGACAAGTTGGTGTTTTAAAACAGTTTTTAATATTCCAGAAAAGTAATTTTTCTCCAACTTCGTCTCGATTTCTCGACCAAGTTGGATGGCCATGTCGAAATCCACCTGGGGGATCTCGAAGAGGGTCATGGGGGCTACACGTAGAAATTCGTAGATCGAAAAACGATCGAACGAGATGGGAGGAAACTAGGAGAGAAGTTGAGTACCTCGTTGTTCCGTTACTGCTGCTGTTGTCGATGGTTCCTGTCTTCTTCGCGAGCCCGGCTTCGCCATGGTGCATCCGAGCTTCACCGCGGAGTGGGGAGGAGGAAGGAGGAGAGAAAGAAGGAGGAGATTAGGTTTTCTTTAGAGTCATATATATATATATATATATATATATATATATATATATATATATAAAGGGTTTGGGGGGTTTCGGCACAAAGGTGCTGTGGCTAGTAAACGGGGCGCACACCTGTGTTGATGTTGCTTTTGCTAATGTGGAGAGGTGTGGGGGGCGACACAAAGGTGCTGTGCTTTATTACTTAAGGTTGGGGTGGTCGGTCCCACCCCATTGGGCCGACCACTCCTTAGTGTTTATTTTTTCTCTTATATTTTTATTTTTTTTATTTTTTCTCTTATATTATATATAATATATATATATATATATATATATATATATATATATATATATATATATATATATATATATATATATATATATATATACAATGTAAATCTCTATAAAATTTAAATAAAATTTACATCTTATCTACATATATATAATACATTAAATATATATCCAATTGACAATAAAAATTTACAACTAATAATAATATAAATAGTTATTGATTTAATTAGTCACAAAATACTTCGATAATAGTAAAATAATAATAAGACCCAAATGGTGGTTTTGGGTGGACTTTACCACACTTCTTATTCGGGTCCAGAAAACTGTACCATTTTTGTAAAATTTTATTATAATAATAAAAATATACTTAATTGTACAAATAATTAAATAATTATAAATTGCACATAAAATTCTAAAATAATTTAGAAAATATTTCTACGTACATAAAATATGTCCATCTGGCCACCTTGGTCCCATCACATGCCTACATGGACTTAAATTTTGTTCTGGCCCTGTTCGGGCTGAATTGGCCAAACCGGGTCATCAAAAAAAAAAAAAAAAACCACAAATTGTATAAATTCATTTTTATATCTAATAAAATAATAAAAAAAATAAAAAATAGGGGTTTTATATAACCCTTTACTTTTTAGATAAAAAATAAAGAATTTTGTGGTGTGTTCATCTTTTGTTGTCATGAACCTGTGATTTGTGTGGACCTATTATCTTTTGCGCACCTTGGTTGTTAGGTACATATAATAAGTTTGAAAGAACCGACATGTTTGCTCAGAGGTAATGTGGACGTGGCAAATATGGGGTTCGAATAATGGAATCTTCCTACTCAGAGGTGTTATGGACGTGGTAGGAATGACTCTGGGGAGATACGCAGAACTACTCAGAGGTAATATGGACATGTAGCGATCAATGTACGGCAATGCAGGGGTTGTCTGCACGGGATGTTTACTCAGAGGTTATGTGGACGTGGTAAACATGATGGGTAGCGTTGTCTTACGGAGCGTAAGGTTCCGTTTTGTAGGGCGTAGAGGAGCAACTCAGAGGTAATGTGGACGTGGTTGTCCTTCTACTGGAGATATAACGCAATGGAACAACTGGGTTCCGAAAGCATAGGATTTTTGTGAAATGGAGGTATATGTGAGCTCTGATGATCAGGTCCACTGACTCCCTTGCTAGGTAGAGGTGAAAGTACATATCTGAAAGATGTCAAGAGTAGTACTTCTTTAGGAACTTGCCATTGATGGGCATCATGAACAAGTCCCCGTTTGATCGGGCGAGGCGGTAAGCACCGTTTGAGTATATCGTCTCTATGATGAAAGGTCCCTCCCATTTAGACTTGAACTTTCCTGGTGTTTTGTGAGACAACACCATCGGCCCCCTGACTGCCAGAACCAGGTCGCCTACTTGGAAAGTCCTCTGCTTGACCGTCTTGTTGAAAGCCTGTGATATACGGGCTTGATAGAGTTTGATGCGCTGTTGAGCTAGTAGACGTTTTTCGTCAAGTGCCGCCAATTCTCACAGACGGCGACGTTGATTGTCTTCTTCTGTTAGTTGATTTGTGATTGCTATACGGAGTGAGGGTATCTGGATCTCGAGAGGTAGTACCGCTTCGCTCCTGTAGACTAAGGAGAACGGGGTGTTGCCCGTCGGGGTCCGTACCGTTGTACGGTAGGCCCAAAGACATTCGTCGAGATTTTTGTCCCAGTCGTGTTTGTCAGATGACACGAACTTTTTGAGTAGCTTGACGATATTCTTGTTAAAAGCCTCGGCCAATCCGTTTGCTGCTGAATTGTAGGCAGTTGATGCCACATTCTGAATGCGGTTCTTGTCACGGAACCTGTTGAAAACATGGCTGATGAACTGTGGACCGTTATCATGGATAATCCTCCGAGGTACCCCAAAACGGTAGATGACATGATGCTTGATGAAGCTGATCACCCTAGAGCTTTTCACTTCCGCGAGTGGAACTGCTTCTGCCTATTTGGAGAAGTAGTCAGTGATAGCTAGGATAAAGTGGTGTCTCCTCGATGAAGGAGGGGTGATAGGTCCCACAATGTCCATGCCCCAAGCTTCAAAGGGCCAGGAGACGACCGTAGGATGTAGTGGTTTCGACGGTGTATGGATAAAGTCGGCGTGGAGCTGGCACGTATGGCACTTTTTGGCATAGTCGACGACGTCGGCTGCCATGGTCGGCCAATAGTAACTCATGCGTCGCAGTCGATCCTGCAACTTAGGGCTAGGTTGATGAGCCCCGTAAGTCCCATCATGAGCTTCCCGAAGGGCTTCGGCTGCTTCTTCGTTAGATAGACATCGAAGGAGAAGTCCGTCGTAGGAACGTCGGTACAACATTTTAGTAGCTGTATCGTAGTAGAATCGAAGGGAACGCCTCCTGACTGAGACGACTCCTTTCGGGTCTTCTGGAAGAATTTCGTAGACAGCGAAGTCGATGAACGGGAACCTCCAGTCTCAGACATTAACACCAGCACTTGTTGACATAGCATGGGCCATTTGTGAGCATGTTATTTTTAGGACAGACCAAGTCTCGACCAACTACCATAACGTAGTGTTGAGTCCCGAGGGGTGCTACCAATGTGGCTGCAAGGACAGCCAGAGCATCAGCGTCCAGGTTTTATAACCGAGGTACGGGTTCTATGAAGAACTTGGTGAAGGCTGAAATAATGTTCAATACAACTTCATGGTAAGGAACCAGATCTTTATGGCAAACTTCGTATTGCCCTCTGATCTGGTTAACGACGAGTTTTAAGTCGTCGTAGGCTTCCAGATGATCCAACCTCAGCTGTTGCCCCAGCTGGAGTTCCATGATGAGAGCGTTGTACTCGACAACATTGTTGGAGCACGGCTTCGAAAGGGAGTAAGCACGCTAGGGAGTAAGTACGTTTACACTTCCCCCATGGTCAGACCGGTCCCCCTAACGTCCCGGGGTACCGTCCGAGGAAGCAGTCACCCCCTTGTATACAAGTTGTCGCTGACCATGCGAATGCGTGTCCGACTCGATCGTGATCATAAAGCAAATGGTGAAATATTGAAATAACTAAAGGCAACAGTGCATTATTCAACTCATCCATGTCGTTTTCAACGACTCATCATTTTCAATATTCTCATCATTCTACTTAGTGATCTCGACGATCCCAAGTCTCATCATTTCTCATTCATTACTTTATTTCAACATTTCTCATGTCATTCCTTTCTGAAAGGAATAAATAATATTTCATGCATCTCGATAGGACCTGCAGCATTTCATTCTTTTCATAGGGACAGTATTCTTTCTTTCATTGCTTATAAGAAAAAAAAGGCAACATTAACAGTTATGCAGAATGTACATAATTGATGTATTTTATTTCAATTCTTTGTGTTAATAACATAGCCAGTTCATTACTCATGTAGCATTCTCATAGCATCTCATTACTCAAGTATTCATTCATTTCATCGACATTAAGCACAAGGGACAATAGCAATTCATTCTCAGGCATTAAGTTACATTAGCAGTTCGAGTGTGATTCAATCAGCAGTTCAATATTCATGTCTTATTCATTTCAATAATTCTCAACATAGGCATCTCTATTATTCAGCAACTAAGACATGGAACATTTAGGGATAATTTATAGTATCATGTTATTCCATTTATTAAGCATGCAGGAATAAGGAGGAAGGAGGACAGTTCTACTTGCCTTGCATAACGGTCTTCCTGCTCCAATCCCACTAAGCGTAGCTCCACCAGCGAGCCACATTCCAATACCCATTCCGTCTAGCCAGCTAAGAAAGACTGCATCAGTCTCAATTCTCCTGATCTCCAACATAAGTCACGGTCCAACATTCTGATCCCATCCAACAAGCCAACCAAATGCCTCGTGCGGAGCGGGGCATTACAGAAACTGTCATGCCCCGCTCCCGCAGGAGCGATCGTCCTCGCTAAGGCGTGATGCCGCACGGGCCTAGGTTGCGCCCGTACAAGGCTATGTCCGGAAACGGCCGATTTGAGCTAGGCCACAGAGTCGCACAGAGTGTTCCCATTTGCAGCAGAAAGTAAATGAACACAAATTAAAATGAATTCAAACTCTTTATTGATTTTCAAGAAGTTACAAGCGGCGCTAGGCCGAGTTTACAAATCGCTCAAGCTCTCTTTCTCTCTCTCTCTCTCTGAAACATAAAAGGCGTGCCAAGTGGCTTACAAGGTAGAATAATTCATGGCGATGTTCCGATACATTATGTCCTGTATATGGTGCTTCAGCTCCTTGCAACACTCCAAGGCTCCAGAGTTGGCTCCGTGTCTTAGTACGTTCGAGGGAAACTCCACACCCGATGACGTTTCCTGCGTCCTGCAAGCAAACTGTAGGGTTATTAGTACATTGTTATGCACTGATGGGGAGGCTAGCTCGCCCACAATGCTATCATTACCAAACACGTTCTATTTACTTTTGTGCTCCGTCTATCATTTATTGTCCTTCTAATCTTGCCTTAGGGTCAGTTTCATGGCATATTTCATAACCTATCTCGTGTTACCGAATTCGAGTGTTTGTATGGAAATACATGCACGACTTATCCATACTTATCGTCCGGCCTTCCCTGTTCAAAGTAAACCAAGTTAGTCAACAATTCATATGTAATAACGTGATGTGATTCTCGTAAACATTCAATGTCAAGGGCGTGTCCCTGCCTCAGGTCCTAGCGCATCGTAGGCGTATTTTCTATCTCATTTACACGAAGTACTTTTGATCATTTGTATGTTACATTCAATGTCTGTTCAGAGGGTACTTCATTTACTTAACTTAGACTACTTTGATTTCAATGCAAGGACTTGCACGTGGATTGCCACCAGCAAAGCCCACTTAAATCTATATGCACCGGTCGCTGGCATGTCAGCCATTTTGGACATTTTCCCCTTTGGCATTCTTATCTATCAAGCATGATGGCTGGTACACCTTGATAGACTATTGAAGTACCGGCCCTACGTTTGGTTATGTGCCTAAGCCCGTACACCTGTCCTCCCGTAGGCCATGATTCTGCCTACGCCGGCCACGAAATCGTCGTTCGTTGTCCTTGGAATCCCTTTTCACTCGTGCACGAGTCCGTCCACGACCATTTCATATTTTATTGTCATTTTAACTTAACGGCTGTCTCCGAGCCGTAGGCTAACCCTTAGCCACAATGCGTTATCGACCAGGTTAGCGTCCGTGCAGCGCGGGTAGCGATCCCCGTTGCACATGCCCGTCACACCTGTCGCTAACCATTCTTTTCTTTTTTTATCTTTTATTCATTCTTTCTTTCACTTGTCCGTTTGTTCATTGATTCATTTCATTCACATATTCATTCATTCATTCATTCATTCATCGATTCATTCATTCACTTATTCATTTATACATTTTACAACTCTCCGTACGAGAGTCGCCTAGGCGACCCATCGGTCCCATAATCTTTCAATGTTGCTATACTCTACTCGGAACGACTATGTTGATAGTCTTCCCGTTTCATTATTATAATCCATTCATTGTTTCATTGTTGAACGCATAGGGAACTCGAAATGTAAGCCCGTGCCTTAGCACGTGCGCGGAGTACGGTGCGAGAGTTCTCACATTTCTATATTCTTTTCTATATTCTATACAAGCATACAAGATGGGATTATTCTCTTAGCTAGGTACGTTGAGTCATTCATTTATTAGCATGCGCGATGTTGACGCCTAGCGATTCTAGCAATAGTGTCCGTATTGTTATGTGTCTAGGCTAAGCAAAGACGGGTTCATCGGAGCCACCCACCTTAGCGATGTTCGCATCGGCCGAGCAATACTCCGAGCGCGCCTTTGAAAGTCTGTCTGGATTCATCCTTGACGGCCAATGTAAGTCTTGCATCGATTCTTCATCAGGTCGATACCAATTTTTCGGGTCGACGGCTCGTTTGAGTCATTGCACTTGCCGTTTGAATCGGCATTCCGCTAGGGCGGAGCGGATCATTACATAATACAACACTCAAAACAAGTCTCGTCCTCGAGACTTCCTGAGTGCAGGTCATCCTACAATTCCTTAACTCGTGTCGTGTGCGTATCTTAGACAATACCTATCGAATGACTTTATCGCTCGATGGCATCAAACTATACTCGATACCTTCCAAGTTTTACGTTGCGTACGTTTGGTGAATTTTATCGAATGACTGTTCACTCATTTTAGACTTGATGATGCTTATTCAATCGTCATGTTTCTTTTACTTGGTTGCTATTGCGCCCTATTACGGGACTTATAATGGTCGCACGTGGTGCGTTGTCATTTTTCAAAAATACGAGAGTCGTAGGCTGAGGCAAATTCACTCACTCGTTCATGCGCATCGCAACACCCACTTGCAGCTGCATTCGAGTTCATTATATCACTGAGTTTGGATCGTGCACATATTCAAGGCGTCCCTCGAATACGTACATTTCAACCAAGCTTAGCGATTAGCGAAGTCGGACAAGCTACTTGTGATAGTTTCGAATTGTCGATCGTTTTGCTAACTTCGATTTAAAACTGAACTCATGTGCATCTCACTATCGTTTATCTCGATCATCGAGATTGTTTGCCATAAAATATAAAAGAGCAGAACAATTATCGGAGGACTGGACTTTTACTTCACGTTACAAACTCGCTTGTACAAAGAAAGTCTAGGGACGAAAGCCTAGGTACAGTAAACTAAGTACAATTGTTTATTTTAGATTTTGGGGGGTGACGATAGAGGCTCGGGAAGGCGACGGCGGCCCTGCCTTACTCCTTGAATGATCGGTATGCAGCCTTGGCTCCTATGAAGAGATGGTTGGCGTTGATAAAGAAATGCTCTTCTTGCTCTCCCTCTATTACTCTTCTGGCTTCTCTCTCTCTTTGTGTATTTTCTCTCTGATTATTGGGGGAG
The DNA here is from genome assembly GCA_029216955.1 of Iris pallida. NCBI lineage: Eukaryota > Viridiplantae > Streptophyta > Magnoliopsida > Asparagales > Iridaceae > Iris > Iris pallida. The sequence goes on along the minus strand of JANAVB010031614.1, from coordinate 1,251,061 downwards.
TCTCTCTGTATATGCGTATCTCTCTCTGACAGTATATCTCTTACAAGGGAATGACACCCTGCTATTTATAATAGTGTGGAGCATCATTAGGGTTTGCAATGATTGCCCATTCTCAAAGTGGTGGCGGCCTGCTGTTTAATCAATCTGGACCATTAGTCTTAAGCGTGGAGGATCTGGGCCATAAATGTGGATAGTATTGAATCCTGTGAGTGATTAATGCTGATTGCTTTAAATCTTCATGATTGGTTGTGTCAAGCTTGGATCTCTCACCACGTGTCCCATTGGCTTGATCATGAATGATATGACATGATCTCATTAATTATGAGGATAGCGTTAAATATGGTTATTAGGATCTGGTAAATCTCTGATTGATTTAAAACCACGTGTCCCATAATCATCCTGCTATCGGCTGTCAAGTCATGGGGGCAATTGAATCTCTGCCATGTGTCTTAATGGTGGACCCTGCCAGAGCCGTATGATATCCATGAACCGCATAAGACAGCGTCTCAGTGAGCCGCATAGGTATAGTACTTACGAGCCGTATGGGATGGCTTCTTGGTGAGCCGCAGGAAGATGATTCTTGCCAGCCGTATGAAGCTGTTCTTCAATTGAGCCGTATGGGAGTAGCCACATGGCAATCTTGGATCATGTCAGAGATTTTCTCCTGTTCCCGAAGAGCCTGTCATTACGACAGGACCATCATGGCACTTTATGCCAAAGCCGTCAGCTGTCAAATTATGGCAGAGCATTAAATAAGGCCATTACTTGATGGCCAGCTGTGTGAAGGGATCCCACGGGGACACGTGGTGTTGATCGAGCCGCATATCTCTGTTGGCCGTTTGTGAGCCGCATATACTTTCGAGCCGCATGAGGCTGGGAGACTCTTTGAACCGCATGGGACTGTCCCTATGTAAGCCGCATGGATTCTCCTGCTCCGAGCCGCACGAGACTGAGAGTCTCTCCGAACCGCATGGGACTGCCCCTGTATGAGCCGCATGGAGTTCTCCTGTTTCGAGCCGCATAGAGCATCATTCTGTTATTTTCCATGCTTCTACAGGACCCCCTTCAAAGTTTTCAATTTGTAAAATTGAAATACTTTGAATAAGAAGCATGGCCTTTGCTAACCGCATAGATGGTTCAGCCGCATGAATTTATCTGGCCGCATGAACTGTTAGGCCGCATAGACTTTTTGCCACGTGTCCCAACCACGTGTGCAAATCTTCTGCATTAAACGTCCTTGATTTATTTTTTGAATTAACGCCGCCTTTTGGGAAAGGATCCCAAGGGTCAGTTTTGCTTTAACCAAAGCGTTTTGCCTTTATTCTTTTAGGCGACGTGCGAATCGAGGCGTTTGTTGATTTACGAGCCTCTTTCGCCTATAAATAGGAGTAATTCATTCTTTGAGGGTTTCTTTACCTTCTCTCTTTGTTCGAACTCCTTGTTGTCGACTTCCTTTTCGTCTTCTTCCATTAACGATCGGCAATTGCTCCCAAGAAGACTATCGCTGCTACGAACAGGAAGGCCGCGTTGTCGTCTGCGACAGCGAAGGGCAAGAAGGCCGCGTCTTCATCAACTACGGCGGCGAACGTGGCGGCTCCTCCGCCGACTGACGTACCTATTTTTTACCCCGATATTCACCCGCCTATTACTGGTAGGACCATCAACATGAACTGTCATGGCTACGCCGCATATGTTATGTGCGAGCCTGTATTTCCAAGTATGCTGCGTGTCCGACTCATGTTCGAGCCGCATGGGATATGACCCAGGCCTGAGCCGCATGAAAGTTGTTGTTTGCAGCCGCATAACTACTTCATCATCAGGGCCGCATAAGCTCATCTGGACTGGACCGCATGAGCTTTTTCAAATTGAGCCGCATAAGCCTATTTCAAACTGAACCGCATAAGATCATTTGAACTAGACCGCATAAGCTCATCCGCAATGAACCGCATAAGCCTATTTCGAGCCGAACCACATAAGCTTATTCGAACTGGAACGTATGAGCTCATCCGAACTGAACCGCATACGCTCATTTTGAACCGAACCGCATAAGCATCAAGTAGTTGTGTTTCGGCTATCTTTTTGACCTTGTTTCTTTTGTCTTTCTTCAGTGAATCTGCCAGTAAATCCTGCAGGAGCACTTCTGGTTGGCTCGAATTAGTTTGCCATGGATGTACGACGGGACGATTTAGTTCGTCAAGTGTCCGAGCAGCTCCTTGTTAACGAACCTTTGGAGCGACTAAATGCTATCAGGGTTCAATCTTTCCAATTCCTTAGTGACATGATGAGCTCCGAAAAGCCTAATGGAAAGCATCTGAGGCCGGTCTTCCTCTTTGGGGATGCGTTGATCATAGAAAACTCCCGAGTGCTGGATGTTTCCGAGAGTTGGGATTTTAATCTGGACGGGATGCCGATTCACATCCCCATTATGAAGCGTCATTTCCCTTTTGCGTGGTTCAATATGATCTTATTGGATAGGCAGATGACAGACTCCCTCACTCCCACCAGACCGGAGATGTTTGTTGGTAACATTCGTTACAACAAAACTACTGGGTCGGTACGCGCGGTCAAGGATCCGGCCAGTCGATTTGTGATAGGGTTAGCTCCGGGTACCTTTATCAATATACCTGGTCCTAACTTCTCATTCTTTCATGCTGATACCTTCCTGAGCCATCTTGCTCGCAAAGGGTCCTATCTTGTTGGCAGATTGGTGCTGTCGAGCTGGTTACACCCCATTCCCCCGTGGGCTAACCTGACCTCGTAGATTCTGCGGAACTACGAGGAATTTTTGTGAGAAGTCAATCTTTATGATGCTATCCGGGGTACCAGCCACGGATTGCCCGTTAATAAGCCGTTATTCATGGCCCTTCTGGAGATGTATAATCATCAGACAGGAACTTTCTTCACACCTATAGGGGAGTTGGGGCTCGTTCTTCATGAGATGTATGCTGTCTCCAAGCTCCCCAGGGGAGATGAACCCTTCGAAGTGTACACTCCGACGAATGAGGAGTTCCAGGATTTGGATCGACGATTTCCAGGCTTTGTCACTGTGTATCAAGAACTGTTGTGTCATCATAGCACCTGTCACTGAACGGCTATCCAGAAAAATGATAGCTCGGAAGGGGACGCTCCCCATACCAACTCTTGGGTCTCATATCTCTTCAAATTCAGTGCTGCTGGCCGAGTTACTTCCCGAGATCGTTAAACTCCTAGGGAAGTTGAAGACTTGGTGTCGACTGCTAGGAGGTCGAAGTCTAAGGATGACAAATTTGGGAGCCAGATTGACTCCTTCAGCTATTTTTATTATAGTACTCGGCGGCTGTCAGAGAAGGCACTATTGGCAGGGTTTTTAATGGTATGGCTGCGCAATTGTGTGGTCTCAGGTGGGGTAGGTGCTATTGAGAGGATTGGCCGTCACTTCATTCTTCCTACCGTAAAGTTGGCCTTTGGGGTCAGGCTGGCTCTTCTTCCTGCTATGGTGTGCAACATTCAGCATGGTCTCCGCGCCTTCTCGTCCAAGGTCGTCGCTCGTGACATGGTGATGGATTTTGAACGTATAGAGCTGCCTTATCATTACTTGCTGGGATGGCTGTTGTTGCATTATCAGTCTTTGATGAGGCCTGGGACGGGAGATGGCGTTACGGACGACGACGCTTTTTTTTTTCAGGTATCACCATCAACCTTGGGAATATAGTACCATGCCGGCGTGTCGGAGGATGCTAGCGAGGGTGGATGGATATGATTTCTTCATGTCCGTTCCCCGTTTTACCGACCAGGAAGTGAGGAGTGTTCATGTCGATGGTGTTGGACCTCCTCATTTCTTACCTGAGAAGATACGTTTCTGGCTATGTAACATTCGTCCGGCACATTTAGTTTATCGCAATCGTAATACTGTGTACTTGGAGCCCTACTTGCCCAGTAGGTTTGCCCGTCAATTTGGGTACAGTCAACTATTCCTTAGGCATTCCAGTTCCTGCCTGGGATTTGAGGGTAGCATTCTCGATGGTATTAGGGCATGAAGCTACTATAACACTTGTCATACCCGAACTAGCTTCTCGGTTCCTGCGGCAAACGTGATAGGGAAAATCTTGCATATGGCGGCCTTATATCATGTTACGGTAAATCAGCCTCCACTCGATTTTGACCCGAGGACTAGCTTCATCGTGGGCACTCGTCTGGCGGAGAAGGCTACGGTGTCGAGGGCAAACAAGAAAGGGGTGAATAGAGTTCCTACGTCCGATTCTGAGTCCTTTGACACAATTGAGGAAGACAACGAGCGGGACGATGAGGACTCTCTCTCTTCTGGTGGAGAAGCAGCGGCGGGTCAGCCGTCCATCATGGCAGATGAGATGATGATGGATCAACCGTCGGTCGTGTTAGATGAGGCGGTAGATCAGTTGCCACCTGTATCGGAGGTGGTGCGGGTAGAACTACCGCATGCCGTGCCTGGTTCCCCGCGTAAGCGAAGCTGGCGTGAGTCTACTGGCGGAGCGGTAGCCTTTTTCGTGAAGAGAGCTGCGGTCGGACCTCGTAGGCTATTTGTTACGAAAAGGGGTGAGGATGATGACGCTGCTCCGAATGTATGACTATGTCGGAGCTATCTCCTTATTGTGGCTTTCTTTTCTCTTGGAGATATGACCTGACCATTTTTTTTTGTAGGCGTCTGACGAACCAGGCTCTCCTGAACCATCTGCTGCCCCTGGAGTTGATCCGGCCCTTGCTGCTTTGATTAGCGACATGTGTGCCGCGGTCCTTTCTGCGGGGGCTCTCTCAGCGGCGGCTGGGAGCTTCCAGGTTGCTGAGGCCTCGGCCCGGGGTGACGAAGGTTTCCTCGGGCCTGTCTCTGAGATCGCTGAACTTTAGCAAGGCGACGCCGATCTCGTTGCATCCCCTTCCGAGGGTGCAGGGGCGGAGGAGTCTATTATACCTGATTCGGAGACTGCTGGTAAAGAGTCTGCGGTGGCTGTAGGCGAACCTCAGCCTCCACACTCCTCCACTGGTAAGATAAGCCAAATATTGACTAGTGAGGGGGCTTATTTGCTCTATCAACATATCCTCTGGGTCAAATCGATTCATGGTTGCCTTGGCCCTACAGGTCCTGACCCTTTACTTCCCACCGCGGATGTTCTTGGGGAAGGCTCGGCCTACCGCGATCTGGGAGAAAGGAGCATTTTCTCTCCTTTACCTTCTCATGTCGAGGGGCCTCCCGCCAGCCCCGGGCAGATGGGAATGGAGCTGGCGATGGTCTCCGCCTCATCCTCTGCTGATTGTACGGCTCCGGAGATTGACCTCTCGACCCTGCCGAGCATTCAAGTTCTGCTGGCTGCTGAAGAGGAGTTGGCCGCTGTTCATGCGTCCTTCCGTGCAGAGTTTGTTTCTCTTGTGGCAGGAGCGGCAGATTCTGTTGCGTCTTCTTCAGCGTTGCCGGCTACACTCCCGTTGACACCGGCTTCCTCGGAGGCTCTGGACGAGGTGACGCATGATGTGGTCGACAGCTTCTATCGCCATTTAAAGAGGGGCGTAGATGCTGCTGTAGAACGGGGGACCCCTTTTACTCTGTCTCTGCGGTGCGCTCGGGGTCAGGTTGCAACTTTGAAGTCTCTTCCTGGCGGGGTGGGGTTGGCTGCACTCCTGGAGCCTAAGTTGGCAGAGGCTGATCAGCTTGTGATCCAATTGCTGGCGATACGGCAGGCGGGCTTTCCTGCTGCGATTGAACGGGAGCGGGGCTTCCTCATTGCTGCTCGGGATAGGATCAAGCTCGCTCGAGATACTGCCGGGCCAGTTGTGCAGGGGGACCTTGAAAAGTTCTCCGCTTCGTATGACAGGCTGGGTCGTCGAAGTCAGGCTTGTCGGGCTCGGGAAGAGTCTGCTTCTCGTGGAATCGCTGACACGAAGGAGCGGATTCTCGCACTCCAGAGGGAGTTAACCTTCTTAGAGTCAGAGCTGGAGGCTGCTCGTGCGGAACAGGAGTCGATCGCTTGGAAGGCCGAGAGGGTTTCATGATCTTCTGTCAACCTGGAGCGGGCCTTTAAGAGATTCGAGGATAACTGGCAAGCCCATGCTCAACTGGAGGACGAGGTGGTGCTGACCCAAGAGACGGAGCGTCGAGCTACCCAGAGGTTCGAGCGGTCGGTTGCCTTGCTGACGGACCGTCTCAGGGCGTTATGTACCCCGGAGCAGTGATCGGCTTTCTGTTTTTCTTTTGCTGTTGTTTTCTTTTTCGTCTTTTTGTTTTGATTTTGTAAAGGATGTGATCCTAAATGATGTAGCACTTTGAATTTTGAATGAATGAGCATATTTCAACTCATCTTCTCTTTCTTGTACTTGCGGTGTTTGTGAAATTGGACTTGCTGGGGGATTATTTGTGGACCCGTCACCCTGGGCGTACCTTGGTTTTAGGTACGAGTAACACGTTTTGGAGATGAATACCTAGAACAACTTCGCGATAGGACAACTATAGAAGTTTTTGGTATTCAGGAGAATGCCAAGGAGCAGTTGGGCTCTCAGGCATGATAGGGAAGGGATGGGCGCATACTGGAGATCCGGTACAGCATCTGTGGTCGACTGAGGACATTTGTGGTCAACAGAGGACGTTTGTGGTCAACATAGGACGTTTGTGGTCAACAAAGGATATTTGTGGTCAACAGAGGACGTTTGTGGTCAACAGAGGACGTTTGTGGTCAACAGAGGACATTTATGGTCAACAGAGGACATTTGTGGACCTATTATCCTTGTCGTACTCCGGTTGTGGGTACAGATAATAGGTTAAAAGGGAACCGACATACTTACTCAGAGGTAATGGGGACATGGCAAGCATGAAGGTTTCTTCGACGGAGCCTTCCCACTCAGAGGAATGAGGACATGGCAGGAGTGGGCTCAATGAAGAGGGGGTACATAGAACGACTCAGAGGTAGGAGAACGTGGAAGTTCTATGCGAGGGGGCGGTTTGTTTTTGTTGGAAGTAAAAACGACTCAGAGGTAATGAGGACATGGCCGTTTCGAAAATTTGTGGATCGATTACCCTTTTTGTGCATTGGGAGTGCGGGTAGTGGATCATGAGGGAGGATCTCTTCCAGGAAGAAAGTTTAGACGCATAATCATACGTGACTTACTATCTGAAAGAGTGACCGAAATGTGAGTTTAGAGGCACCAGCGGGTACATAACTCGATAATTTAGAATATTGAGAAAGTGTGAGTTCAGCGACACCAGCGGGTACATGAGTCGATAATCTGAAGGGAATATGGAGGTGAGTTCAGCGGCACCAGCCGGTACATGACTCGATAATCTAAAATGTTATGGATGTGAGTTCAGTGGTACCAGCGGATACATGACTCGATGATCTGGAGAGAATGTCGTTTAGACATAATATTTCTTCAGGAACTTGCCGTTGACGGGCAACATGAGCAAGTCTCCGTTTTGTTTTGCGAGGCGGTAAGCACCGTTGGAGAATACTGCCTAAATAATAAATGGGCCTTTCCACTTTGGCTGGAATTTGCCGACGGTCTTATGAGTCATGACCATCGGCCTTCGGACTGCCAGAACGAGATCGCCCACCTGGAATGTTCTGATTTTGACCTTCTTGTTGAAGGCTCCGGAGATGCGTGCTTGGTATAGCTCAATTCGTTGCTGAGCCAAGAGGCACTTTTCATCTAGTGCCTCCAATTTCTGTAGCCGACGATGGTGGTTTTCGTCTGTCGTCAATTGATGTGTGAGGGCGACGCATAGTGAGGGGATCTGAGTCTTCAATGGGAGGACTGCCTCACTCCCGTATACTAGGGAGAACGGTGTGTTCCCGGTGGCTGTTCGGACTATGGTGCGATAAGCCCATAAGTATTCGTCGAGCTTCTCGTTCCAGTCGCGTTTGTTGGAGGAGACAAACTTCTTGAGGAGTTTGATGATTGTTTTGTTGAATGCCTCTGCCAATCCGTTTGCTGTCGGGTTGTACGGTGTCGAAGCAACATTCTGAATACGGTGCTTATCGCAAAACCGATAGAATGCGTGGCTTGCAAACTGCGGACCATTATCATGGATGATCCTTCGGGGCAGTCCAAAGCGGTAGATGACGTGATGCTTAAGGAAGCTGATCACGTTTGAAGTCTTAACTTCTGCGAGTGGGACAGCTTCCGCCCATTTGGAGAAGTAATCAGTGATCGCAAGTATGAAGCGATGTCCTCGGGAGGAAGGTGGGATGATTGGACCAATGATATCCATTCTCCATGCTTCGAATGGCCAGGATGCCACTGTCGGATATAGAAACTCGGATGGTTGGTGAATGAAGTCTGCGTGGATTTGGCAGGCTTTGTATTTTCTAGCATAATCTATCGCATCTGCCACCATCGTGGACCAATAGTAGCCCATTCGTCGAAGGCGGTCTTGCAATTTAGGACCGGGCTGGTGGGCCCCGCAGACGCCATCATGAGTTTCTCGTACGGCTTCTTTGGCTTCTGCGTTTGACAGACACCGAAGCAGTAATCCTTCGTAGGAGCGGCGATACAACATTTTTGTCTCTGTATCGTAGAAGAATCTGAGAGAACGCCGTCTGATGAAAGTGGCTTCCTTTGGGTTCTCGGGCAGGATGTCGTAGACGACGAAGTCGATGAATGGTTGTCTCCAATATGGGGCATCATCGATCGTCTGGGTGGAATAACTTGCCACGAATTGCACATTGTTCTTGGGACAGACCAGTTCGTGGCCTATCACATCCACTGATTGGCGATCATAGTTCGAAACTGCTAGGGAAGCGGCAAGACCAGCTAAGGCATCAGCTTCGATATTTCGGAGTCTGGGGACATGTTCGATAAAGAACCCCTCGAATGACGAGATGATGTCAATCACTATTTGGTGATAAGGGATCATGTCTTCGTGGCGGACCTCGTTTGAGCCCCGGATCTGATTGACGATTAGTTGGGAATCGCCGTATGCTTCAAGGAATTCTACCTCCAGCTCTCTTGCAAGTTGGAGGCTAATGACCAGAGCGTTGTACTCGGCCATATTGTTAGAGAAGGGCTCTGTGAGGGAATAAGCGCGATTAATCACCAATCCGGAAGGGAAGACCAGCACTACCCCGACTCCGACGACTATATTGCCTTTAGGTCCGGTTCTCGAAGCACCGTCGAAGAACATTCGCCATATATTATCGCGAGAGGTTGCATGCGAGTCGGCGACCTCATCTGGGATTCTTCATATATTCTGGAGGACTCCGAGCCTGGGTGGGCTGCTAAGAAGTCTGCCAGGGCTTGACCTTTGACTGCCTTTTGTGGGACGAAGATCATATGATAAAGGGACAGCAATATTGCCCATGTAGCGAGGCGAGAGCTGAGTGCCCCTGGTTTAGTCATGAGAACCCTGAGAGGGTTGACTCGTGAGATCACATATATCATTTGTCCGGTGACATAGTATCGTATTTTCTGAATGGCGAACACCAGGGCGAGGCATTCCTTCTCCACAGCGGTGTATCGGTGCTCTGGCCCAATCATCATTCGGCTGAGATAATATATGGCTTGCTCATGGCCTGCGTCGTTGTTTTGTGCCAACAGAGCCCCGAAGGAGTGTTCCATTGCTCGTACATAAAGGAGGAATGGTTTTCCAGGAACCGGGGCCACCAAAACTGAAGAATTTGACAAATATTCTTTGATGCTGTCGAAAACACGCTGACATTCCTCATCCCATACGAATGAGACTCCTTTCTTCATGAGGTGCGTGAACGGTCGGCATCGCCCGGAGAGGTTAGAAATGAACCTCCTGATGTAAGCTAGCCTCCTTTGGAGGCCTCTGAGTTCGCGGAGATTTCTCGTGGGACCCATCTCCATGATTGCTTTCGTCTTCTCAGGGTCTACATGGATACCTTGTGCTGTGATGATGAAGCCCAAGAACTTCCTACTGGATACGCCCAGAAAGGACTTCGTAGGGTTCATTTTCAAATTGTGCGCTCGCATTAGGTCGAATACCGTCCTTAGATCCTGTAGATGGTCTCCCTTGCAGCGACTCTTAACGGCTATATCGTCAACATAGCACTCCACTGTCTTGCGTAAGTGGTCTCTGAAGATGATACTCATGGCTCTTTGATATGTGGCGCCAGCATTCTTTAAACCGAAAGGCATAACTGTGTAGCAGTATGTGCCAATCGGTGTTCGGAATGATGTATGCTTTTCGTCGTCAGGAGACATTTTGATTTGGTTGTACCCCGAGAAACCATCCATGAATGACATACGTTCGAAACCACAGGTATTGTCAATCATGATGTCCGTGATAGGGAGGGGGAACTCATCTTTGGGGCATGCCTCGTTCAGATTGTGAAAGTCGATGCAGATTCAAATATTCCCGTTCTTCTTGAGGACGGGCACTATATTGGCGACCCAATCGGGATGTTGTTCCTCACGAATGAAACTGCTGGCTATCAGTTTGTTGACTTCGGCTTCGATCGCGTCCATGATGCCCGGGCGGAAGCGTCGCTGTTGTTGTTTGACTGGCTTCGCATCCGGCCGAATGTTGAGTTTGTGAAGAGCAATGTCCAGATTTAACCCTGGCATGTCTTCATAGCTCCAGGCGAACACATCAATGTATTCTCTGACAAGTTCTAGCAGCGACTCCCGCTCTTCGTCTGCTAGGCTTTTACTGACAAAAATTGGCTTTGGAGAAGATTCGCTGCCGAGGTCAACCTGTATGACTTCATCTTCAGTAGGAGGTTCTCTCAGTTCGAACCGTTTTTTCCATTGTGCATCCAATTGCTGGGCCCATGGCTCTAGCTCGAGGATCTCGGGGATATCTTCGTCTTTCTCGTAAGCGTCGGCGAATGCCATGTTGACTGACAAGACTTGTCTGAACATGTCTCCGATGCTGGTATCCGAGTCAGAAGTTGGTGACCCGGTTGAATGTGACTGCCAGTTGCATTATTCATCTGAACTTTCAGGGGTCATAGTAGGCGTTACATACCCTAACCCGCATCGAGTTTTGCTATAGTAGTCTCGTTGTTTGCCCACCGGGACTGGCTGCTTCAAAGGTAATCGTCGCCCAGTGCCGTAGTTCAAACCTGGCGTCGTCTCCAGATCATACCCCTATTTTTGTATGAGATATTTGGATTGAGGGCTATAGAGATACAGAGGCAGTCTCCAGGCATCTGACCCAAGGTCGGCTTCTTCTATGGTGAAGGGATGTGGGTCGTCCTTTCGGCCAAAGATGATTGGATGGTCCCCTCCCTCAATTATTCGGTAAGTATTTTCTACTGGAGTAAGTTGGATTGCGGTGTACACCTTTGTCACCTGTGTGTGCAGGTGAGTGCCTATACCGTATTCCATAGCATATATTGCACATAGCTTATTGAGCTCGGTGTAGTTCAAAGATAACCCTTTATTGATGAAGTAAGGTATCTTTTCTAGGGGATTACATCATCAGCGAAGGAAACATCAGTGTGGGCAGCCACATACTTGGCTAGCTCTGGTTCCTCTTCGGCTACCCCTGTGTAAATGAAGACTGAGAGGACGACCTGGGAAGCTTGATTGTCAGTGGGTCAGTTGATGGAGCAGAGCGTGGAGTCGTTGGCAGACTAGCAACCCCCAGTTTGGCATTTGATGTGGAGCGAGGAGTGGCCGGTTCGCTAGAAGTGTCAGACCTCGCATCGGGGTGACGATCTTTCTTGGGAAGGCGTATCGTCAGTGGCCTATCAGAGGGATTGAGCTTCTCCGTTTGGGGTTGACCGACTCTCGGCAGTCTGATTGTCAATGGCCCCATTGTGGGTCTCGGCACTTGGCCGGACCTTGGCAGCCGGATTATCATCTGCTCTTCCTGCGCCGAGAGGCTGATCGCGTCTTTCCGCAGAGTGGCAGTAAGAGGTGCGGACTTGCCCGGTTTACGAGCTTGAAGGTGGATCGTCAGAGGTTCTTCTGATCCCGAAGTTGTCTCGTTATGAGCTTGTACATCTCCTTCACCAAGGTGCTTCTTCGACTTTTTATAAAGGCAGGAGTCTGAGTAGTAAGATTTGACCCCTTTGAAGGGATCGATATCAGCAAATTTCGTCCTCACGAAGCCGTATTTGTCGACATATTTGAAGCACTGGTGCAGCATGGAAGGCACGATCATATAATCGTGTATCCATGGGTACCCCAAGAGGATGTTGTAAGAAGTGTCTGCATCTATGACGTAGCAGGTGACTTCAAATTGGAGATCGCCAATCTGACACTTCAGACGAATCTTCCCGATTGGGTAGCTCCTGCCCGAATTGAAACCGCTGATGGCGGTGCTTGCAGGTGTCAGGCGATGCATTGGGATATGGAGATGATGTAGCAGACCCTTCGGGATGATGCTTATGGAAGAGCCAGGATCTATGTGCATCCGTCCACCTTCACGTCGCCGATGTATCCCGTGTAGTATAGCGGGCGATCGTGTAGGTTGGTTTTAATGAGCATATCCTACGGAGTGAAGACGATATTGGGCATTGCTTTCGTGCAGGTACTGTCTTGGAGATCCACGGGTGAGTCCTTCCCGGTGAGGTTGGATTGAGCCAGGTAGACATCGACATTTTGGAGTGCTTCGCTTAATGTAATACGAACGTCCTTGGAGAGCCTTAGATGTTCGTACAGTGATAACTTGGCCGGTGTGTTAGCCAATTGCGCTAAGATATCAAAGTTGTAGGGCCTCTCTAGCCCTTGGGCTGCCTCTTTTCGGAGGGATTTGTCGAAGCGAGTCTCCCTCGGCCTAGGCTTGTCGGTCGTCGAAGGCTGAGCCGGTCCCGGAGCATCAGTTGTAGTGGGTTGATGATTTTCAGCTGGATTGTCAACCACAAGTTGGGATTGCGCTCCGGACCGCGTGACGACGGCTGTAGCTTCCTCGTTGTCTGCCGAGATTGTGTGGCAGGTCCTAACTTTTCCACTTTTCTTCTTGTCGGTGGAAGATGGTGTGGGCCGAGTCACTTTTGACACCAAGTATGGATGGATCTACATGACCTCCCCTCGTGATGTGATGAGGGGTACTAGACCGGCAGCCTGATCTCGGGAAGGTGGAAGATTGGTAATCTCCATTATCGCCAGAGGGATGGAAACCACCCCGTCTTGAGTTTTCGTTGGAGGGAAGCTGCCGAATTGTATGGACACCATATTGGCTGCCACGATTACCTCTTCGAAATCGATGGCCAGAACGTTCGAATCGATGAGGTTTTGGATGTACCGTTTCAGCTGGTAGCAATCGTGTGTAGCATGATGGACATAGCGATGATAATGGCAGTACTTTGGATTCTTCATCTCTGTCGGCCGCAGTTCCCGTCTTGGTGGAGGAAGCTGAATTCTGTCCCCTTGTATGAGCATGTCCAAGATGGGCTTGACATGACCGTCTTCGAAGGAGTAAGTGATTTGCGGCCATTGTTTGTCTGCTGGCTTCGGCTCAGGTTTTTGTGCTGTATCGGCCACCATAGCCTGCTTTCCTTTGCTATCCCGATTATTGGAGGGGCTACCCCTATTATCATTGTTGGGACGCTTGCCCTTGTTTTCTCCTTCCGAGATGTGCAATCCCAGTTGGCGAGCCTTCTTCAATCGTTCTTCGGCGCTTGTGGCGCTGATGATGAACGTCTTCCAATCTTTAAATTGACTTTCGTCCATCCAGAAACTGATCGTTGGAAGCAGTCTCTTTTGGAAAATTTCAATTAAAGAGGAGTCTGGATTTCTGGAGGGCAGCTTCATGGCGGTTTGGCGGAACCGCTCAATGTAGTTCCTTGTCAGCTCCTTCTCCCCTTGGACGACGTCCATGAGGGTGGATATGGTGACGTCCTGTCCTACTTCGTAGAATCTCTCCAAGAACAGGCGCTTGAAGCTGGCGAAGGAGTGGATGCAGTTGTCTGGCAGATTGCGATACCAGTCGAAGGCGACTCCTTCCAATGCCCCAATGAATAATCGCGTGAGGATAGCATCATCATAGGGCAGATGGTCGGTGGTGACCTCGAAGTAAGTGATGTACCGACTTGCTGAGGTCTTGCCATCATACGGGTTGATATTGAACGGCTTATATCTTGGTGGGAACGGAACATCCCTCCATTCAGCAGGGTATGGTTGCCGTATTCTGTGGTCTTGAGCATTTTCTCGGGCATGGAACATGGCTCGGTGCTCCTGAACCTCTCTTCTTACTTCTCGGGCCTCATCTGTCGTGGTAGGGGCTGTCACTTCGGGAGGATTATTGCACGGGTTCGGTACCGCTGAGTTCGAGTCCGTATTGACCGCGGGACCCGTGCTTGTTTGGCCAGGTGTTCCTCCTTGCAGAGTTGGAAGAGCCGCCTTGATTTCATCTACAGATTTGACCAGGGCCTGTAGTATGGCCTCCAGAGTATCGATGCACTGGCGATCACTGGAACCACTTTGATTGCTGTCTGTCATGAACATCGTCCTTATATGATGAGAAACAGAAGGGACGGTGGAGGATGTATCCTCCGAGTCATACCCATGTACCGAGAAGTCATCGGGATATGTGGGAATATTCTCTTCTGGTTCGGACTCGGAGGAAATAGTACCCCCGGCTTCAGAGCTTGCTTCATCTTGAGAGTCGTGGACGCCCTCGGAGATGCCAGCCTCGACTGTATCTGATGGGAGAGTTATCTCCCCTGGCTCGTCTTCTTGGAATATTGGACTGTTGTGGAGGCTCGGAGGGGTGCTACCCCCAGCCCCAGCAACCCCCTGCGTTATGGACGACATGCCTTCCACTGTAGCAGATTTCGTCTTAGAGCGAGTACCTTGGAAAACTCCGGTGGTAGGCACCCGCTTAGACGACAGTCTTTTAGTTGCAGTGGTTGAGGTCTTCGGGCTGGAAACATTTTTCTTCCCCCTTCCATCAGCGGGGACTTTTTGAGCAGACTTGCAGGAGACGACAGGTAGTGTCTCGTCTTCTGAAGATGGCTGTTGCAGTCTTTGAAAGACAGACTGCCGGTCCTCTCGCATTGTCGTGTCAATACAGCAGCAGTTGACGATGATTTGGGTGCAGTGACGTCCGTGGGAGGATACTTTGCATTCCGATGCATCTTTTCTTTTCTTGCGTTTGTGGAGGATGGCCTCACGCAAGTCAGACGGGTCTGGACCGACCCTGTTTGCTTCCGGGATTTTGGAAGACTTTTGTGAACCTCTTTGTCCGTCTGCCGCCGGGGGCTGGACTCGAGTGGTTCTATACAACTTCCCATCCGAGGCCCGCATAATAATTAGCGGGACACCCTGATAGTCAGAGGTTGGGGCAGCTGACTGGGCTTGGTGGGCCCGCGCTGCCCTAGACTTCTTTCTTTTAGCACTCGCGGGTGCGTAATAGGAAGAGCCCAAGTGGAATATCATAAAGTCTGGCTTATCATCCAGAGAATCATCAAGGTCAGGACCGCATGAAAGACGGTGGAAGACTGATTGAGAGAAGCGTCGAACAGCCGCTATGCGGCTAGGATTGGGAACCGTGCAGGCTGTCTGCATGCGGCTGTCTTTAGCTGCCGGATGAGTTGCTTTGGTACGATTAGTAGGAGTCGCGATCGTGCAGGCTGACCGCATGCGGTTGGTAATTGTGGCCGCATGGGTTTTCTGTAAGCGATTGACTTCAGTAACCGCATAAGCTTCATCCGTGTGGTTGGCAACTGTAGCCGCATAAGCTATGCGGCTGACAGATGTGACCGCATGAGTTTTCTTCATGCGGCTAGCGGATGTGGCCGCATGAGCTTTTTCCATGCGACTAGCACCCTTATGCGGCTCGGATCGCGTAGAGTTCCTCTTTGCCCCTGCAAGTCCAGCATCATAGTATTTTCTTCTGTCGGACTTGGGGACAGCAGAGTTGCCTACGGTCTGAAGTAGGGCCGCAAGAGAGTCTTGCTCGTCGTCTTGAACAACAGGGGGTATTTCTGCAAGAGCTTCAGTAGGAACGAAGGATCGGGGTCTCCACTCCTTGCGGGCCTTCTTCGTACGGGCTCGCTTCTGGACCGGGCCAGCGCTCTTGTCGGAGAGCATTTCTTCGAACACCTGTTGGTCGAATCGGGCGACCATCTTCTGTTGCGTAGAGCCAAGCTTGGCTGCATCCGATTGCGTCACCAACTCCTCAGCCGTGGAGAAGTTTGTCCCCAGCAGAGTCGCCATCATGTTTGCCATGAAATATAAAAGAGCAGAACAATTATCGGAGGACTGGACTTTTACTTCACGTTACAAACTCGCTTGTACAAAGAAAGCCTAGGGACGAAAGCCTAGGTACAGCAAACTAAGTACAATTGTTTATTTTAGATTCTGGAGGGTGACGATAGAGGCTCGGGAAGGCGACGGCAGCCCTGCCTTACTCCTTGGACGATCGGTATGCAGCCTTGGCTCCTATGAAGAGATGGTTGCGTTGATAAAGAAATGCTCTTCTTGCTCTCCCTCTATTACTCTTCTGGCTTCTCTCTCTCTTTGTGTATTTTCTCTCTGATTATTGGGGGAGTCTCTCTGTATATGCGTGTCTCTCTCTGACAGTATATCTCTTGCAAGAGAATGGCACCCTGCTATTTATAATAGTGGGGAGCATCATTAGGGTTTACAATGATTGCCCATTCTCAAAGTGGCGACGGCCTGCTGTTTAATCAATCTGGACCGTTAGTCTTAAGCGTGGAGGATCTGGGCCATAAATGTGGATAGTATTGAATCCTGTGAGTGATTAAAGCTGATTGCTTTAAATCTTCATGATTGGTTGTGTCAAGCTTGGATCTCTCACCACGTGTCCCATTGGCTTGATCATGAATGATATGACATGATCTCATTAATTATGAGGATAGCGTTAAATATGGTTATTGGGATCTGATAAATCTCTGATTGATTTAAAACCACGCGTCCCATAATCACCCTGCTACCGACTGTCAAGTCATGGAGGCAATTGAATCTCTGCCACGTGTCTTAATGGTGGACCCTGCCAGAGCCGCATAATATCCATGAACCGCATGAGACAGCGTATCAGTGAGCCACATAGGTATAGTACTTGCGAGCCGCATGGGATGGCTTCTTGGTGAGCCGCAGGAAGATGATTCTTGCCAGCCGCATGAAGCTGTTCTTCAATTGAGCCGCATGGGAGTAGCCATGTGGCAATCCTGGATCGTGTCAGAGATTTTCTCCTATTCCCGAAGAGCCTGTCATTACGACAGGACCATCATAGCACTTTATGCCAAAGCCGTCAGCTGTCAAATCACGGCAGAGCATTAAATAAGGCCATTACTTGATGGCCAGCTGTGTGAAGGGATCCCATGGGGACACGTGGTGTTGATCGAGCCGCATATCTCTGTTGGTCGTTTGTGAGCCGCATATACTTTCGAGCCGCATGAGGCTGGGAGACTCTTTGAACCGCATGGGACTGTCCCTATGTAAGCCGCATGGATTCTCCTGCTCCGAGCCGTATGAGACTGAAAGTCTCTCCGAACCGCATGGGACTGCCCCTGTATGAGCCGCATGGAGTTCTCCTGTTCCGAGCCGCATAGAGCATAATTCTGATATTTTTCATGCTTCTACTGAGATGATTCGATTCGCTTCTCAAGCGTTCTTGTCCACGAAATCAGTATGATTTCTTCTTAGCGGGGTCGACCAAGTCTAAGTAATTTTCGTCCGATTCAAGACCAAGTATTATACTATCATCGAGTATATGTCCCTATCAATGGTCCAATTTGTTATACCAACTTTTACTTGCACGATATCGATTCCATACCATTCACTTGTTTAGGACTAATCTCGTCGTCGTTTACGCACACTCTGCCTACACGTTTCTTTGATTCTGAGCCACGCTCGTACTAGTATCATTCCTTTCTTTTAACACGATTTTCAAGTTCTCGACACTCTTCCATTCCTCAAGTCATGCTTGAACTCAACGTATCACTTGGCTGGATCGTGCACGCATTCCAGGCGTCCCCAAAATACATGCATTAAGCCAAGCCGCATGATAGAGAATTCGTCATTCTCACTCGAGTCGCATCGTGCATATACTCAGGCGTCCCTGAAATATATGCATATCAGCCG
This sequence comes from Iris pallida, assembly GCA_029216955.1. NCBI lineage: Eukaryota > Viridiplantae > Streptophyta > Magnoliopsida > Asparagales > Iridaceae > Iris > Iris pallida. The sequence goes on along the minus strand of JANAVB010031614.1, from coordinate 1,233,100 downwards.
AATCTCGTGAGCAGGGTTTCCTATTCTTGCATTATTCAATCCATCCATGTCAATCCTCAAGATCAATCTTTTGATTGCTAACACTTGAAACAGGTGCGTCTCGCCTAACCGCTAGGCCATTTTTTCGAGGCTAAGTCAATGTCAGGATTGGAATCATAGTTCCCCAACAATAATGCCAACACTGACCCCAATCCTAGGGTCAAACCATAGTTGGTAGTACGGGATTTTATATCCAAGCTCGCATCACTCAGATTTCTAAACATCGAGCATGATCATCTATTCGCATCAATGCATTCGTTGCGCGTATTCGAATCCATTCAAATCACCAAGTCTAACCAATTCATGTATTCGATTACGAGGTCGTCTAGCTTTGACAATATGTTGCACCCCAATCTCACGCGAGTCCGATTATCCACGGTGGTTTATGAATCACCACGGAACGCTCCCGTGGAATAATTATTCTTATCGGGGCGTAACTCTTGCTTGAGTCCAGACTAATTCATTCTCGATACGCGGATTGGACCCACTCAATCCTCAAGTTCAATCATCAAGCACGCTAAGTCATTTCTGAGTCCACCTTCGTATCATACCACAAGTTGAAATATACAATTGCCATGCCATGCTAGTTCAATCACCCCCGCTGTATGAATCACCATACCAGCGCTCACGCGGAGTGATCGCCCTAATCGGCACGACGCATGTGCGAGGCTGAAGTTGCGCTCGCATAAGACAAGAACGTCAAGTTGTGATTATCGACGAAGCAAATCCAAATATTTTCATTCTTCATCCAAGCCAAGATCTCGGTTCGATAGTCCGACCGTCATTCATTCCACCAGAAAATCTTCGAGCCACGTCTATATTTTTCTCGACACGTTTCAATATCCCGAGTATAGCATCCGTCAGAACAATAACATTTGCACGATCGTCATTCGCCGAGTCAGAGTACCCCCGAGTTATCGTATATCGATCTTTGATACGCCTTAATACCATCGACAATATGCGTAACCTGACGATCTTCCTTTGCAACCAATTTCGAGTCGTGCGACTGATGCTATTTTTCGAACTGGATATTCCATAATTTTCTCGATATTAAAGATCAAGTTCGATCGCTATTCCTCAAGCTCGTTTCAAGACCGTTGTTCAAAACTCAAGTCACATTTCAGTTGAATAAATCCGAAATCGTACGTGCGATCCTTTAAGTTTTCTCGATCACGACATTCACTTTTATTCATCGTTCCGAATCATTTTCTAACTCGCGTTGCTCAATGACAAGTTGTCCGAACGACATCTCGTTCGGGACATTCGAAGTCATGACCAACTAAGCATGACACGTTCTAAGGCTTTGTGCGATACCATCGCTTGCCGACATACTCGTTCTATCCGTAAATCCTTTAGTCTTGCTCGAACAATTTCTATAACGTCCATACACCACCCAGGTTCAAGTCATTCTATCAATCCTCAAAAGATCATTCGATTTCCAATCGACATGTTCAATCATACGTTTGCCCATTCCTTATAGTCTAAATCAATCTTTCGTGCACGCCTAAGCATGAACTCGATAGCGTTCTTATCGATATACACTCTAAGTGTAGTTTCGTTCCCGACCGAGCGGTACTTGATATCGCTCGCAACTCGATTTCACCAAAAGTCGAGGTGCGCGACACACGAACTAAGTTGTGCTGCATAACCATCTCGTGTAGACTATATTCCGAGTTTTTATGCTCAATTGCTAGGGTTATCGTAGGACTAGTTAGGCATGCACGCGACATGTTAACTTTAGCACGTGTTTTCATTCAAGACAAGTTGACACTGTTCGGCACAAAGGCCTACCGATGCATTCAGCGATAGCCTACCAATGCGTTCGATTTAACGCCTGAACGAGCTTTTGAAAATATTAGACTTATTGTATGGAACATCCCAAGGCACAATGAGAGAGAGCGTACACTTCTTTTTTCCAATGATGAGCTTTCAAAACTGAAAAATCGACGTGAAGTCCAAGGACGTAAAGCCGTGCTCTGATACCAATCTGTCATGCCCCGCTCCTGCAGGAGCGATCGTCCTCGCTAAGGCGTGATGCCGCATGGGCCTAGGTTGCGTCCGTGCAAGGCTATGTCCAGAAACGGCCGATTTGAGCTAGGCCACAGAGTCGTACAGAGTGTTCCCATTTGCAGCGGAAAGTAAATGAATACAAATTGAAATGAATTCAAACTCTTTATTGATTTTCAAGAAGTTACAAGCGGCGCTAGGCCGAGTTTACAAATCGCTCAAGCTCTCTCTCTCTGAAACATAAAAGGCGTGCCAAGTGGCTTACAAGATGGAATGATTCATGGCGATGTTCCGATACATTATGTACTGTATATGGTGCTTCAGCTCCTTGCAACGCTCCAAGACTCCAGAGTTGGCTCTGCGCCTTAGTACGTTCGAGGGAAACTCCATACCCGATAACGTTTTATGCGTCCTGCAAGCAAACTGTGGGGTTATCAGTACATTGTTATGCACTGGTGGGGAGGCTAGCTCGCCCACAATGCTATCATTACCAAACACGTTCTATTTACTTTTGTGCTCCGTCTATCATTTATTGTCTTTCTAATCTTGCCTTAGGATCAGTTTCACGGCATATTTCATAACCTATCTCGTGTTACCGAATTCGAGTGTTTGCATGGACATACATGCACGACTTACCCATACTTACCGTCCGGCCTTCCCTGTTCAAAGTAAACCAAGTTAGTCAACAATTCATATGTAATAACGTAACGTGATTCTCGTATACATTCAATGTTAAGGGCGTGTCCCTGCCTCAGGTCCTAGCGCATCGTAGGCACGTTTTCTATCTCATTTACACGAAGTACTTTTGATCATTTGTATGTTACATTCAATGTCTGTTCAGAGGGCGCTTTATTAGTTAACTTAGACTACTTTGATTTCAATACAAGGACTTGCACGTGGATTGCCACCAGTAAAGCCCACTTAAATCTATATGCACCGGTCGCTGGCATGTCAGCCATTTTGGACATTTTCCCCTTTGACATTATCATCTATCAAGCGTGATGGCTGGTACACCTTGATAGACTATTGAAGTACCGGCCCTACGTTTAGTTATGTGCCCAAGCCCGCACACCTGTCCTCCCGTAGGCCATAATTCCGCCTAGGCCGGCCACGAAATCGTCGTTCGTTGCCCTTAGAATCCCTTTTCACTCGTGCACGAGTTCGTCCATGACCATTTCGTATTTTATTGTCATTTTAACTTAACGCCTGTCTCCGAGCCGTAGGCTAACCCTTAACCACAATGCATTATCGACCAGGTTGGCGTCCGTGCAGCGCAGGTAGCGAGCCCCGTTGCACGTGTCCGTCACACCTGTCGCTAACCATTCTTTCCTTTCTTATCTTTCATTCATTCTTTCTTTCACTTGTCCGTTTGTTCATTGATTCATTTTATTCACATATTCATTCATTCATTCATCGTTTCATTCATTCACTTATTCATTTATACATTTTGTAACTTCCCGTGCGGGAGTCGCCTTGGCGACCCATCGGTCCCATAATCTTTCAATGTTGCTATACTCTACTCGGAACGACTATGTTGATAGTCTTCCCGTTTCATTGTTATAATCCATTCATTGTTTCATTGATGAACGCATAGGGAACTCGAAATGTAAGCTCGTGCATTAGCACGAGTGCGGAGTACGGTGTGAGAGTTCTCACATTTTTTATATTCTTTTTCATATTCTATACAAGCATACAAGATGGGATTATTCTCTTAGCTAGGTACGTTGAGTCATTCATTTATTAGTATGTGCGGTGTTGACGTCTAGCGATTCTAGCAATAGTATCCGTATTATTATGTGTCTAGGCTAAGCAAAGACGGGTTCATCGGAGCCACCCACCTTAGCGATGTTCGCATCGGCCGAGCAATACTCCAAGTGCGCCTTTGAAAGTCTAAGTCTGGATTCATCCTTGACGGCCAATGTAAGTCTTGCATCTATTCTTCATCAGGTCGATGCCAACTCTTCGGGTCGACGGCTCGTTTGAGTCATTGCACTTACCGTTTGAATCGACATTCCGCTAGGGCGGAGCAGATCATTACAGAAATAAGGGTTTAGGTGGTTTACCTATTGAGTATCAAAACTCAAGGAAGAGCTTCAAAGAGGGGATTCCAAATGGCAACTCCAAATCTCCAATCAATACACAAACTGAGGTGATCCTCCAAAACAGTATATAAACCTAAATTAGATCCTATTACAAAATACTAGGATTAAAAAGGAGCTAGAATGAATTAATTAGGAATTTTGAGCATAGGGGAAAATACCTTTCCACCAAAATTAGGGCAAACCTAAAAAGAGGCAAGAACACTCTTAAGAGACTACTTATAGGCAAGGAAAACCTAATAGTGGCTGCCATGGTTGGGTTAGGATTGGTCTTGGGCTTAATTCATGGGCCTAAGGCTTAAACACTAGACTTAAAATTGGTAAGTCATAAGTCATTGACTTAAGTCACTAGTCATGGACTAATTCCACCCAAACTAATCCTCCCTACTTCAAAACTAATTTCTAATTAATAAAGTAGGTTAACTAAAGTTAGACTAGGGTCACCAACTAGGGTTAGTTTCTAGGTTAGTCTACAAAGTCTTAACTAGTCAAGACTAACATAACACATAGCAATATTTAATTAATATTAAATTCACACAAATTCCCATAAATTATAATAAATTCAAATAAATCCTAAAATGACCAAAATACCCTCTAGGCTAAAATGTACTAGTTAAACATCCTAATCATATGGCTAGGCTCTAGGTCAACAGTCTCTAAGGTTATACTAGTCAAACACCAAAATCATAAGTTATAACTTAAAATAGTTTAAAAAATGATTAAAATCGCCAAAAATTATATCATGATTTAAATATCATTATTAAAAGACTAAAATTATAAAATTTCAAAATTATCCTCATTTGAAAAACTGGGTGTTACAGCCACCAGGACTGGCGGGCTCGTCAAGTAAGCCTTGATATCATCAAAAGCTTTCTGGCATTCCTCTGTCCAGACGTAGGAGACTCCCTTCTTCATGAGCTGGGTGAAGGGTTGACATTTTCCGAAAAGGTTTGCTATAAACCTTCGGATGTATGCAAGACGCCCTTGTAGGCCTCGAAGTTCTCGGAGATTCTTCGGAGGGCCATGTCAAGGATGGCCTTGGTCTTCTCGGGATCGACATGAATGCCTTTCGCCGTGATAATAAAGCCCAAGAACTTTCCGCTAGAAACTCCAAGGAAGGATTTAGCGGGGTTCATCTTGAGTTGATGCGCCCACATGAGATCGAAGACTGTCTTTAGGTCTTGTAGGTGATCACCTTGGAGACGGCTCTTGACTGCAATGTCATCAACATAACATTCAACCATCTTGCGAAGATGTTGACAAAAGATGGTACTCATAGCTCGTTGGTATGTAACACCAGCGTTCTTCAAGCCAAAGGGCATCACCGTGTAGCAGAAAATCCCTTTCGGTGTCCTGAATGACATGTGTTTTACGTCATTGGAGAATATTTTGATTTGGTTGTAGCCCGAATACCCGTCCATGAAAGACATGCGTTCGAAGCCATATGTATTATCGATCATTACGTCGGTGATCGAAAGTGGGAATTCATCTTTCGGGCAAGCAGCATTGAGATCTCTGAAGTCGATGCAGACCCGCATCTTCCCATTCTTTTTGGTGACAGGGACGACGTTGGCCACCCAATCCGGGTGTTGTTCTTCACGGATAAGCTCGCTGGTCAGGAGTTTATCTACCTCTTGATCGATAGCGTTCATGATGTCAGGACGAAAACGTCGCTGTTGTTGCTTTATAGGCTTGGCATCAGGTAAGATTTTAAGCCTATGCATTGCGATCTGGGGATCAAGTTCCGGCATATCCTCGTAGCTCCAGGCGAAGACGTCGATATATTCTTTAGCCAGTTAGATTAACGATTCCCGGTCCGGTCCCTTTAGACTCTTGCTGATGAAGATGGATTTTGAAGAACATCCATCCCCAAGGTCGATCTGCTCGACTTCGTCTTTGGTAGGGGGTTCGCGTAATTCAAAATGAGACTCCCACTGCGCTCCTAGGTGTTGAGCCCAAGGTTCTTCCTCGAAGAATTCTAACGTTTGGTCTTCGTCTTCATCTTCTTGAGATTGTGCAGATGCCATGTTGACTGATAGCACCTTCTTAAAGACTGAGCCGATACTGGTATCAGAATCCCAGGTTGATGCTTCAGACGAATGAGACTGTTCTACTTCTTCTGCCTCCGAACTCTCTGGAGTTGCCGGTGGCGTGATATAGCCCACCCTCCGTCGAGTTCGATGATAGTAGTCCTGCGGCTTTCCTTTAGGTGTTGGGAGCCAGAGAGGAAGACGTCGACCCTTGCCGTAGTTCAGGCCTTTGTTGCTTTTTGGATCGTAACCCATCTTTTGGATGAGGTACTTTGCCTTGTCCGTGTACCGATAGACTTATATTTTGCCGGTATCTGGTTCTTGCTCGAGTGGCAGGAGGTCTTGATGACGCTCGACTTTGCCAAAGATGATGGATTCTTCGTCTTGATTTCGTGGTGGGACTACGAAACCGACCTCTTGGGATGGGACTACTCGATTTACATGATTGACGGTCGTTATTTATGTTTGCAACGACCGTAGAGCGTTATCTAATGTATACATGGCATTCCAATGTGGAAGACTAGAATAATTAAAAGACACTCTATTATTGATGAAATACGAGATTTTGTCCAGCGGTATTACATTGTCCAGAGAGGGTGCGTCTACATCAGCAGATATGTACTCCCCTAGCTCTTCATCTGTGAGTACTGGGGTTGGTTCGGGAGAGTCCACCGCAGCTTTGACCTTGGGGTCCGAGAGGGCTATGTGGGCCTTCTCCGGCAGCTTGGATGAGGTGGATGATTGCGGAGGCTTGCCTTTAAGACGCACCTTCAGAGGTACCTCAACTGCGCCTTCAGTGATTGGTGCCTTCCCCTATAGTTTTGCTACATGGGGAGCCGATGTTTGAGGCGGCTTTCCCTTGAGCTGTATCTTCAAGGGAGCTTCAGTAGGTGTTCTACCTAGAACAGTTGGTGCTTTTTCAGGTAGCTTGATGGTCATGTTAGGCAGCATCTGAGGCGGTTTTCCTTTGAGTCGAATTTTCAAAGGAGCGTCGGGAATCATCTCTGGCTTCATGTCCGGCTCTTCTGCCATTTCTGCTTCATCATCAGCATCATTGGCTTCCCCTTCGTCGGGCGACTTGTACAGGATAGAATCAGTGAAGTAGGCTTCGACCCCTTTGAAAGGGTCAATGTTTGCGAACTCTGTCCGGATGATGTCGTTGGTGGATACGTACTTCATACATTGGTGGAGTGTAGATGGCACCACCATGTACTCATGCAACCACGGACGACCAGTAGGAGGTTGTAGTTGACGCCAGCGTCCACGAAATAGCAAGTCATCTCGGTTCGGAGGTTACCGATATGACATTTCAGTCGTATTTTACCCAGCGGTTCACTTTTGCTAGCATTAAAACCGCTAATTATAGTGTTGGAAGGCGCCATACGGTATATTGGGATCCCCAGTGTTGAGAGCAGCGTCTTCGGGATGATGCTGAGGGAAGACCCTGGATCGATCTGAATTCGCTTCACCTTGACGGAACCGACATATCCTGTATAATACAGTAGCTTGTTGTGTCGGTTGTGCTTGAGCAACATGTCTTGTTGGATGAAAGTTATGTTGGGGATAACTTTATCCGCACAATGGCAGTATGCACATGTGGTTGGGCGATCCTCAGGCTGCTTGACCTGACTGATGAAGGACTCAGCATCCTTCATGGCTTCACAGAGAGCTTCGCGAGTGTCCTTGGAAAGGCGAAGAAGCTCAAACAGAGATAGGCGGGCAGGAGTACTGGCAAGTTGTGCCAGTATGTCAAAGTTGTGGGACTTGGCTAGCCCCGAAGCATTCTCCTTTCGCAAAGGCTTATCGAAACTGGCCTCTACATGCTTCTGTTTATTGGCTGCTGAAAGCCTAGATGGGCCCTCTTCCTGGGCAGCAGGGACGGTGCAAGGAGGCACCATCTCGACGGCAGCTTCGTCAGGTTGGGCGTTCTGATCTGAACGTGTTTGTACAGGAAGTACCTCTTCCGCAGAAGAAGAGACCATGCAGCAAGACTTGATCTTTCTGCCTTTGGTTTTGGAGGTAGAGCGTACCCCCGGTTGAGTGACTTCGGAGAGGAGGTCAGGGTGAACCCATAAGACCTCCCCCCGGGATATGGTGAGTGGGATGAGTCCACTCACGTTGTCGCAAGTAGGTGGTAGGTTAACCACCTCTATTGTCGCCTTTGGGATGGGGATGGCGCCATTGTGTTGTGGTTGGCGGTAAGGTGCCAAATTGGAGTAACACCAGGTTGGTCGAGACCATTTTGTCATCGTAGTCGACAGAGATGACATCCGCATTGATCATGTACTGGATGTAGTTCTTGAGGACGTAGCAGTCCTTAGTTGGATGTCCGACAAACCGATGGTAGTGACAGTACCTTGGATTGTCCACTCTTCCAACCACGTCAGGACGCTTTGGGTCCGATAGCTTGATCTTGTCACCCCACTTCAATATCTCGAAGAGTTGCAAGGTATCTTCATCGCTGAAAGAATAAACCTCCTATGACCTTGTACAAGTGGAGGCTTCTGAGTAGGTGCTGATGCACCTTTGGAGGCATTGACAGTCAACGCCTGCTTTCCCTTCGTCTCTCGTCCAGGGTTGTTGGCTGCAGGCCGTTTTCCCTTGTCCTCAAAGGCAGGGAAACTGAAATCCCAGAAGACGAGCATTGGACGCCATCTTTTCTACTGCTTCATCCTCGATGATCAATGAACTCAAGTCGGAAGGAGGAGTGGAGTTGAGGAGCTGCCAGTCGCCTTCCGAATTGCTGGGGAGTTGGAGACTACGTTGCAAGAAGAAACCTGTAGTTTTGGCTCCACTTCAATTGACACCTTCTTTTCGAGGCGACTTTGGAGGGGTGCTGATGATTGCAGCCGCTGGAACACCGACTGCCTTGATGGTAGAACTACTATTTTGCAACAATAGTTGATGGTGACTACAGCACAGGTATGTCTTGTGAGGGGCGCATTGTGCTTGTCAGTCGACTCTCCTGATCGGCGCTTGTGACTGATCACATTACGCAAATCATTGGAGTAGAGTGCCACCTTCGTACCCCCATCAGGCGTATGGCAAGTCCAAGCGCCGGGGTGGTCAAGTGAGAGTGCCACCTTCATACCCCCATCAGGCGCATGGCAAGGCCAAGTGCCGGGGTGGTCAGGTGAATGCTGTGCCCCCCTGAACCAAGTCAGAAGATGCGCTCAGATCAGTAGTGGGGGTACAACATTTACAGTGACTTGAACCAGCCACAGACGCACATCCTATGTAGGCACTGGGGTTCAAGATCACAGAGTTTGCCTTGCTCGACTTGGTTGCGAACGCAACAAATGCGCCCAAGTGAGGCAAGGACTTTGATGGTCGGCTCGTTTTTGGCGCAGAAACACCCGAGTCGACCTTATACAGCTTACCATCAGCAGCGCGCATGATTATGAGCGCATGCTTCTGGTTTGCTACCGGCATAGCACGTTTGAGGCGCATGGCCCGTGCTGCCTTGGACTTCTTTGTACCAGCCCGCTGGGGTGCATAGTACTCAGAGTCCAAATTCTCTTCGCCACGACAGCGAATGAGTCTGTCACATATAGAAGCCTTCTATGGTGCATCAGAGTTACTGTGCAGGGCGTTAGATGTACCCCTGCTCCGTCGGCGCATCTTTCTTGTCTGAGAAGGAGATGGCTGGGGAATGTGGTCAGCACCACACTTTCCCGAGAGATGCTCTGTACCGGTGGGCGCATCCTGGCCGATGAGGATGTCAGCGAGAAGGGTGGACTGCATCGGTGTATCTCCTTCAGTGGTGGTGCCAGGGACCTCGACCTTGCGCACCCAGACTTGGCCAGTCTTCTTCGGCTTTGGCAGCAGCTTCGAAGGACTTGTGCTGCCTTCAGAGATAAACTCGTCATACGTCTGTTGATTGAGGCGTACGACCAGCGTCTTGTGGGAGGAGCCTACCGTCACGTCGTCGGATTGTGACACAGCTTTCTTGGTGTAGGAGAAAGAGGTCCTCAGCAGAGTCGCCAGCTTGTTTGTCATTAAAATCTTTTTATTGCAATTTCAATTTCAAACAGAACAGTGCTACAATGTAGGACTTAGATGTAGTCCTAGGAGAACACTTTTGTTTATCTGGATCCCTGTGTCGATGGAGCGAGTGGTAATACATTGAGTCCGTTGACGATCTGACGACGGTTCTCGGTTCTCTGAAGGTTTGAGTTGCTCTGAGTGCTAGAGTTTGCAGATGGAAAGAAGACGTTGAGTGTCTCTTCCGATCTTGGCGGATGATAACTCTGATGCCTTTTTCTGTCTGTGTACGTATGTATATTACGTTGTCCGTATGTGTGGAAGAAGAAAATAATCCCTCTGCTTATAGCTTACAGGCTGGCTGCTCATGCGCACTTATGTAGGATGCGCCTGTATGTGGGGACGCCACGTGGTTGAAGCTACGGAAGGCGCATGGATGATGCACCATCATTTGTGGGTTGAATCCTTCATACTGCTTTTGTGGGCTGGCACGTAGCAGGGGAGAGGATCTTTCAGTTGCTGAGATCTTGGGTGATTAGCACCCCTTCATAGGCTGAATTGAGTCAAAGGACAAGTGGCGCAAGCCCGCTGCTCAAAGATCTCGGATTTGGTGGAGAGTGATCTGATAGGATGCGCCTGGGATCGGGCGTATGAGGAGACTTTGGCTCACAATCTTCAGGAGTCACGAACCAGTCTGGGCGGATGACTTTTACGGCGTATGCGAGTCTTCAGGCGCATGGCCGCCGAGGCGCATGCGAGTGGTTGGTCGGCCACGTGGGTCGTAACCGTTGGAGAAAAGTAATGATGATGCTGATGTCAGCGATACTTCGTCTTCTGAAAAATCTGCTAACTGTCCAGTCCTTGGGGGACGTGCTGCCAACTCTGTCACTTGAGCATTAATTGCTTGATGGATGACGAGCCGAAATGGACGTATGGGTCCATGTTTGTTTAGGACGCATGGATCTGTGCTTTGTTGGGCGCATCCATACGGGGCGCTTTGGAACTGACGGGCGCGTCTGTAGGATGCGCGGTGTCTGACCGGTGCATCCGTTTGCATGACGTGCCTTTATTGGTCCGACTTTTGTGTTCTTTAAGTGCTTTAAATAGCCGTTTTGACTTGACAGAATTTGAAGCGTCAGGTTCATTATCATAAATGCAAATTCATTGCACGGGATTCGGAGAGCCTGCTACTTGGCGCATGGGTTTGATTTGTCCGGCCTATAAATAGAGGCAAGGAGAGAGTTTGCTTCTCGTTCTCTCACATCTTCCCGAATGGACTTGTTTGTTCGAGCACATTCTGTTGATGAGATGCTCCCGAGGGTGAAGATGCGACGACTTGTCTTCATTCATGCACTTGAAGGTGACTGTTACATCCAAAAGTCGGGGTTGAGGGCTTCTGAGGCAGGTGGAAGGTGCCTGTTGTATCTAAAGATCGGGATGCTCGAGCCTCGTCTCCGTTATGCTGAAAGAGCCGCAGATCGGAATTACGGTGCTCTCATCTTCCTTGGACTTTGGAGAGCTCTTCCCCCTGCAAGAGTGGGTGTTGCCCATTCTGGTTGTGTTGGAAGCTGCTCCTTTAGTCTCGAAGGAGAGCTCTTCCTCCAGCAAGGGTGGGGTTGATCGCCCACTCTTGTTCTGCTCAATAAATGCTTCATTAGTCGAAACATTTGATTGGGTCGAAGTAAGGCGCATATGCTGAGACTTCATGATGCGCATAACTGAGACGCTGAAGAGATGCGCTTGACCGAAATGCTGAAGACTGCGTCTGATTGAGACGCTGAAGTGATACGCCTGCCTGATGATGCGCCTGGTGGGGGGCGCATGACAGTTTGTTGCGCCTGGCTGTAGTCTTAGGATCTTACTTTTTGAAGAAGTTCTCCATTGTAAAACCTTTTAGACATGTAATAGACTTTTATATGAAATAAAAATCTTCTTTTGATGTCTATACTTTTGCTGCCTTGCTGTGCCAAGTACTTCGTTTGAGTGCCCTGGCGCATGTTCTAAGCAGTATTTGAGCGCATAGGAATTCTGGCACATAGATGCGCCATGAAATTACATGCTTCTACACTACACGGAACCCTCTCCTAGGGTTCAAATATTGATTGATATTGATTGTGGGGATATTGGGGGAATAGTGTAGCGTTTATGACCAATATCCCTCATATTGCATATTGATATTGTGCGAGCTTACCCCTCTTACACACGGGGATAAGCCGTATCGTGTCGCTAGGATGCTATTGTACAACCCAAGCCGGTCATAGACGTTACATATTCAAATCACATTATTTCAAGTATCGAATTGTTAAATTGCTTAAAAATATTGTTTCAACTGTTTAGCTTGCACTTTTCTGTTATTATTTGAAATGTGAGGTACATAGTCGTACTTACTCCCTTCTGACTGGAGACCCAACATTTTTAGGTGACAGCGACAAAGAAGAGTTGTCTTATTATATTTTCTACGGGACAGACTTGGGTCCCGCAGAGGCTGAACCAGGAACTCCAGAACCCTAGAATGTTGGCTTAGCACTTTCTTTTATTTTTTTTTTTCAGAAAACAGTTGTAATAATTAAATATTGTTAATGTTTATTTTTTTCCAGACCCTTTTCCAATTCAATAAAATATTTTATTTCCGTTAGATTTCTGTTTGTTGTGTTTCACTGCTTGATACAGCTTACTGCCGCCGTCTCACAACGGTACAGGCCGGGCATGATCCGACTAGACCCATTATATTGGGATCGGATCGTGACATATTTTTAGTAGTGGCCCATGCAGGTCGGTCTGTAAATTGGTCTAGTCGACTTAGTCTAGACCAGCATGCAGTCCTGCAAATTGACCTAGGCCTAGATGAGACTTTAAGAAAAACAGACTCTAGAAACAACTAGAACACTTAGATGATATTCACCCTGTTACATCATAGGGCCGAAATTATATATTTAAAAATTTATTTTTGCTTGCTTATAGTTTCGTAGGTTACCTTGCTTATGTTTGTACCTAAACCTTTCAGATCATGACTTATGTTTCAAAAGCTATTCCTTGTTGGCTTTGCTAAACCATTTCAACTTGACTTTCTTGAATCAATAAGATTTACCTTTTAGCCCAACTTACCTAGCAAATTCTCAAACTTTTTTTGGACAAGAAATTATTTTTCCAAATAATTTCAATAAAAATCTGTATTCTCTAAGTGATTTTGCCGAAAATATTCTCATTGGCTTCTTCTACTCAACTCGAAGCTCTGATGCTTCTATCTTATCTTGTGTCCAACTCAATTAGTCATAATCAGATTTGATCCATTCCGTAAGCTTAATATTTGGAAAGGAAAATATCGGAGAACATATACTCCTCTGGACTTCAAACCAACCTCTTGATTCTCAAGAGCTACTGGAACACATTTATCTGATAAATTTTCTTGATTCCAGAAGAACGGACATCTACATATTTTTCTATCATGATTAGAACTTTAGAACTCGTTTGAATTTTTCGGAAGCTCCTTTGAAATTCTCATGGACAAAGTTGAGAAAATATTCAGGGACCTAATATGGCTTCGTACATTTGCGTTGTAGTCATTTGTCCGAATTATGAAAATTGCGAGTTTACTGCAGATAGTTGCGCACTGGCGAGGCATAGACTCTAAGTTGAAGTGATATCAGGTGTGCATAGGTTTTCTGATATTATTGAGACTATGTCCTAAATGCATCATATTTGTTCCCTATGTTGCTCAGCTATGAATAGACTTCTCGGTAACCGATTATTATTCAAGTTATGGAGCCAAAAAAATTTACTACAGTCAGGTACACTCTGGCGAGGCATGAATTAGAGGCAAAGTGACTTCAAATATATTTGGTTTCCGAATATTATTAAGACTATATCTATGCCATGGTTGTCCATTTTGCACCATCAAATTATTCTGACTTTGGTCCGAATAGAGGATTTATATTTCTAGCGGTTGTCTCCAATTTCAGAAATATTTTATTCGATTACATCCCTATCATAAATATTCTAATAACTCTTGCTATCCTACTATCATACAACTTGTTGACTTTTTCTGAGTCACAAACCCTTATACCCTATCCTAATTTGATTTTGAATTTTTAGTCCTCCATCTCGGAAGATTCTATTATCTTATACCTTCTCAATAAACTGTTGATCTTCGTTTCTTTTCTGTCTTTTCTGTTTCACGAGACCTCATTTGGTTTGTCCTATCTTATGATTATTTGATCATATTTTAATCGTACCTAGATTTACTCGTGCCTGAAATGATTTTGATTACAACAAAATTCCAACTCTATCTCAGATCACATCTAGATAATTCCAATTGTGCCTATATTTTATTATTGTACCTAGCGATCATGCCTCGAATCTGATTATGCCTGATGATTCAAAATCTAGAATGATCTATAGCAGGAATTTATAGAGCACATGAGTTATGAGATAAAGATGCGATAAATATGAACACTTGTGATTTGAATCAAGGAATGCATGATTAATGATGTGAATACCAAGCAAATTGACATTGTAGATTAGAGGTTGTTAATGATAAGCATGGAGATACACTTTAGAAAGAATGTGTGATGAATCAGAAAATACATAAAGGACAACCGAAACAAGAAATTTTGGACTGAAGGTGTAACTAATTAAGGATAGAAATCGTAGGAATTGAAGGATACAAAAGATTATAAATAAGAAACTAGAGATAGAAGGATTGTAAATAACACAAGGTGAGAAGATTTAAAGATTTTTTTTTTTTACAGAGAAAAGTTTGGTCAAAATGATACAGTGAAAATCAAGATGAAGGATTCGAGCTTAAACAAGATAATTAAATTTTGTTGAGATTTCGGGATCAAATATGGAACATGAGGATTTAGAATCAAGATATATACATGTTGATGAAAATTGACGTCTAAATAAATTATAGAATGATCATATATGAGTAAGGAAGGATAAATTTTACTAATCATGACAAATTGGAGTATAGAAATATGATGTTGGATTTTTGAATGTGATATTGGGCTACTGAGACTTGATACTACAGTATTACGACAATATGAAGTGTACCAAATTATGATATTTTGGTCAAGAATGAATAAGATGTATAAGAATATGATTGGAACACATGCAGTGGTATGTTTTAGAATTAAAATTTGGATATATATTGACAAGCTAAAGGAATTACGAAATATATTGCAGAATATTATATGTGTTTAGTGAGAAAAGTTAGGAAGACAAAATTTTCAAGATTATTACAGTGATTGATACTTCAGGGATGACAACAGAAATCCATAATTTTGGATAATGAATCTGTTTCTAAGGAGGGAAGAATGTTAATTGAAAATAGTGGATAAGGTTAATGAAGATATTGCACTAAATGAATTTTGTTATGGAACAGTTAGCCTAGCTAGGCATAAGGCTGTTGAGGAAGAATATCCAGACTGGTTTGAGACATGATTGCATGATTGTACCCCGACCCTTACCTTAAAATTTCGAGGATGAAATTTACTAAGGAGGGAAGGTTGTGAAGCCCATGACTTTAATTTTATTTTTAATGTCCCTGTTTTATATTGTTTGGTGAGCCTTTTGTTTTTAGCCCACAACTTGTTAATCATTTTTGTGTGTTATTAATTAATTACTAGTTAGTTATTTTTCAACCCACTGATTTAAGCCCTGGAACCCACAACCCGAAGCCCAAACACAATAGGCTAACCATTCTCCCAATCACCCGAGTCTCCCTCTCTGATCCGTCCAACCCGTGGCCACGTACTCCTCTCCCTCTCCACTATGTAACCCTTAGGAGCAGAAACTCTTCCAATCCACAGAAACTTCATTTTTCCACCATCGCAATAACTCTTCTATCTCCCTAACCGTTCCACCATTCTCCGATCCGAGACCACCACCGCGCTCCCCTCGCCGCCCTCTCCGATTACAGACCCCTCTCCCCCACCTTTCGAGTCCATCCACGCGCAACCCCGCACCCGTCCGACAGCCCGGTGCCTTCCGCGCGTATTCCCGTGCACGTGTCCCATCTCCGTGTGTCCGTCCGTGTGTGTACACGTGTCTGTGCTCGTCGTTTTCATCGTTTCCGGCATTGTTCCGAGTCCGAGGCCTCCACAAGGTACTCCTTCATCAAGCTTGGATAACCCCTTTCCTCATTTTTTCCATCTTCTGTAGATTATTAAACTAAGTTCTGTGTTTTGATTATTTGGTTTCTGTGGTATTAAATTAGCAATGTGGTAATAATATACATATTAGAAAACTTTATACATGCTTATTTGATATTAATTGATTTATGGATTAACCTTAATAATTTAAAATATGGTTTAAATGATTTAATTGGTTTAAATAAAAGTTAGGATTATCATTTATTTTGTAATGTTAATTTGTAGAGATTCTAAACCTAATAAATGATTTAGTTATTTTATTTACAAAATAGTGGTAAATAATATTCATTTAAAAGTTATTTTTTTAAATAAAAGTTTTGTTAGAAAAATTGTATTATAAATTATATATATTCTCCTTTTAAAATAATTTCTAATCAAAAAGGTTTATAAAGAGATTAATATAATAAAAACTAATATTTATTTAAAAATCATTATTTTGGCAAGAAAATCGTATTTTATGCAAAAGTGCTATTTTAGTATTTAAAAAAATTATTTTTCCTTTATTACGAAAAATGGTTAAAAATGTATTTTCTAAGGAAAATCGTTTTATTAATATTGTTCGGTAAATAATTTCTCTTAATAATAAAAATGTTCATTAATGAATTATTTTGGTCTTGAATAACATTTTTAGTAACAATAACCGAAAAATGATTCCAAGCTAATTAAAATATTAGAATATTAGTTTTGGAGAAAATCATAAATTTGGTAAAATATTAATTTATTAAATACAGTTAAAATATTATTTTTCTTATTTTGTGGATAATAGTCAAAAAATGGGTTTTTAGTAAATCGTATTTTCGCGTAATTTGGTAATTACATAAAAATACTAATTTCTATAATACGATTAAATAATAATTTTCTTACCCTTAATTATTACGTTAAAAACTTATATTTTTAATAAAACGATTATTTTGTAACTTAGTATCTAAAATATAAATATTTTTCAACGTTATTAACAAAATTATGTTATTTTCAACCCGACCAGACTTAGCCCTAATTAACTAGTTTGCGTTGCCTTTAAGGATTAGAGTGTAATTATTTCTAGCTGCTGAACCTGGTGTTACGAATCTGTAGGTTCGGGACCCTAAGCCCAAACGGTTACCTGCTACTCGTCGCTTTCCACGTCAAGGGACTATCTGAGGCAAGTTACGGTTGTGCTATCTTATATTTTAATTAGTAGTTGTCAAGTTGCATGTTTAAACCACATTGCTATACGGAACCCTCTCCTAGGGTTCAAATATTGATTGATATTGATTGTGGGGATATTGGGGGAATATTGTAGCGTTTATGACCAATATCCCTCATGTTGCATATTGTTATTGTGCGAGCTTACCCCTCTTACACACGGGAATAAGCCGTATCGCGTCATTAGAATGCTATTGTACAACCCAAGCCGGTCTTAGACGTTACATATTCAAATCACATTGTTTCAAGTATTGAATTGTTAAATTGTTGGAAAATATTGTTTCAACTGTTTAGCTTGCACTTTTCTAAATGTGAGGTACATGAGCTCGTACTTGTTTCCTCCTGACTGTAGACCCAACATTTTTAGGTGACAGCGACGAAGAGGAGCTGCCTTATTACATTTTCTAGGAGACAGACTTGGGTCCCGCAGAGGCTGAACCATGAACCCCAGAACCCTAGAATGTTGGCTTAGCACTTTTTTTATTTTTCTTTTCATAAAACAGTTGTAATAATTAAATATTGTTAATGTTTGTTTTTTTTCCAGACCATTTTCCAATTCAATAAAATATTTTTATTTCCGTTAGATTTCTGTATGTTGTGTTTCACTGCTTGATACAGCTTACTGCCGCCGTCTCACAACCGTGCATGCTGGACATGATCCGACTAGACCCATTATATTGGGATCGGGTCGTGACAGCATAGATCATATTTTGGAACTTATATGGTAAGGAAATGTATGATTGGATTTTCATATTTACTTTGATTATATATTTATGATTGGACACTTCATATAGTAGCTTTCCATATAATTGAGCTTCCAATTATGGCAAGCCAATTATGATTGAATTTTCATTAAATATATAATTGATGCATATTGGACGTTTATATATATATTTGCCTTCCTTGTATGGATTACCAAGGACTTATAAAAGGTGCCCCAATTTTGTCCCCACCCACTTTTATGACATGTGGGTCCCACCGATAAAACCCAACAAAAAATTCACATGTCATAAAGGAACCACGGCGTTGGGGCACCGGATCAGAGACAGCTGGTCCGGTCTCTTCTATCCCTATTTGTATTAGGGTGGGAGCTTGTTATTGCTTTTATTTAATAAAATGATCAGGGTTGGGGGTCGAGAGGTATGCAATTGTACAAAGTTTCTAGCCTTACATATTGCAAAAAATAAGGTTTTGAAATATAATAGGTAGACACATCATACGGTGTAAAATACCGTATAAGGTATAACAAATTTTGAATTTTTTCGTCTGAGCAAATTTTGAAAATTGTAAGGGTGATTCAGATGAACTTATGATAACTATCGCCAGAGCCAAATGTCTATAGAGGGAAGAGGTGTGGACTTTGGAGTATCTGGACGGAAGAAAAGAAAAAACGTTGCGACAATCGTTGGAGTTGGGTGCGGACGACAATGTTGTAAAAATCGGACCGGACTGGCGGTTGGACCGAATCCAACCGGTTTAAGCCAAAAAATCGGTCCGGTTCGACTAAAATCGGATCTTTTAAAGAACGTTGATTTTTTGTCAAAAATGGGTTCAATCGGTGAACCGGCCGAACCGGTTCACAATTCAACCGGTCAATTTTGGTTATTTTTTCATTGTAAAAAAATTCAAAATAAATTATCATATGAAATTTGGACCATTTGATTCCTTATTTGGTTTTAATCGATCTTAAAGTTGTAAAATTAAACCGAAGTAACATATTTATGACCAAACCAAACTAAACCAAGAAATAAATATGAATATTTTACCTATTTGAGTCAAACCAAACCAAATCTATTGAACTCCAATTGAACCCGATTGAACCCGGTCTGACCTATACCAAAAAAATTTGGTTCGATCATCGGTCCGGTTTTTAAAACATTGGCGGACGGTGATGGCTAGATGGCAGATCGAAAAGAGGAGGCCGATGGTGGAATGCTGGGGGACGTCTCGATGGTGTCGACAAAAGGGAAAAGAAAACGAGTTGTTCCTATTCGAATCAATCAATAGTTAGTATTCGAATCAACCAATTTAGGATATAAAATTATTAGTTTAATGGGTGAATTGTAGAAACGAACAACTAAAATTGAGAATTAAAAAAAAAAACGTATCTTGTACGAGCTTTGCTATGCCTACAATCAATGTTACAATCCCCTTACAATTTTGCCACGTGTCGGACTTCGATTGGAGGAGGGGGAGAAGTGGTGGGACCGGGTGGAGCCCATGTAGCAGGAGGGTGAGAGTGGTGATGGGACCCGGTGGGACCCATGTGTAAGGGATAGGGAAGAGTGGTTGTAAGAAGGTTGTAAAAATTTGGTAGTAAACTTAGCATTTTCCATCTTGTACATATCAGGTGCGTATATATCTAATATGTCTCTTCTCATTTGGAATGACAAACGTCAAATGTTGGTTTCATGACTCTTTTGGCATAGGATGTTTTTAGTCATTTTTGTACCATAAAAAACGGCAAACATGAGAGATAAACTAGGCCCCCTTTATGGTTTTGGTTTTGTAGAACAACAAACGTTCCAATTCCAAATGTGGACTTAGACTTTTGTCAGAGGTTACTGAGAGAAACTTAGGATATGAAATCTTTGGAAAATGCCAAAGAAATACTTAGGCACTTCTGTACAAATCTTTAGTTTTTGTCATGCTTCCTATCCTTTATTTTGTGTATTTTTGGCTAATTATGAGATTGCTGGCAACCTTGTGGATTAGTGGATTTATCTACTTGTTAGTTTCTTTGTGATTTTTTTTGTTTGGTAAGAGTGAAACATATATATTTTGAGTTTCATCATAGTTCTTATCTACTAGAACTACTTTCAATATTTGGATAAATAATATTTTGTAACTTGAAAGTGACAAATTTTATAATTTCGAATGTGAAGATGGAAAAGTAAAAAAAAATATTATAATATTTTTTTATTAGTTATCTAACAAAAGTAATAATTATTTATTAATACTATTTATTTAAAATTAAATTAAATATTAATGATCTTTCGCTGCTGTCGATGAGTTCACTTTCGTCTGCATCCTTAAAATAAAAATGGAAGTGAATTGGCCTCAAGCTGCAACCAAAATAGTGATTTGAATGTTGTACACTCTGGTTACACCCAACCAAATAGCCCCTTAATGCCAGAAATAGTGATTTGAATGTTGTACAGAGGGCATAATTGTATTTTTTTTTGGGCTAATTTTTTCTTGCTAAACACCATTTGGCAACCAGAAGTGTAATTTCTCCATTCTGGTTAAGCGCTCTTGGATTTTTTTTTTTTTTTTTTTTTTTGTGGGGGGTAGGGTGAGGTTTGTATTATACTCTTTGGATGATTATTAAGTTCTTTGTTAAGGTCTGAAGTTGGAAAAATTATTATATGTGACAAACGCAGTGCACCCGACTATTGGATTTTTTAGGAATGTGTGCATGCACACATCTCTATGGTAATCCAACGGTTGGCATAAAAATGGTGCAATGTGCCGGCACATCTAATGATTTCTCCTTAAGTTGGAGAACTAGCTTGTAATATTTTTATTACAAAATTTATATCCCTATATCAAAATTCTAAACCTTCGATGACATCATTGTGCTTGTTCGAGAAATTAAAGAAATAGGATCTGCAATAAAGGGTTTCTCCGAAGAAATTAGCTAACAATTGTTTTGTTAGAGATTGCCGAGAGAAAGTGGGAAAGAAGAATGACAAACCTTTTTAGACACTTCTATATAGATCTTTAGTTCGTTGTCACACTTTCTATAATTTTTAATTTATCTTTTGTACTTTTGGTTAATTCTTGGATAAATGGGGTTAACTAGTTGTTAATCTCTTACCAAGCACGTTTGGCAAGCCGGTGAATTAAAAAAAGAGAGGTAGCTAAAGAAGAAAAAAACCACTATAATTTGATTCCAAGATTCTCCAATTTCTCATCCATATGCAATCGAGACTATTGAAACAAGAACTTTGGATCAAAATCATTCATTGACCCAGTTTGATCACGACACATCAACATACAAGCATTATACTGTCCATATGCTGGATAATAGACATTTTGGAATACCAAAACTTTGATGTCAACATACTGATCTAAGATTGCTGGTACAATTTGTCTCTTTTCAGCCCCTTCTTATTATTTTGACTCCTTGACTTCTACAATCATCGGACGGCGTCCATGGTACTCCGTAGTTGAACAAGAGTCATATTACAACAATCTTTACATTGGCTTATCATTCAGCTAGTCACCTCATGAAACCGTTCTCGACGTCTTCGTGCTCCTTTAACTTTAGCTCTCATCTTAGTTTCTTCTTGCACACTGACACGATCTTTAGCCATAACCGCAAAATCGATCACCGACAGAGTCTTTAACTAGAACTGGAAAATAACCACGAGCATCCTATTATAGACGCGAACCTTCCTCAAACTTGAGTACATGAATAGAGTTCAAGGCAGACTTAAAAACTTTTTCATAAGAATCACCTTCCTTAGCATTTTTTGCTAGTTCACCTTTTGCACAACTCTTTATCTTGTGATATATAGTATAATAAATTTTTCGCGAGATGAATTGTGCTTTGACTATCATAAAATAATGAAACTTATATGCTTTCTCGAACCCCAATCACCAACTAGTCTTTTAAGCCACATGGCCTCCTTCGATGCCTTCTAATGCCTCCTTTTATCCTGACTTCATCGTAGAAAGTGTCACAATACCCTGAAGTGTTGACTTTCAACTAAGTGAGAAACTGAAGGTGTGTAAACAAAGCTCACAGTTGATCTTTTCTTATCAAGTTACCAACGTAATCAGCATCATATCCAAATATAAAGTAAAAATTGAGGGGTTGAGAAGAATTGGAGGTTCTATTTATAAATTAAAAAATTGTATCAACACAAAATTCTAATAGATAAAACTCTTTTATTCTTTCCTCTAATTATAAAGTGTTGTGAACATGCCTATTTATAGGTCATACTAATGATAAATTAGGACATTAGTCCAATCCTATAAGGAATAGTTTTTTTTTTTTCATGGGCTACATTTCCTTAAAAATATTAACTAAATAATTTTTAAAATAAAATCCTAATCTAAAATGGACTCTGACACACGCTCCGACTTGGACTTTGTTGCATGGTCCCTCATCATTCTCCCCAACTTCAAAAACTTTATCTCATGTTGAATTGTGCAAACTGGAACTCCGAAGAAGATGTTCCCGCTGATGTTTCCCAAGATGGCTATATCCGCAGGTGTTTATAACGGTATAGAAGTGGTCATGAGGTCTTCGGCGGAGAAGTATCTAAATGCCAAATATAACATTTCTTTCTATACAACCATTCATTTTTTTTTCTTTAACAAAGTATAGCAATAGCTCTTTCAACCGTATTCATAGTCTAATTTTACCATGCAATCATTATGTCTTTCTTTAACAAGCATAACAATAGTTCTTTCAATTATATTCGCAGTCTATGGTTCAATCATGTAATTCTTCTCTCTTAACAACATATGATACATATAGTCTATGATATCATGTTTGGATTTATTATTAATCGTGAAAGAATCAGAAAGTCAAGTCTTGTCCACTCACCTATGGTGAAATATCTCTTTGTCCCAATAAGGAAGCTCTTACTGAAATCTTTTCTCTCCAGTAAACATAAATCTATATCAAGATAATGCAGATCTATGAGCGGGACATTACATAATACCCGGTAGGAGTTATGAGGCGTTTTTGGAGTACCGGTTATGAGCGGTTATGAGGGATTCAATTTTGGATGGTTTTTAAGTAGCGACTTTTAAACCAGTCCAATCCATGCTTAGTAATTCACTAACAAGCGGTTCTGAAAGTTTTTTACACGAGTAAAATTAAATAGGGAAGGATATTAGTAGTTATAATTATATATTTTTGGTGAGGATATAAATGAAAAATAAAATAAAACCCCTCAAAATTTACCGATTTGGGGTATCTATAAAACCACCCAAAATTACATTATATCGATTTTGGAGGATTTTTTTGAGCCGACAAAAATCAATGCCTAAAATTTTTTAACAAAATTAGATTTTCATAAACGGTCGGTTCAAAAATACCCCAGAACTGGTAAAAATACTGTTATCAAGCAGACACTAAAAAAAAGTTTGTAGAAGAATTTTATTGTGCCCTGTCGATTCATGAGATGAAGAACATAAATTAAATTGATTGCGGAAGCGTACCTGAATCCATTGCTTGGCTTGATGGATGTTGAAGCGATCGACTCTTTATTGGGTTCGATCTTCCAACTTGCTACGACCCTTAATGACAAAGGTGAATCCGAATCCTTTGTCCCTCTCTTTCTGTTGATGGGGATGCAGAAGAGAAAAAGAGAGAACCTTCTCTTTGGTGGCAGTATATGTTGGGGACCATAACCCTAATGAATACACATATTTATATATGTGTTGATATTTCTAATTTGGCCCCTCATCAAATTAGAATTATCTCCGGTATCTACACATTAATTCCATGACAATTATACCCTTAAGCCAATTTTCAAATAGACCACTTTAATTTGGCTTAATTATTTAGATAGCCCAAACACAATTAATTTTACATGTGTGGCCCCCTTAATTATTGAATAATTCCAACAATCTCCCACTGGGCCACATATGTAAGCTTATAATTGTGTTAACCTTAGTGAGCTCATAAATTGCTATCTTAATCCTTAGGGTATATCCGGACAATCTCATCCATTAACCATATCAACATAGGATCAAAGCGGCATTCGTCACATATAGCGTAACTAAACCATCAATAGTCACATATACCAATATAGCTAAACGACATAGATCAATCATGGATGCGTAGCATAAAAATTACACGCAATGTGATCAATACATGTCTATTTCCAACTGGTCCTCCTTAACTTTAATGAGATCAATACTTTAACATAATGAAAACAGAATGAACTGAATTTCCATATATCTGATCAGATAAATATCCAAAATACT
Organism: Iris pallida; assembly: GCA_029216955.1. NCBI lineage: Eukaryota > Viridiplantae > Streptophyta > Magnoliopsida > Asparagales > Iridaceae > Iris > Iris pallida. The sequence continues at coordinate 1,208,653 of JANAVB010031614.1, read as the reverse complement.
TTAATACATAAATGTGTCCAAAATCAAATAGCACCCAAATACAAACTCCCACTATATTGTCATATTCTTAATTAACACCCATATGAGCAGTATGCTCATGAAAGACCCTGGATGATATGCTTTTGTGAGCGGATCCGCTAATATGGAGTTTGTCCTAATGTGCTATATGAACACTATAACCATTCTGAATTCTTTCCTTCACAACTAGAAGCTTTATGCCAATATCCTTTGACTTATACAAGTTCCTGTTGTTATTGGAATACAATACTGCTGATTTATTGTCACACCATAATTTCATGTGGTCTTTCAACACCGTACTGTAGGCACAGCCTTGTGATAATTTTGCAACCATATTCCCTGAATAGATACCCCACAACATGTTTATAAACCTTGCTTTCATGGTAAAGAAATTATGAGTGCATGTTTGACACTCATCCAAAATATACCTCCATTAGTCAGCATAACCTGATGTGGATCTCCTGCTGTGTTGGCATCCAACAAAATCGGAGTCGTAATACCTTATGATCTCCAGAATTATCCGATCTCCTACGAAGAGCATATAATTTCTTGTTCTCTATTAATTACTTAAGTAGTTTGGCTGCTATCCAATGATTCATCTATATTTGCTTAAATATCTGCCTAACATCCTAATATGTACGCAATATCCTGACGCGTACATACTTGAGCATACATTAGACCCCCTACAACTGATCATAAAAGAAAAATCTATTGTATTTTCTTAATTTTAAGGTTAACCTTAGGGCACTTGTTTGAGACCGAATTTGTCTCTCCTTTAACGAGAGGTGTCACCTGATTTGCATTAAATACTTTAATCAATATACAAAACTAGAAAATTATTCCTACTCCCACTGAACTTGTGATACACACAATCTTCAACAGTGTTCATCTCAAAACCAAACGAGATAATCACTTGAAGTACCTTTGACGAGAAGCTTGCTTGAGTTCATAAATAAATTTTGTCAATTTGCAAACCATATTCTTTTGGTCTTTCGACACAAAGTTTTCTGGTTGCACCATATAAATTGTTTCATCAATGTTACCATTGAGAAATGTCGTTTTGCCATCCATTTAATGTAATTCAAGATCAAAATGTGCAACATGTGCTATGATTGTTTTAAATGAGTTTTTCAAAGATATCGAAGAGAAAAACTCTTTAAAATCAATCCCAAAATTTTGAGTAAAGTCTCTAGCTACAATACGTACTTTATACCTCTCCACATGACCCTTCGAATCATTCTTCTTTATGTGTCCTGGCTTGTCACAAAAGAAATAACCCTTAGTTTTATATTGTTGTTTCTTTTGAGCTGGACCCTTAGCAGCTACTGTATTTATTTTTTTTGCCCTTAAAGTTTATCCCATTAAACATGACAATTAAAATTTTTTTGGCAGATATTTTAACAACACTAACTGTAAAGAGAACAGAGCAACAAAAATAGACATGCTCTAATTAATAACTAAAGCGTAAAATATAGTCAAACAAATTCAAATAATGGCGAACCCCATCTCAAGATACCTAGTACATCATTAATATCAAGTCTTTGGACAGTGATATTAACTGCAAGTGGTACTCTTAGTGTAGTGATCAAATGTTGACAATAAGTCATGTCAAATAATAAGCCTATCTTTGGATCGGGTTATTATTCACATGTAAACCGTATAATTGTCACACATTTATCACCATAAGTATGTGTGCAATTCGGCCAAGTATTAACCTTCCTTTTGGTCGGCTAATACCCGCATGAATATACACACACAAACATCCTACATCCCTCATAGACTATCTACGCAAGAGAGGTCACTTTGGCGACATCTTGTTTCAATGAGTCTACTTAGAATATTGGACAACTATTGCTAGTCATAAAAGGCACCAAAAATTAATGTTGACTAAATTTTATAAAACTGAATCATGTCCAAAACTTTATATACATGCGTATTCATAAGATTATTACTCAAATAAAGTAATTAAAAGCATAATCATGAATTTTAATTTGGCAAAATTGGATATTATCACTATAACAAAATTCATGAAATAATCTATGGAGGATATGCATCCAAAGATAATATCAAATAATGCATAAGGATTACTTTAAATAGAATAATATATAGAAGGTCAAATATATGCATTAACAGATTATATCAAATAATCTATAAGGATTATTTTAAATAAAATAATCTACCGAAGACAAAATCATAATTTTAATTTGAAAAATAATCATATATCTTAAAGATATCTCCTTTAATCATATGCATGTGAATTTGTTTTTGCATGAATTTATCGAAAACTATATTTCTGAATCCAAATCAATAACAATACCATAAAGAAAATGCTAAATCTGTTTTATACAATATTGATACTTAATTAGAGCTTTCCATGCTAATAATTTCTTTATATCCGAAACTGTCATCTTTTGTTGCAATATTGATACTTAAACAGAATTGATAGTAACATGCCAGAATCCGTAAAGACCCATAAACATAAGTTGCAATATTGATGACCATAAACAATTGGTAACCATAAACAGAAGTTGCAATATTGATACTTAAACAGAAGTGATAGTAACATGCTAGAATCCGTAAAGACCCATAAACGGAAGTTGCAATATTGATGACCATCAGTAGATCGGTGACCAGAAGAAGCAAGAAATAGCATGTCTTACCAAATAAAACCACAAAGCAATACCTAAATTAACTCCTAACAGATCCAAAGATAAATACCGGACCCAAACAATAATAATAATAATAAAACAATGATTTGATTTATATATAAAATAAACCAGCAGTATACATAAAGAGGGTTTTAATTTGTGGATCTTGATAGATCAACCAGAACCCTAAATTAAATTAGATCGAAGATCTAGGGTTTCTGAATAACAATAAATAAAAAATTGGATTCTAAACTTCGACCTCATAAATCAAACATGAGGCTCTGATACCACTTGTAGGAGAATTTTATTGTGCCCTGTCGATTCATGAGATGAAGAACATAAATTAAATTGATTGCGGAAGCGTACCTGAATCCATTGCTTGGCTTGATGGATGTTGAAGCGATCGACTCTTTATTGGGTTCGATCTTCCAACTTGCTACGACCCTTAATGACAAAGGTGAATTCGAATCCTTTGTCCCTCTCTTTCTGTTGATGGGGATGCAGAAGAGAAAAAGAGAGAACCTTCTCTTTGATGGCCGTATATGTTGGGGACCATAACCCTAATGAATACACATATTTATATATGTGTTGATATTTCTAATTTGGCCCCTCATCAATTTAGAATTATCTTCGGTATCTACACATTAATTCCATGACAATTATACCCTTAAGCCAATTTCCAAATAGACCACTTTAATTTGGCTTAATTATTTAGATAGCCCAAATACAATTAATTTTACATGTGTGGCCCCTTAATTATTGAATAATTCCAACAAAGTTTTGTTCTCAAAATTTAAATAATCAACTTACCAATATCCCAAGCGTTGATGGTCCTTTTTCTAACGTCCTCACCAATCAATTAAACTCACAATCAATAGACTACACACTAGCATCATTGAAAATATTTATGGGCTTATTGTATCGAACTTTCATCATATTAACAATATCAAGGAGGACCAAGGAATTTCTGATCGTAGACTCACCCGACGAGTGATGGTCCCAAGCGACACGGACTAGATGGATAGTCTAATTTTTTAGAACATTTTTCCTTGGATCATAAAAAAATGGGTCGCTCCTCATACTATAGGTCAGTACCAACAATTACCTCAGAATGATTTAAGATATGTCTCGGATTTGGAACAAACCGATGCAACTGAGATACGTAAAACACATTACGTACTTTGCCATCTTTGAACTAAAACGAATTAAGGGAGGGCCAAAAAAAATGAACCTAGCGCTCTTATATCATTATGTCGACACGTCCGATCCGGTAGGACCGATAAGCTATCACTAGATGTGATGTCGTACAAGCTTAAGTTACATTTGTACAAGATACGAACTTGCATATTAACAAAATAGAATGAATAGACAATGAGGTACCGAATAATAAATTGCAGAAAACCAAATAACAACAATGAAACAAGAATAAACATTTTTATTTTATTTATACTTGCAACAAAATTACAAAGAGCGGCTCTCATATATAGGTCGACTAAAAATGCTAACTGAACAGATCAACTTAGCTTACAATATTTGAAACTGAAAAGAATTACAATGACTGTTCCATACATTATATTCTTTGTACAATAAAATTATACACATGCAGATCTCCAGCTTCTCTAGTATGAGTGTCACGCCCCAGAACCAGAATACTGGAGAGCGGGGGAATGACTCAGCCAGCTACGTATTACGGGTAGATGAATACCGTATAATACGATCAATGTTGTCTAACCAGACGAGGGGGTGTATACTACATGAAAGTCTTACTATGGTCATTTCGCATCTATTGTCTCAATCATTCAAAATAAGAAACAGAAATAGAGAACATGTAAGATAAAGCAGTAAGACGTCCCAAACGCTCAGTCAAAATGTTCTTGAGATCTGGCTTTACAAAACATAGCCAGATGGTATATAGTAAAGTATACACAATTTTTATCAGCTGCAGTCTGACTTAATTACAATTATGCAAAAGTAAGTACGAGACGACCCGACTAACATGTCGGTGCCAAACGGCTAAGTATAAAGTAAATGACAAAACGAGCGGTGAAGTAAGGAAACCCACTCGAGTCCTCCTGCGATCATTCCCCTAGTATTGACCATCCTGGAGGTAGAAGTAAGCTGAGTCCTCGGGGACCGGCTCTAAATCTGGCCATGCAAAACCAGAGAGGTTAGACCTCTAATAGCAAGTACCACAAGGAAGGACGATATGAAGGACTAAACCAGTAAGTAAGAGAATATAGTAATAGATCTCTGCTTCCTACTAGGATTCACATAACATCAAGACACTTCGAACCAACCTCCCAACCAAATAAGGACAGAAGTTAGCCCGTCATGTCCTGACATTCTGATCATCTCAGTTAGGCAACGGAGTAGGTGCAGTACACAAACAAATCATCTTGAACGACCAATCAACTACTACGGCTTGCTATTGTGAGTCCCAAGTTATCCTGGAATTATGCAATTAGGGATTCCTCAGTTCTTACTGTGTACAAGCAAGGCTAGTCTATCCAATCAATCAATTGCGCCAATCATATAGTTAGACGAGTCCCAGCGGGACGCCCGCCGTTATAGCATGTACAATAATATAAGCAGATACCGTTCCTTGCCCGTGTGACAGAATTACCGTATCTGTAGGAACCAGCCGGCCCGTCGGGCACTTAATAGTCCCAAGGGGGCTACCATATAAGAACTCGAGAATCCATTCTCTCCATGCCATCATTATTTTATTTAACTTAATAGTCTCTACGTTGAGTGAAGTTCCATGCCGTGGATCATGGTCATTCAATGAGTACTTTTGTACGGGGTACGATATACGCAACTCTACAACGATACCCGTGCGGCTAGGTTGTAGGTTTTACATAGCGTGATACAACAATCAAGTCTAACCACGGAGTAATCATGCCTTGACCATAAAGTACACATGCTGTTTTTGTAAAATAGATAAATAAATAATTTGAAACCTGCATGTGCCTGTATGCCAATATTCGGGATTGGCTAATCGAGTACAATAGTTCATTACATGAACGTGTCTCATTCATTTCATTCAATAAGACGACTAGCCAGTCTCTTAGTTCCAACTAGGAACGCATGATCAATTTTAGTAAAGATAACCATTATTATTAATGGTATCAAGGCATGAAAGTCAATTAGTATTACATGGGGTCGAGTCTGTAACTCTCAAGGTTAAGTTCCAGTCAATACGGGGTATCTATTAATTAATTAAGACATAGGGCACATTCCACATAACAATCTATTTACAATATTAACATGTCATGATTTTATCAAGTTTACGCCAAAAGGCGTAAGGATATAATATAAGAATTATCATGCCATCATTAAATGAATAATTATAGGACAAATAAAAATACCCTGGTTAAAAGTCACGCCAGCAAGTCTAAGCTTAGGCCAAAAGTCACGCCAACAAGTCTAGTCGAAGTGAGCGTGAAAATGGTTCCTGTTGGCATGCACAGTGTGAGTGCAGAAAATGATAAGAAATACACGCACGCAAACGCGAGCGTGACTAAGAAATACACGCACGCTCATGAGAACGTGAGCGTGACTGAAAATACACGCACGCTCATGAGAACGTGAGCGTGACTGAAAATACACGCATGCTCATGAGAACGTGAGCGTGACTGAAAATACACGCACGCTCATGAGAACGTGAGCGTGACTGAAAATACACGCAGACTCATGAGAACGTGAGCGTGACTGAAAATACACGCACGCTCATGAGAACGTGAGCATGACTGAAAATACACGCAGACACGTAGAGACGTGTGCGTGACTGAAAATACACGCACGCTCATTAGAACGTTAGCGTGACTAAGAAATACACGCACGCAAATACGAGCGTGACTAAGAAATACACGCACGCTCATGAGAACGTGAGCGTGACTGAAAATACACGCACGCTCATGAGAACGTGAGCGTGACTGAAAATACACGCAGACACGCAGAGACGTGTACGTGACTGAAAATACACGCACGCTCATTAGAACGTTAGCGTGACTAAGAAATACACGCACGCTCATGAGAACGTGAGCGTGACTGAAATACACGCATACACGTAGAGACGTGTGCGTGACTAAAAATTCACGCAGCCACGTAAGAACGTGTGCGTGACTCAGCCTTCGTTCCAAGCCAGAAAATGAGGTTCCCAGCCAGAAAACACGCTAAGTTGGGAGGTCAAAACCCATGAATAAACGAAAATATAGCAACTTAGATCTAGGAAAAACCAGCCATAGAAATCGAAAATGCCAAGTAGTAAACTCTCTCAGAATCTTGAGAGGAAGAGTAATGATCCATAAAAATGGATGAAGGAGAAGCAAGATTGCACTTGCCTACTGCTACTGCTGGTGGGTGGAGAGTGATGAGAGGAAGAAGAAGAAGTAATGGTGAGAATGAGTAATGAGGAGAGAGAATGAGATGGAAGCTTTAAATAGGAAGGATGGTGGTAGGTGGGAGCTAATGGGCCGGGTTTGTGGGGGTTCGGCCAAGGCCAAACCGAAGGTAAACAGAAGATTAAAAGCAGGAAATAAAATATAGAAATAAATTGCAGAAAATAAAATGCAGACAATAAAATTGCAGGAAAATGATTGATATGAAAATTAAAGAGCAGATAATTAATTAACAGAATAATACATGATAAATACTAAACAAATATACATGAATTGTACATGTATAAAAATATGCATTCCGGAAACGGGGAGTGACATCTCTACCCACCTTAGAAAAATTTCGTCCTCGGAATTTCAAATCCAAGCAGGTAGAAAGATCGGAGCTAAACTAATACAAGCAATTCTAGTGATCAAGCAATCATTTTACCATATCAAAAAGCAAGTACTATATATGTAAATTTATCGATCCATGACATCAAGCAGTTCTACCCATAAGGTGATAAGCATGAAGAATCAGGACAATCAAGGTATACAGAAAGAGATATACCTTGTGAGTCAAACAGGTGTGGATACCGTGATCGGATATCATCCTCACGTTCCCACGTTGACTCTCCCAAGGAGTGATGACCCCAAGCAACACGGACAAGACTAATTGTTCGGTTCTTGAGTATCTTCTCTCTTCGGTCCAAAATGGACACAGGCTGTTCCTCGTAAGACAGGTTGGTACCAACAACCAGCTCAGAGTGATCGAGGACATGGCTTGGTTCTGATATATACCTACGTAATTTAGATACATGAAACACGTCATGCACCTCTCGTAACGAAGGCAGAAGGGATAAACGATAAGCTACATCGCTTATCCGATCAAGGATAACAAATGGGCCCACGTACCGCGGACTCAATTTCCCGTGAACGCCAAATCTAATGACCCCACGAGTAGGTGAGATCCGCAAGAATACTTGGTCCCCAACAGAGAACTCCAACGGCCTATGATGCTGGTCCGCCCAATGACGATGCCGGTCCTGCACAACTCGAAGTCGCTCTCTAATTCCCTTAACCACTTCAACCGTCTGAACAATCATTTCCGGGCCTAACATCTTCCTCTCTCCGATGTCATCCCATGCAAGCAGTGACCTGCACCTCTTACCATATAGTGCTTCGAACGGTGCCATCTGGATACTGGCTTGATAACTGTTGTTGTATGAGAACTCGACCAAGTACAGGTGACTTTCCCAAGACCCTCCAAAATCTAGAGTGCAAGCTCGCAACATGTCTTCTAAAGTCTGAATCGTCCTTTCTGATTGCCCATCCGTTTGCGGATGGTAAGCCGTGCTAAATCTTAACTTGGTACCCAGACTGTGATGTAAGCTTTTCCAGAAATGTGATGTAAAGCGGGTATCTCGATCCGACACAATACTGACAGGGACTCCATGCTGCCTGACTATCTGTTGCATATACAATTCTGCCAACTTTTCTGTAGATTGCCCTACTCTGAAAGGAAGAAAGTGTGCCACCTTCGTAAGTCGGTCCACTATCACCCAAATAGCGTCCTTACCACTTGGTGATCTCGGTAAACCGGTCACAAAGTCTATTGTAATATGCTCCCATTTCTACTCCGGGATAGGAAGCGGTTGCAATAATCCAGTTGGCCTCTGCTGTTCTGCCTTCACTTGCTGACATACCAAGCAACGGGAAAAAAATCTAGCTATCTCCCTCTTCATCCCGTTCCACCAGAAATGCTGCTTGATATCTTGGTACATCTTGGTCCCTCCAGGATGAATAGAATACTGAGAACTGTGAGCTTCTGTCATAACCTCCTGTCTGATATCTCTACTAGGCACACATAGACGTGATCCAAACCTAAGTGTACCATCTTCATGAATTCTCATCTCCTTCCTGAGTCCTGACTCACATTCTGCCCTAAGCTTCTGAATCCTTGGGTCTTATGCCTGAGCTGCCTTGATCCTGTCTACCAAGTCAAATTGAACTTGCAGACTTGTTAGAACTCCTATATCACTAGAAAGTATAACTTCGATGCCCATCTCCTGAAGGTCTTCTAAGATATGGCTCTGTGTTGTCAACATAAATGCGCCGCCTCTCCGGCTGAGAGCGTCTGCTACTACATTAGCCTTGCCTGGATGATACTGAAGCTCCATGTCATAATCCTTGATCAACTCCAGCCATCTCCTCTGCCTTATGTTCAGCTCCTTCTGAGTAAAGATGTACTTCAGACTTTTATGATCTGTGTACATCTCCACTCGGTCACCATATAAGTAATGCCTCCATAGCTTCAGAGCAAATACTACTGCTGCTAACTCTAAATCATGAGTTGGGTAATTCTTCTCGTGGTCCCGAAGCTGCCTAGATGCATATGCTATCACCTTCCCATGCTGCATAAGGGCACATCCAAGTCCTTTACCTGACGTATCACAATATACTGTAAAACCTTCGGGTCCAACTGGCAGTGTAAGAATAGACGCTGAAATCAACTTCTGCTTCAAAGTCTCGAATGATGTCTGACATTCTGCCGGCCAAACAAATGGCACACCCTTCCGAGTCAAGCGGGTCATGGGTGCTGAAAGCTTTGCAAAGTCTGACACAAACCTTCTGTAATATCCTGCCAATCCCAAGAAACTCCGCACATCTGCTACGGTCTTGGGTACTGGCCAACTCTCTACTGCTTCTACCTTCTTGGGATCTACTGCTACTCCAGCTCCTGAGATGATATGACCCAAAAATGAAATGTGATCCGACCAAAACTCACACTTACTGAGCTTGGCATACAACTGGTTCTCTCTCAGAACCCGTAACACTTTCCTGAGGTGGTCTTCATGCTCCTCTTCACTGGCAGAATATACGAGAATGTCATCAAGAAACACAATAACAAACTGATCTAAGTATGGCATGAAGATGCGATTCATTAAATCCATGAATATTGCTGGAGCATTGGTCAAACCAAACGGCATTACTAAGAATTCATAATGCCCATACTTCGACCTGAATGTTGTCTTGGGAATGTCCTCCTTCCGAACCCTCACCTGATGGTACCCTGAACGAAGATCTATCTTGGAGAAAACTCTAGCTTTTCTCAACTGATCAAATAAGTCGTCGATCCTGGGTAGTGGGTACTTGTTCTTTACTGTTGCCGCGTTAAGCTTCTTGTAGTCAATGCATAATCTGGATGACCCATCCTTCTTTCCCACAAGTACCACTAGTGCTGCCCATGGTGACACGCTAGCTTGGATGAACTTCTTCTCCTTCAGTTCCTCTATGTGCTGATATACCTTGGCCTGCTCTGAATCCGCCATTCTGTAAACTCGACTGATATCGATTTAGTTCCTGGTGCCAATTCTATACTGAACTCAATATCCCTAACCGGTGGTAGACCTGGAAGTTCTTCGGGAAATACGTCCAAAAATTCTTCAACTACCTTCGAAATCTGAACTTCTTCCATTGCCGCTACTATTCCCTGCTCCTGCTGAGTTGCCTCTGATCTGACTAAGGTGAACCTCTCCATGCCTGGAATATCAAAAGATACACTCCCTCTACGACAATCTATTGTCGCATGACTGTCTTTCAGCCAGTCCATGCCTAAGATAACGTCGAAATTTCCAACAGGAAATTCTATCAATCGGGCGGGTAAGGAATGCCCGCAAACTACGACGCTACACGCTAGAATAACTCTACTGACTCCTACGAGCCCATTACCAGTGAGTATATTCAACCTCCCTGGCAATGCCTCGAACTCCATTCCTAGTCGTGTAGCAAATTGTGCAGATATAAATGAATGGGATGCTCCCGAATCAAACAATGCTACTGCGGGATATGAGGCGACGAGAATGTTACCTGCCACAACATCTCCCGATGCCAATGCCTCCTCCAAGGACAAAGTGAATGCCTACCCTCGACCTCCTTGCTGGTTTCCATGCTGCGGCCTAGCCTGGTGCTGCTGCTGGCCTCTGCCTTGATGATGCTGGGGTGGTCTATGCTGGTGTTGCTGCATCGGCGGTCCCTGCTGCCGAAACATCTGAACCTGCGGACGCTGTGCCAATGGCCTTACTGCCACCGCTGGTCCTCGATACTGTCCTGTCCCTGGGGCTGGCAGAGCAGGAAACTGCTGCCCTGGTCCTCCTGCCCTCGAATTCATGGGACATGTGGTAACCCGATGGTCTGGATTTTCTCATATCAGACACAGTCCATTCAATGTCCGACACACATCTCTAGTGTGCCCCATCTTCCCACAATAAGTACAGCCCACCGGGGGTTGCTGGTTCTTCCTCTGTTGCTGTTGCTGCTGCCTGGGTGGTATTGGTCCTCGTATCGCCACATCGTGGATACGAACGCCAGTGGATGGTGCTGTTGTTCGGGGTGCTGCTCCCCCTCCTCCTTCAATCTGACTGTGGGATCTCTTCTGACCCCCAGTCTTTGCTGCAAGCCTCTGAATGGTGATTTCATGCCTTCGAGTCGCCGTCAATATCTCATCAAAAGTCTGGTAATTATGCCCCTCGATCAATTGCAAGAGTTCAAGATGAAACCCTTGCTGAAACCTCATGGCCCTCTGGCTCTCTGTTGCTACCATCTCTGGGACGAATCTACTCAATCTGCAGAACTCTGCTGCATAAGCATCTACAGTCTTGCCAGCCTGCCTGAGGCTGATAAACTTCTATTGTAGCTCAAACTGCGCCACAACTCCATAGTACTTCGTCTTGAATCTTGCTGTGAAATCGTCCCAAGCCACAGGACGTCTGATGCCCACTTCCTCTGATTCCCACCAATCACGTGCGAGATCCTGAAGTAATAACTTCACCAGATCCACACGTTCTTCTGCCGGTACCTTAGCTGCTGTCAGAATAGCCTCCATATCCTTAAGCCATGCTTCTGCTGATATGGCATCCTCCGTGCCCTCAAAACGGCGGGGGTTGTACTTACAAAACTTGGCTGATGCTCCTGAATCTGGCCTTGCCCCTCTTTCTAATGCTGTCTGCAATCCTTGGTTGAGCAACACATTCTGCTCTTGTAGCTGAGTGTGCATGCGTTGTTGGGCCAACATCTGATGTTGCTGAGTAGCCATCATTCCTCTCATGATCTCCAGAAGGGCTGGTGTGTCCACTAAGGTAGGTAGAACTGTCGGTGGTGGTGGAATGTCCGGATACTGCGATCCAGCTGCTGGTTCCACTATCACTTCTTCCTGGGTAGCCTCTTGAGTTAGTACTGGCCCTTGTTGCTGACCAACTGGGTCAGGTTGTCTATATTGCTCCTGCTGTTGTTGTTGCTGTCCAGCTCTGACCGATGCGGTCGAAGTGCCCCTAAGAAAAGGGATAAGAGAACAATCAAACAACCGGACATGAAGGATCAATGAAGTCAAAGGATACCGAAATGTCAAGCAAGGGTTGAGAATAATGAATCATGAGATCAAGGGGGAACACGCGTGATTGAGACATCCTATAAATCAAAACACCCCACAAGTCTGAAATCAGACCTGCATGGGCCACCACTAAAACCTTGTCACGCCCCAGAACCAGAATACTGGAGAGCGGGGGAATGACTCAGCCAGCTACGTATTACGGGTAGATGAATACCGTATAATACGATCAATGTTGTCTAACCAGACGAGGGGGTGTATACTACATGAAAGTCTTACTATGGTCATTTCGCATCTATTGTCTCAATCATTCAAAATAAGAAACAGAAATAGAGAACATGTAAGATAAAGCAGTAAGACGTCCCAAACGCTCAGTCAAAATGTTCTTGAGATCTGGCTTTACAAAACATAGCCAGATGGTATATAGTAAAGTATACACAATTTTTATCAGCTGCAGTCTGACTTAATTACAATTATGCAAAAGTAAGTACGAGACGACCCGACTAACATGTCGGTGCCAAACGGCTAAGTATAAAGTAAATGACAAAACGAGCGGTGAAGTAAGGAAACCCACTCGAGTCCTCCTGCGATCATTCCCCTAGTATTGACCATCCTGGAGGTAGAAGTAAGCTGAGTCCTCGGGGACCGGCTCTAAATCTGGCCATGCAAAACCAGAGAGGTTAGACCTCTAATAGCAAGTACCACAAGGAAGGACGATATGAAGGACTAAACCAGTAAGTAAGAGAATATAGTAATAGATCTCTGCTTCCTACTAGGATTCACATAACATCAAGACACTTCGAACCAACCTCCCAACCAAATAAGGACAGAAGTTAGCCCGTCATGTCCTGACATTCTGATCATCTCAGTTAGGCAACGGAGTAGGTGCAGTACACAAACAAATCATCTTGAACGACCAATCAACTACTACGGCTTGCTATTGTGAGTCCCAAGTTATCCTGGAATTATGCAATTAGGGATTCCTCAGTTCTTACTGTGTACAAGCAAGGCTAGTCTATCCAATCAATCAATTGCGCCAATCATATAGTTAGACGAGTCCCAGCGGGACGCCCGCCGTTATAGCATGTACAATAATATAAGCAGATACCGTTCCTTGCCCGTGTGACAGAATTACCGTATCTGTAGGAACCAGCCGGCCCGTCGGGCACTTAATAGTCCCAAGGGGGCTACCATATAAGAACTCGAGAATCCATTCTCTCCATGCCATCATTATTTTATTTAACTTAATAGTCTTTACGTTGAGTGAAGTTCCATGCCGTGGATCATGGTCATTCAATGAGTACTTTTGTACGGGGTACGATATGCGCAACTCTACAACGATACCCGTGCGGCTAGGTTGTAGGTTTTACATAGCGTGATACAACAATCAAGTCTAACCACGGAGTAATCATGCCTTGACCATAAAGTACACATGCTGTTTTTGTAAAATAGATAAATAAATAATTTGAAACCTGCATGTGCCTGTATGCCAATATTCGGGATTGGCTAATCGAGTACAATAGTTCATTACATGAACGTGTCTCATTCATTTCATTCAATAAGACGACTAGCCAGTCTCTTAGTTCCAACTAGGAACGCATGATCAATTTTAGTAAAGATAACCATTATTATTAATGGTATCAAGGCATGAAAGTCAATTAGTATTACATGGGGTCGAGTCTGTAACTCTCAAGGTTAAGTTCCAGTCAATACGGGGTATCTATTAATTAATTAAGACACAGGGCACATTCCACATAACAATCTATTTACAATATTAACATGTCATGATTTTATCAAGTTTACGCCAAAAGGCGTAAGGATATAATATAAGAATTATCATGCCATCATTAAATGAATAATTATAGGACAAATAAAAACACCCTGGTTAAAATTCACGCCAGCAAGTCTAAGCTTAGGCCAAAAGCCACGCCAACAAGTCTAGTCGAAGTGAGCGTGAAAATGGTTCCTGTTGGCATGCACAGTGTGAGTGTAGAAAATGATAAGAAATACACGCACGCAAACGCGAGCGTGACTAAGAAATACACGCACGCTCATGAGAACGTGAGCGTGACTGAAAATACACGCACGCTCATGAGAACGTGAGCGTGACTGAAAATACACGCACGCTCATGAGAACGTGAGCGTGACTGAAAATACACGCAGACTCATGTGAACGTGAGCGTGACTGAAAATACACGCACGCTCATGAGAACGTGAGCGTGACTGAAAATACACGCAGACACGTAGAGACGTGTGCGTGACTGAAAATACACGCACGCTCATTAGAACGTTAGCGTGACTAAGAAATACACGCACGCAAATGCGAGCGTGACTAAGAAATACACGCACGCTCATGAGAATGTGAGCGTGACTGAAAATACACGCACGCTCATGAGAACGTGAGCGTGACTGAAAATACACGCAGACACGCAGAGACGTGTGCGTGACTGAAAATACACGCACGCTCATTAGAACGTTAGCGTGACTAAGAAATACACGCACGCTCATGAGAACGTGAGCGTGACTGAAAATACACGCAGACACGTAGAGACGTGTGCGTGACTAAAAATCCACGCAGCCACGTAAGAACGTGTGCGTGACTCAGCCTTCGTCCCAAGCCAGAAAATGAGGTTCCCAGCCAGAAAACACGCTAAGTTGGGAGGTCAAAACCCATGAATAAACGAAAATATAGCAACTTAGATCTAAGAAAAACCAGCCATAGAAATCGAAAATGCCAAGTAGTAAACTCTCTCAGAATCTTGAGAGGAAGAGTAATGATCCATAAAAATGGATGAAGGAGAAGCAAGATTGCACTTGCCTACTGCTACTGCTGGTGGGTGGAGAGTGATGAGAGGAAGAAGAAGAAGTAATGGTGAGAATGAGTAATGAGGAGAGAGAATGAGATGGAAGCTTTAAATAGGAAGGATGGTGGTAGGTGGGAGCTAATGGGCCGGGTTTGTGGGGGTTCGGCCAAGGCCAACCCGAAGGTAAACATAAGATTAAAAGCAGGAAATAAAATACAGAAATAAATTGCAGAAAATAAAATACAGACAATAAAATTGCAGAAAAATGATTGATATGAAAATTAAAGAGCAGATAATTAATTAACAGAATAATACATGATAAATACTAAATAAATATACATGAATTGTACATGTATAAAAATACGCATTTCGGGAACGGGGAGTGACAATGAGGGTCTTCTACCGTGTCAGAAAGTCCAACAGAAAATCCATCACCCGTGGAGGTGGGGGTCAGTTCATTGAAAAATGCACTAGTGAGCATCCAAAGCTACACTCAATTGAATGCAAACACTAAGTAATCACGTGAAAAAAAGTTCTTTTAAATGTGGTCTTTCTTTTACTTACTTCATTGCATATTAATATGAATCATGAGCCATATTTCATTTAAAAAACTTAATCAAAAATCATACCTTCTTCTTTCATTAATTCAAGCAATGGAAACTATTTCATGAACAATATTCATTCCTTTCTACCTTTAACACACGCATCATTAATCTTGTTTACATTCAATCTTAGGGACATGATAGTAGCATTTCACTAAGTACATTTTTTAGGATTAATAATTTATAATAAGAAACATAAAATAATACAAACATCATGTATACAATGATTTTTACCCACACTCAACTGTTCATCCCTATAAAACAATGATTAAAATAGTTTGTATATATAGTTCATGTCCTTCTCTACATCAAACTATTATGCTTGTAATAATGTTATGCCTAGCATGCGACCTAACTATATGGTGGTTCATTGGTGACTTTTTATAATTAGAATTTGGAACGTACAAGTCCATCTCTCTAATAGACATGACACTCCCTGATTTCGATGATGTACAACCCTTATGGTGCCATATTCTCTCCTATGTCGGTACGATCTCGGTGTCCCGATAATCGATCGAAAGACTATACCTTGTGCACAAGTTGTCCAAGTTTAACGTATGATATGCAACTTTTATCAAATAAAAATAATACGGTACAGTATCTAAATATGCCAATTATAATATTATTTTTTCCATCTTTCTTTCAAACTATAGAGTCGTAACTATGTTCTTTATTTCTTTCTTTCTAACGGCTAAGCCGTGTTCTTTCTTTCTTTCGAAACATTTTCTTGCAAATAATATAATATTTTCTATTCACTCCTATATTTCTAGCATAAGATAAAGGACCAAGCAATCATTCTTTCTATGCAATCATATTTTTTTCTTCTTTAACAAGTATAGCAATAGCTCTTTCAATTATATTCATAAACTTTAGCATACAATTATTATCTTTCTTTAACAAGCATAACAATAGTTCTTTCAATTGTATTCGCAGTCTCCGATTAAATCAATTAGTTCTTCTAACATCGTATGATGAAGATTCTATGATATCATCATGTCTGGGTTCATTATTATTCGTGAAAGAATCAACAACAAAGTCACTACTAAAATATCATCTAATAGCGACGTAATTTAGCGACAGCAAGAAATGACGTCGCTAGTTATGAAATATAGCGACAGCTTTATATACACGTCGCAAAACGTCGCTGCCTAGCGACGTTCCGCGACAGGAGTTTACTACGTTGCTGAATAGCGACGTTCAGCGACATATTATTAGCATATGTTGCCAATTTTGCAACGTTTAGCGACTGCAACACTTGACGTCGCTAATATTTTTACTTAGGGCACACCATTTCCTTCTTTCCTCCTCACTCTCACTCGAAAATTCTAATTTCTCCCCCCCGGCGACTCCCTCCCCCTCTGTCAGTGCCCTCCCACCCCCGGCGACCCCCTCCCCCCCGGCGACTCCCTCCCCCTCCGGCGAGCTCCTCCTCCTCGAGCTCCTCCTCCTCTTTCTCAGGTAAACCCTAACCTAACTCCTCTCCCTCCTCCTCCTCCTCCTCCTCTCCCACGGACACACACACACACGGACACACGGACACACATCGTGTCCCCAAAGACTCGTGCCCATTGGATTCGTGTCGAGTGAGAAATCACTCTCGTACTGGTTCACACTAGGTTCGTGCACTGTGTCCAATTTTGGATGTGTTGAGTTTGGTTTGTTTTTGGACACATTGTGTCGAGTATTTGGACACGAGTTTGGTTTGGGAGACACGTACACACATGACACTTGTATATGCACACTTGACACTATACACTCTCTATCTCTCTAGTATATAAATGCATAACTTGTTGAATGTATATATTATGTCCCCTTGGTTATAGCCTAGTATATGTAAATATCTTAACCTATATAATATATATATATATATATATATTTATATATATATATATATATATATATATATATATATATATATATATATATATATATATATATATATATATATATATATATATAGAGTAAATATATATATATATATATATATATATATATATATATATATATATATATATATATATATATATATATATATATATATATATATAGAGTAAATATATATATATAGTAAATATATATATTTATATATATAGTAAATATATAGGTAGTTGTGTGATTGATGGCTTGTTTAGATGTGGTAGTGTGGTAGTATGGTAGTGTGAGTGTGAGTGAAGAGGGATATTGAGATAAGTGTTAGATTGTGTGTGTGTATGTGTGTGTGTGTGTGTGTGTGTGTGTGTGTGTGTGTGTGTGTGTGTGTGTGTGTGTGTGTGTGTGTGTGTGTGTGTGTGTGTGTGTGTGTTTGAGAGTGAGAAAGGTGAGAGGGATTTAGATATGTATCCATAAGTTAGTATCCTAAGTTAGATATTTAGGATAGTATCCTAGGCACTAATTTAATATCTTGTTTAGGATGTTAGTATCCTAGAGTTAGATAGGTGAGTTAATATCTTAGGATACTAGAAGTTAGTATCCTAGATAGCTTAGTTAGTGTCTTGGATAGGTTAGTTAGTATCCTATTTATCCTAGATAATTAAGTTAGTATCCTAAGTTAGATATCTTAGGGTAGTTAGATTATGCTAGTATCTTGAGGGTATCAAGATAATAGGATATTAGGAGGATGACAAATATACCTACACTGGGTTATAAGCGATGATCTGATATACAAAGGAGGTGCTGCCCAAATTTTAAAAAAATATAATGTGTATGTTTGTGATGATGTATGTCTGTGTTTACAGTGAATGTGAAATGCAATGATCGGAACAATCGACAGTTTCGATTCATGTTGTATGTTTTATCATGGATAGAAAGAGCAACAGTTTATGGTGTACTTCTGAGAGCTTCATTTTCACGTCATTCACTTTCTCGGGACGTCGTAAAGGATCCCGAGAAGGTGAAGGACGTGAAGAGGAAGCTCTGAGAAGTGTACCCTGAAATATTGCTCTTTCTATCCAAGATAAAACATAGAACAGTAAGCGAAACTGTCGATGGTTCGAATACTGCACTTCACACACACTGTAAACACAGACACACAACATAACAAAAATACCAAATATTTTTTTAATTTTTTTTATAACATCTGCGACGTATAGCGACGTTCTGCGACATTTTGTGACGTCCTGTACACGTCGCTATACGTCGCAAAATAGTGACGTAACGTCGCTATCCGTCGCTATAATGCTGACGTGTATATGACCACCTGAGAGCCAACGTCGCTAAAGTTGTCGCTAGGCGTCGCTAATATGCTGACGTGGCTGCCATGCCATGTCATCATATGTAAAGTTTACGGCATCGCTAAGTGGTCGCCCTACGTCGCTATACTGGCGACGTATGCTGACGTCGCTATCTGTCGCTCATATTAGCGACGTCTAGCGACACTAGAAGTGACGTCACAACTAGCGACGAATTGCGACCAAATTGTAATATGCGACAAGCCTATAAGCGACATCCATTTTTGTAGCACCCAGTTTTCTGAAATTGGGGTATTTTTGAAAATTTATTATTTTTATTATTAATTTATAGTATTTTAGTCATGATATGATTTTTGGTGATTATTAGTGTAATTAAAACCATTTTCTAAGTCATGACTTATGACTTTGTGACTTACTAGCAAAACCTTAGTGTAAACCCTAGTTTTCCTTAACCTAGAAGTTGCCATGACCATGTGAGCCTAGCCATAGGCTTAGAACATCAAATTAGAGCTTTTTAGCCTAAAGGGTATTTTGGTAATTTTCTAGGATTTATTTGAAATTATTTGAATTATGTGATTTTAATATTATTTTAATCATGGTTAAGTACCATGATTAGTCCCTAACCTATCCTACCCTAATCTAGAGGTTAGCCACTAACCTAGAAGCTTTAGGATGGATATTTAGTCATGGGTTAAAGCAAGTTAAATATCTAGATATTACCTTTATTGATATTTTGCTTAAAACCCTCCAAATATCTCACCCCTTTACACAAAAGTCTTGCCTTAACCTAGAAGAAAGGCCAAGGGCACCCCCTAGCAGCCACACATTGCTATATAGTCCCATTGCATCATTCATGAACATATTTACATGAATTTTAATCCTAGAAAAATCCCACTTCTTCAAACCTACACAACTTGATCAATATTGATCCAATTTCACTCTAGTCTTTTGCATTGGGACCCTACAACATCAAGGGTGCTAAGGGAAGCTAGCAATCAAGAATTTGGGAGCTTTGGACATCACCAAGTTGGAGGACACACACCCCCATTTTCATTAATTTTTCTTGGAATTGCACAAATAGGTAAATTCCCTCAAACATAGTTAAAACTCTGTTTTTTCTTCATAAATGTATTCATATAGGCCTACCATAACTGTGGGTAAAATTTGGTGAAAATTAGAGTTGGTTTGGTGTCCGTATCGGACACGTATCCTAAGCTAGAAACCCTTGTTTGGTGAAATGCCACAGAGGATTCGATTTTGTTAAAATGTAAAACAAATTGCATGATCATGTAGCCCTAGACATGTAGGTCACATAACAACTTGACTGAGCACATTTTCGTGCTGTGTCCGTGTCCAAAATGGACACGAACTCACTGCACGATACACGCGCACAGTGCCCTGCTACCACACCCTTCGTGCGCACTGCACAGGTCACTAGGACACACCAAAATTGGTGGACACGAGGGGGCAATGTCTGCGAACATGCCCCCAAAGTTTTACGATGTGTCGTTTTGTATCGGACACGAAATCGGGGCCGCACTGGCCACACACGCGCACAGTCCAGTCAAAAATTCGACTTAGACACGCGACTCGTGTCGCATGGACACGAGTCAAGGACACCTCGTGTTTGCACGAGTGTGTAGCCCTACACGTGGGCTACACGTGGGCATGACCACGAGGCCCCACGTGGCTCGTGTCGTGTCCACGAGGCGTGTGCATCTCTGCACGACGCAGTGAAAACCGCGCGTATCAGTCGAGTTTTCTCGACTGATACAGCTCTCGTGTCGACGCTGTAGGACACGTAGACACGTAACAATGTGTCCATCGTGTAGCCCTATATGTGGGCTACACGTGTGTGTGACCACGAGACGTGTCGTGTCTCGTGGTGTGTCCACGAGACACGTGAACACGTGTACGACACTGTGTACGTGTTTGTGTATCCTAGTTTACCCGAGTGGAGTTTTAGAGTGTTTGGACACATAAATTCGTGTCGTGGTGTCGTGTCAGGTACCTAGGATACTAGGGTACATATGGGGCATCAGTTACCAACCTCGGGATTCGAGCCATAGCTCGGTTTTGTGAGTGAGAATGGGTTTACCCTGATTTGAGTGCACAGTCCATTATTTTCCTGATTTAGGATATTTCCAGTTTTGTAAAAACGAATTTCAAACTTAATTTTAATATGATTAATGCATGTATAAGTGTATTTTCAATATATATATACATAGTATATATGTATGTGTGAGTGTGGGTGAGATTTGAGGTTTTGTAGTTGTGTGTATAGGTAGTTGTGTGTGAATATACATATATATGTATATTTGAACTGTGTGTGTGTGTGTTGGGGAGCCCATTTCCTGGTTCCAGGAAATCAGGAACCACCCCCCCTCTCCTTTCCTGTCCACTGTTCAGTCTCTCTCTCTTTCACTCTCTCTCTCACTCTATGTCTCTCTCTCACTTTCCTCTCTCTATATATATGTTTATATATATAGGTTTAGTCTATATATATATATATATATATATATATATATATACAACAACCACATAGGCCTATAGCCTATGTAATTTCCATACACCCTAGTATCTATATATAGGCACACTATATATAATCCTAATACAAATATATATATATATACATATATATATATATATATATATATATATATATATATATATATATATATATATATATATATATATATATATATATATATTTGTATAGATCACATATAGTGTCATTTTATATATATATATATATATATATATATATATATATATATATATATATATATATATATATATATATATATACCCACATATATATAAAATGACACTATATGTGATCTATACAAATATATATATATATATATATATATATATATATATATATATATATATATATATATATATATATATATATATATATATATGACTTCCTAAGTATAGGTTTATATAGAAACCTATAACCATTAGCCTATGGAAATCTAAGTCAATAGCCTATGGCCAAGGTGACTAGCCTATGGCTTGGGGGCTAACCCAATTAACCTAATGGACCTAAACACCTACAAGTTAACCCTTGTTGACTTAGGGTTGACGAAAGTCAACCTTAGGTCAAAGTTTACCTAGTTAACCTAGAATTGACTAGGATTGACCTAAAATGACTAGTTTAACTAGTTTGACTAAAACCCTAACTAGTTGATTAGGTTTGACCATATGGATTATATGGATAGCCCTATGTAGATTAAGATATATATGGGGTTAAGTGGTATACTTAGGAGTTGTGTCATGATTGGTGTTAGCCTTAGAGGTTGACTAGAAGTTGACCATTAGTCAAGATTGACCTAATTACCTTGTTGACTAGTCTTTGTTTGACCAAAACCTTAGTCGGTCTAAGTTTGACCTAGACTTGACCCAGATTGATCATGTTGACTAGTATTTGACTAGTTTATTTAGAATGTTGACCAAGAGTTGACTTTAACCTAGATTTGACTAACCTTGACTTGTTTTACCTTGTTTGACTTTATTTGACTTAGTTTGATTCCCTGTGACCTAGTATGACTTTCTGTGACCTAGTTTGACTGTTGAGTTGACCAAGAGTTGACTTTTGACCAGATTGACCTAGAATCATGTAGTATGCATTGTATACTCTATTTTTTTTCCATTATGGATACATTGTGACTTGTGTTGCTCTGATTAGGAGCCATACATCCCTCCTCAGGCAGTATATCCTCTTCAGACATTCAGTTATCAGGCGAGTACATTCTCTGATCGTTTCATACTTGTTAGGATTTATATTCTTGCTCTAGATTACTTTACATGATGCTGTCACGTCATTATCACGGATTGGTACTATATGGATCTTGTCATGCGATGTTATCTCCCTCGGGGTGCATCAGATACAGTTGTCATGTGCTTTTCACGAACATCTTGTATTTCATGTACGCCGCTTTCATGTATACTCTTGTACAATCTTGTACTCTCATGATCACGTGAGCAAACATGATAAAAACCTCTTGTATAAGGTAACGTAACTTGACTGGATCCATGTGTATTGATTGGGGAGGGTGAGTAGGAAATGGTTATGTGATCAAATCCCATCTTGTATAAATTCTTGTGAAATCTTGTGAAATCTTGTATATGTCCTAAACCCGTTTATATAACCATCTCATGATCTAAATCACAGGTTACCTACAGTTCTTACTTATCGTATATATAGATATTTCCAGTTATCAAATCTCTCTCGTTTTTATATATATTTCTTTACAGTCCATGTATCTAACTCTATGCATGCTTTACATTTTCTAACATGATATGAACTGCGTGAGATGTATTGTGCTCGTTCCTGTCCTGACTGGGCCTGTTGAAAATATTACAGATGATGATGGTGACTGTCCTACCTTCTATGGGACACATGAGGGTGACCTTCAGGAGCCTGAGGAGCATCTAACTCAGTAGAGGGTGCCTAGTCTAGTCTAGTGTTTACAGTTTTCATTTTGTATCGGACTGTTCCGATTGTTAGTTGTGACTTAGTTATATTTCAGGTCTTGTACTTATTTGTGTTGGACATCTACTTTGTGTGGTGTGATAACTCTAT
This sequence comes from Iris pallida, assembly GCA_029216955.1. Lineage (NCBI taxonomy): Eukaryota > Viridiplantae > Streptophyta > Magnoliopsida > Asparagales > Iridaceae > Iris > Iris pallida. Next base: position 1,185,040 of record JANAVB010031614.1, on the reverse strand, counting down.
ATATATTCAGTTCTTCCTTTCATCTGATTCCATACACTACCAAATTACAGTATTTTAGTGACGGCCATTTAGCGACGAAAATTTTCTGTCGCTATTACCGTCGGATCACCGACGGATTTGTGACAAAATACCGACGGAAAGCAGTGGACAATTTTTTTTATTTTTTTATGTCCATATCCGTCGCTACGCCGTCGATAGGTCGTCGGCCAAGTAGCGACGATTTTATATCCGTCGCTAGAACGTCGCATATTTTGGCGACAAAAGCCTAAAATATTGGCACGAGATTTGACTGACGACTTAGCGACGGAATAATCCGTCGCTACTCTGGCGCGAGATTTACTGACGACTTAGCGACAGAATAATCCGTCGCTACTCTGTCGCTAATTTCTGTACCCTAACTTAAATTGAACCGACGGGGGGGAAATTTTCATTCCCCCCCAAAACACTCTCTCTCTTCCCTCTCCCTCTCTCCGACGATCTCCCTCTCTCCGACCGGCGATCTCCCTCTCTCTCTCTAAGGTATGCTCTCTCTCCCCTCCTCTCTCTCTATCTCCCTCTCTCTCTCTCTCTTTTACGATTTGGGGGGTTGGGGGGCTGTCGTAGTGGTCGGAGAGGGTGTGGGACATGGGGGTTTCGGGTACGGGGTGGGGTGGTCGGGGCAAGGGTGGAGTGGGGTGGTCGGGGGCAGGGGGGGTCGGGGAGGGGGTCGGGCAGGGGTGGGGGGGTGGTCTGGGCAGGGGGGGTTCGGGTAGGGGGTGGGGTGGTCGGGGCAAGGGTGGGGTGGGAGAGGGGGAAGGGGGGGGTCGGGGAGGGGGTCGGGCAGGGGTGGGGGGGTGGTCTGGGCAGGGGGGTGGGAGAGGGGGTCGGGCAGGGGTTGGGGGAGGGTCGGGCAGGGGTTGGGGGGGTCGGGGCAGGGGGGCAGGGGGGTAGGAGAGGGGGTCGGGCAGGGGTTGGGGGGGGGTCGGGCAGGGGAAGACGAAGACGTTGAGGAAGGAGGTATATTCAATTTAAGGGGCAAGCTTATTGGGGCTAGTAAGAAACGGTGGTTGAGTGACGATGAGTATGATGCCGCTCACCGATATGTCTTGTTAAATTGTGACATACAAGAAGTGAGAGATTTGGAGAAGTAAGTGACTACACCTCGTTATAATCTCTAATTTGGTGAGGTAAGTGACTACACTAATTTTTATTCTCTCTAACAGTGTATTTAGAGATGAAGTCAAAATAAGGACACCCGATATTACCGATGAGGGACTTCAAAGAGAGGTTAATTTTACCTTTCCGTCATGGTTTCGAGATTACGTAAGTAACTGAGATAATATGTTATGCGGCTACCATTTAAATATATATATGCAACTAAAACATTTAAAGTTTACAGGTTTTATTAGCTGAACCAAGTACACTCACAAATGAGAGCATTCGTTATTTGTCATTGGGACCGAAGAAGCATGCAAAGACTTGGCCCGGCTATGTCGTTAATGGCTTCAAGTTTAAGACAACTCAACATCCTATAAATGCCGAATTTCTCAATGACGGCTTCAGTACGAAGGATTCTGGTGTTTGCATAAGAGGCACAATCTATGACGACGAGCCGGACTTTGACTATTATGGAGTGCTTCGGGATATTGTAGAATTACAATATAGTGCCCCATTTGATATGCATATTGTTATGTTCAAATGTGAGTGGTTCGATACGACACCAAATATCGGTTGGAGAATCGATAAACAATTTGGATTCGTCGATATAAATCATCGCAGGAGGTATAGAGGGTCCGACACGTTTGCGATAGCAAGTCAGGCTGTTCAAGTCTACTATACAAGCTACCCAAGGCGTCGTAGAGATCGCTTTGACTGGTGGGCAGTATGCAAGATTAAATCTAGAAATACATTCAACGTTGGAGACCCAGCATACCAAGAGGACCAGATCGAAAAGCCCCAATACTTGGGACAACAGTCTTGTGACATGGATGTTGAATTAGAGGTTGATATACCTCTTGCTGATGAAAATAGAGGGGAGGAAGAGGTTGATATACAAGACTTAGATGTCAACTAGGGAAGAAAGAGGCATCTTGTCCCAAGTATTGAGACTGAAGAAGAAGAAGAAGAAGAAGAAGAAGAAGAAGAAGAACTTTATGAGGATGAGGATGAGGATACAGATGAATTCGACGATGAGGATGATGATGATGATGAGGCCGAGGCCGAGGAAGAGGACGATGACGATGATTAAATATCGCTATATTTCAGTTGTATCTTGAAGCACCCAATATCTAGTCTCGAATCCTAAATTACCCTATTACATTTGGATTTACAATTACAAGTCTAGTGGAACACAAGATGCCCTTTCATCAAAAGTTACAAGAATTGTACTTTGTTGTATTGGTGCGTGATTTTATCAGATTTTGTGTATCTAGCTTTTATTCGTACTTTACTTCTGATTGTAATATTTATTTCAGTTTGGGATATTTGCGTATTATTGTATGAGTTTTTTTTTGCAGATGGCACTCCTAGGCATGGTTGCGAGCACCCGTACTGGTGGTGCTGGTCGTGGTCGTGGCGGTGGCGGCGGCGGCGGCGGTGGTGGTGGTGGTGGTGGTCGTGGGCGTGGGCGTGGGCGTGGTGGTAGCGGTCGTGGTCGCCAGCCGCATTCCCCGGATGTGACCTCCGATCCCGACTTGGAGAGCCCGGACACAGGCTCTTCCCGCTGTCATTCTTCCTCGGTGCCACCGACATCGTCGTCGAGGCCTGTGACTCCATCCGCTAGCGGATCCGTTCCGCCACCGGATGTACCAGCGGATGCAGCAGCAGATGCAGCAGGGGGCCCAGCAGTTACTGCAGGGTGGGCCTCGGAGTACCCCGGGATTCAGTTTCATCCTGTTATCGGGGAGTACGTGCGCGGACCCGCGGATCCCCCGACGCCACCAGAGAGGCTGGTGGGCGAGTTCCGACGAGAGCTATGGCCCGCTGGTGAATCGTAAGTAAATTTAAGTTAATTTATTAAATTTGTTTCATTTATTCAAGTTAATAATCCAGTCGTTGCTTCTTTATAGATTTTTCCCGTGGGATGCTGCCCGGATTCTAGGGCACATTATCCGGGATAACTACCATGGCCCCTACCTCAATTTTTCTGAGGTGCCTCAGGACATAAAGTACGTCTGGCTCGACGAGATGAGGGTATAAATCCGTCGATGAATTATTAATTATTCTTTAAATCATTAAATTTTTTATTACGTGATATTTGAATTTGTATGTCAGAGGACGTTCTGGTGGCCCCCCCATCGCGAGGAGGCGACCGCAGGACCTACAAAGCCGCCGCCGGGAAGAAGATACGGGATGCGGTGTACGACCTTCGTACGGCGCATACGAGGAAGGACTGGATCCGGGCGGAGTACTATGAGCAGATGTTGGAGAAGATGGATATTCCGCAGTTCAAGCTGAAATCGGAGAAAGCTAAGGCTAATCGACAGGTCGCGGGTCTGCATACGGGGGGATCAAGGCCCCACGCATCGACGCGTGCAGATTTGGTGAGATAGCGCAAATTCAAATTCATTCTATTATTTAATTTCGTACTGTTAATATACGAAGTTAATTAAATTCTACGTATGCAGGCCCAACGGGCGGTGAAGCAGGGGAAAGAGGCGGAGACGGTCACCGCTCACGATGTATTCGTGCATACGCATAAGAGGCGGAAGGACGGGAGCTTCGTCGACGCGAGGGCCGAGGAGACTGATGTAAGTACTTACGTTTATGAGATTTATGTTAGAAATATAATTATTGTTAAGTTAATTAGATAAACTTAGGATTCAGACTATAACTTAGGGAAACATAGGATTTAGATTATAACTTAGGAAAACTTATAGTATAAACACATTCATTGGATAGGCTGCGTATCGTGTGGCACTTAGTCGGCTTGAGATCGAGCCCCCTTCCGAGAATGTCGGCGAAACGACGCCCACCCAGACGCACTCTTCTATGGCCGCTCGCTACGACGACGTGTTCGTAGAATCCGTCGGCGGCGTTAGGAAAGGGCACGTCTACGGCTTAGGTTCCATGGCGCCCTCGTTGCAGCCGTCCCCGAGATATCCACCGCCTCTGCCTCCCCCAGCGCCCCCGGTTGACGATGTGAGGGCGCAGCTTGCGACTTTGACCTCCGCGGTGTCAGATTTACGGGCGATAGTGTTGGGGCGCTATGCGTCTGCTCCCGATCCGTCTGCTCCCAGTCCGTCTGCTCCCGGTCCGTCTGCTGGTGCTCCCGGTTCATCTGGTGGTGCTCCCGGTCCGTCTACTGCTGCTGCCGGTGCTTCGGATCGACCTGGTCCTTCTTCCCCCGGACGGCTTTCGTTTAACCGCTCTGCGGACGCCCGCATCGTATCGGATAACACCATCTTGATGCTCCTTGACATGTTGTCGCCAGAGCAGCTACGCGCACTTCCAGACCATGTCTTGTCCCAAGTGCCGGCACACACGGTGGAGGAGTACATACGCAAAGCGGATGCGGCGGCACGAGCACGAGACGATCCGACGGACGGGGTTTGATTTTGTTTATGTTGTTGGTTTTGTAGACATTTGGATACATTGTATGTTCGGATATTTTTTTTATGTTTGGATAATTTAATGTTGGATATTGGATATATTGTGTTGGTAATATTTTGTTGGATATTGGATACGTTGGATGTTGGTGTCGGATATGGATATTTTGCATATGGATATATGGTGTTGGATATTGGATACGTTGGATATTCGTGTTGGATATGGATATATGGTGTTGTATATGGATATTTTGCATGTTTGATATTGTGTTGGATGTGTTGTATAAACAGGAAAGAGTCTGTTTGCAGTATTTTTTTTTCAAAAATTAGCAGTTAGCGACGGACTGGCGACCACTCAGCGACGGAAAGTCCGTCGCTAACTGGAGAAACTGAGGTTAGCGACGGAGTGGCGACGTAAAATCCGTCGCTACCTAGCATTTCAATAAAGCGACGGATTGGCGACGGACGATCCGTCGACCTGATGCTGTTTGATGTCCAGAAATTTTAGCTTTCGCGACGGATTGGCGACTAACTTACGGCGGACTGGCGACCACTCAGCGACGGATAGTCCGTCGCTAACTGGAGAAACTGAGGTTAGCGACGGAGTGGCGACGTAAAATCCGTCGCTACCTGGAGCATTTCAATAAAGCGACGGATTGGCGACGGACGATCCGTCGAACTGATGCTGTTTGATGTCCATAAATTTTAGCTTTCGCGACGGATTGGCGACTAACTTACGGCGGACTGGCGACAAAGTCCCGACGGACTATCCGTCGCTAACTGTAGGAATTTAATGTATCGACGGATTGGCGACGTAATATCCGTCGCTACCTGGAGAATTTTACATTGAGCGACGGTTTAGCGACGGAATGTCCGTCGACCTGGTTCTGTTTGATGTCCATAAATTTTGCAGTTAGCGACGGATGTTTTGTCGCTAATACGACGCTAATCCGTCGTACACATCGGCGGATTAGCGACGGCATAACGACGACCTGCCGTATGGAAAAATCTCTGATACGCTTTTACCGACAAATTTACGACGGATTAGCGACGGATATTGGGTATCAGAAAATCACTGATACGGTTTTGCCGACTCTTTAGCGACGGAGTTTTCCGTCGCTAACCCTATATCCTGATACATGTTTTGACGAAAGCTAGTCGGTAATCCGTCGCTATATATATTTAAATGCGCCGACGGTATTCCGTCGCTAAGTCGTCGCTGAGCGACGGAAGTAGCGACGGATATGTTTTTAGCGACGAGGTTATTCCCGACGGCTGTTTTACCAAAATATCCGTCGGTAATCCGTCGGTATTTATTTTTGGCGACGGACTACCGACGGATAAGGCCGTCGGTAAATCCATGTATTTTGGTAGTGATATCATGTTCTATCTTTCCTAGACTTGTGTTTGAGATATAGAGTTGAGATGTTATGTTATACCTCCGTACGGAGATGATAGGTTTATATATCTTGTTATTAGATGTTAGATGTTATAGATGACCTATACAGCGTTCTACCGTCGACACTGCGGCGTAGGCTGGACGTACCCACGTTCTCGTGCCCCTAATCAGGGTGCGGGTCGTGACAATTTTTCGTCGCTAAATACGTCGCTAATAGAAATTAGCGACGGATTTTCCCTTTTTAGCGACGTGCTCTGAGGTCGCTAAAAGGTGTTATTTTAGTAGTGAGTCTTGTCCACTCATCTACAATGGAACATCTTCATGCCCCAACAAGTCAGCTCTTACTTAAAGCTTTCATCTTACTTGAGCCAGCAAACCGACATTTATAGTAATATAATACCACCGCTAGGAGTGAGACATTACTTGTATAGTCCAACATGTTGCGTCATTAGTGACCGTCATATAGTTAGATTGCATGCTAATGTCATCTGTTTGCATGCCTAATAAGTTATTTGTATGGACGAACTCACGACATATTTATATTTTATGAATGATAACGATTGATGCACACACTTATTACATGTTTATATATTATGAATGATAATATTGTTTGCATGAAAGAATGGTGTACTTGGTTTCATGATGATATCTTTTTTTTTTTTCATGATGATATCTCACTAGTATTGACTACACGTGGTAACATTTGAATATAATTAAGGATGAACATCTCCACTGTGGACTCGTAAATATAAACCTAAACCTACAATTTAGCAATTCGCAAACGGGAAAAAATTGGGACGACAAAAATACGTATGTAAATCGACATAGTACAAATAAAATACGTTAAAAAAATGGTCAAATATTCGACAAAGAGAAATATTGGGGTTAGAAACTTCACATTCTTAAACATGTTGTCAAATTTGGTTAATTAAACATGTTCCCGCCACTTCTTTTTTTTGTGTGCCAAATTTTTCAATAATTTATACAGAAAACGTCGCATAATTAAAATTTATATACTGATTCGAATCTTTTAAAAGTATACAAGTATTATACGTTTCCGAAAAGATAAGAAAGTTTTTATGTATAATATCAATTTTATTCGGATGATTGCTAACAAGGATTAAACCTACAATGCCAGCCAGTAACCCCACATTGCTCCAAAAATAAATATATGGAGAGAGAGAGAGAGAGAGAGAGAGAGTATTGGCTGCATGTGGAAGAAATGAACCCAACGGCTATATTCCCCAAAATCCTGACCAAATATAGTGTGTCCACTGACGCTCCAACGGTCACCTCCTCCTCCTCATATTGATATCACTCCCCAATCCCCATATATATATTCATCGACAATCAATACAAACATACATACATTCTCCTCTCTCTCTCTCTCTCTCTCTCTCCAATGGCTACTCCCACCACCACTCCTACAGTAGTACAGCACGTCACCAAGAAGTCCTCCGACCAGCTGCTGAGCAAGTTCGCCGAGCTCGACTCGTCCAGCTCGTCGAGGAGGTCAATGCAGCTGGTCAAGGCTCCTGCCGCCGCCGTGCTGAGGAGGAAGAGGTCGAGGAGGGTGGCGTCGGGGCTCGGCGCCAGGGACCTCGCCGCGGCGGCGGAGAGCGGAGCTGGCTTGGGCTCGGACTGTGCTCCTCCCTCGGCCAGGAGGACGAGGAGGAGGAGCGGCGGGGGGCTGGCCGAGTGGAAGTCGCTGCTGCCTCCGTCTTCGCCTAATTCGCCTCTCGTTAGGACTCGGGAGGCCGCCGGCATCGGCTCTCTTTTCGCTGCGCTCGAAAAGGTTTGCATTAAAATTAAGTTTACATCTCTATATTGTCCAAAAGAAAAATCAAATCTTGACGTCAAATCTCATTAATTTATATTGACGTACTTACAGTTTTAAAGTCTCATATAATTGGAAATTGTATTTAGATTTTCATTTTAGACTGTCATTCCGAATCAACCGTCCAGATCCAGACTCTCATGAAAATTATAATGATCTAAACTCAAATTTTAAATATTATACATATCCTACAGCTAAATAACTCAATCAAACCACCTTCTTTTAAATATTACCAGTAATGCCAAAAAAAAAAAAAAAAAAAAATCAAATAGTTCTTACCAGAGAAATCATGTTCAGATGAAGCTTATCTATTGTTTTTAAAAAATCAAACAGTTTCTTACCAAAGAAACCAGTTTCAAATGAAGCTCATAAACCTTAAATTAAATAGGATATATTAGATAGATCTTGACAACAAGGCATATACCTTTTTTTTTTTTTTTTTTTTACTTTCGTCTTTGGTGTTCAGGCTAGGACTTGAACCCTGTGCGAGTAACCCTTAGGCCTCGTTTGGTTCACGGAAAGGAAATCAATTTCCATATATTTTTCATGGGGATGGGAAAGTAGAATTTCTATCAAATTTTTTTTTCTATGTTTGGTTGGTGTAGGAAAGGAAAGAAAAAATATATCATTGTTCCAACAATATCCAATGTCAACATAATTATAATAAAAAGTTAATTGGTAAAATATGTAATAAATCAAGGCCACTTTTGTCATAATGTTTGGTAATTAATGTTGGAAAATGAGGAGGGAAAATGAATCCCATGGGATATTGAGAGGAATCATTTTTCCTCCTATTTTTCTCCATGTCAGGAAAGTGTTTCCCAAATTTGTGGCTACCAAACAAAGGAAAGGAACAAGTTTCCTTTCCGAATTCCTTGAATCCGTGAACCAAACGAGGCCTTAAGGTATTAGGTAGGCCAAGCCCGGGTCGGTCTGGACTGGATTTGACAAGATTTGATACCATTCGAACTGAGAGTATATATGTTGTTCCTAAAATGGATGTTCCAACCATGTTTTCCTCTTCTAAGTATGCAATTTTTATATTTTTATTTATTTAAAGAACTAAATAATTATGGATACAAAGGCACATGAAAGAAAATATGGTTGGGACATCCATTTTGGGAATAACAGATTTGCACCCGGCCAGATTAGTCTAGTCAAAGTCTTTCGGCCAAGTCGGACTTTGAACGAAATATCAAAACCCAGTTCGAATCTAGGGCCCGAGAAGAACCGGTTCAAACTGACTGGGTTAGGTTCGTTTCAACCGGGATACTAGCTTTTATTGGACATGTGTCGGCTCGGTACAGACTGAACTCGAACTGATTTTCGAGACGTCCGGCCCATTCAACACCATGAAATAATTTACACCAGTCGCGAATGCTAGATCACCCGTATAAAGTTACACAATTTTTAAGGTATTGGTCAGGTCAGGCTCTGAGAGGAAAAACTCAACCCAGCTCCTACAACCCGAAAAAATGGGTCAAGCTTAATCGGACTGGATCAGGGTCGAGTCCAAACCCGGGCTGGTCCGACCAAGAAAGGCATGGGAGTGGAGAGGCGTTGGGCCTACAACCCAAAAAAAAATGGGTCGAGATTAATCGGACTGGATCAGGGTCGAGTCCAAACCCGGGCTTGTCCGACCAAAAAAGGCATGGGAGTGGAGAGGCGTTGGGCCTACAACCCTAAAAAATGGGTCGAGCTTAATCGGACTTGATCAGGGTCGAGTTCGAACCCGGGCTGGACCGACCAAGAAAGGCATGGGAGTGGAGAGGCGTTGGGCCTACAACCCGGAAAAAAAATGGGTCGAGCTTAATCGGACTGGATCAGGGTCGAGTCCGAACCCGGGCTGGCCTAATTTTAAATTTTATGTAGCTTTGATACACCAGGAGATTTGGATGTTTTGGTTATCTTGTTAAAACATCATCACTAGTGTGTGTATATATATATATATATATATATATATATATATATATATATATATATATATATATATATATATATATATATATATATAGAGAGAGAGAGAGAGAGAGAGAGAGAGAGATTATCTTGTTGAATTAAAACCTCTACACTAGTAGAGGTTAAGTTCATATATATATATATATATATATATATATAATGAGGAATGATCAAAATTTTTGCACTTAAGTATCCCCGTCTATGAATTAAAAACCTCTAGGTAGTAGAGGTTATATATATATATATATATATATATATATATATATATATATTATACAAAACACAAAGGTTTTTGAATCCTATGGCTGACTGTGCCAAGATAAAGAGTGATTAGGATTTAATCTTGGTGAATTAACGGTTGTGGAATTTTATGGGGAATCCAAAGAGTGGAATTTGCACTCATAATGGTTGTAGATGAGCATTATTGAGAGTGAAATTTTATGGAAAATGAGCATTATTAAGAGTGGGATTTTATGGGGAATCCAAAGAGTGGGGTTTGCACTCATAATGGTTGTGGATGAGCATTATTGAGAGTGGGGTTTTATGGGAAATCTAAAAAAAATTCACATCCAGCAGTGGTTGGAATTTAATATTTTGATGGGAGCCTCATAATTATTATTGTTCGTTTAAAATTGGGGGGTCCAATATTTTGAGGGGAAATACCTTAAATGAACCATGCCCTATAGACACGGATTATGACTAATATATATATATATATATATATATATATATATATATATATATATATATATATATATATATATATATATATATATATATATATAATGAGGAGGGAAAAAAAAAAAAAAAAAAATATATATATATATATATATATATATATATATATATATATATATATATAATGAGGAGGGATCAAAATTTTTGCACTTAAGTATTCCCGTATATTGGATTTTCTTTATCTAGCTCACCGACCGGGTTCGGGCCGGATTAGGGGGAGTAGAACGCATCCCAACTAGCTGTTGGGGTTGGATCAGGCCAGGCTGGCCCTTTGAATGAGTTGACCCATCCTGAATTATACCAGCATGGGTTGGAGCAAGTTTCAGGCCGCTCGGGCTACTAGACACTTGACATTAGGGGTGGGCACGGTTCAGACCAGGCCTAAATTTGATGGATTCGGTCTGGATCCAATTAGTTGGCGGGCGGTGCTAAAATATATTGGAACTAGATCGGACTCGACCAGTTGAAACAGGTTCGAAACAGGCTGATCCGCGGGTCCAAACAGGTTGACCCATCCTGAATTATACCAGCATGGGTTGGAGCAAGTTTCAAGCCGCTCGGGCTACTAGACACTTGACATTAGGGGTGGGCACGGTTCAGACCAGGCCTAAATTTGATGGATTCGGTCTGGATCCAATTAGTTGGCGGGGCGGTGCTAAAATATATTGGAACTAGAACGGACTCGACCAGTTCAAACAGGTTCGAAACAGGCTGATCCGCGGGTCCAAACGGGTCAATAAAAATAGTAAAAAAAAAAGTTCCAAAAACTATAACAATAAACAGTTATGTTCTATTATCTATAAGTACAAAACATGTAGTCTCTTTAAATTTCTAGAATTTGTTTACTAAACAATAACATTGTCTATTATTTAACTAAATCAAGAGCTTTTCTAGATTATAACAACAACAAAAATCCAGAAATTGATAAAATATATAAACCCCTAAAAGCGGCGGGTGGGGGCCCATTTGTTTTGAAAATATGACCATCCTGCCACGTTAATGTCACACGACCCGCCATGTCCCGGCTTATTTAAATTCTAAAATTTAGGAAATAACTTGTTTGGACATTTTACGGTTCGAGTTGGGTCGGAACCATATGCCACAACCCTACTTGACATAGTTTTAACTAAATCAAGAGCTTATCTAGCTAACGTTTGGTAGAAAACTATTTTAACTTTAAAAATAAAATAAAACAAATTAAATGGAGATGACAAAGAGTTCTTTACATAACAATTAAACTTTATAGATGGCCAAAAATACCTTTGGAACAATTGAATTTTTATTACAATTGTAAGAAACCTTTGTAGTAGATTCTTTATAATATTTTTTCCTAATTTGTTTTGAGGTTGAAAATATAATGGTGATGATTTGTCTAAACTTAATTCTGTATGCAATACATATCAACTATGTAGATATCTTTCATGATTAGTAAAAGATTTCAATTTTTAGAAAATCTAAAACTTTATAAAATTAAAATTAAAATGGTAAAGTCTTTTTTCCTTTTCTTTTTTCAAAAGTGTTATAAGATACGTTTTGGGTTGTGCCAAAAGCCATTGGATATAATCATGTAGAAATATATTTATGATTAGTAAAAGAATTCAATTTTTAGAAATCTAAAACTTTATAAAATTAAAATTAAAATGATGAAGTCTTTTTTTCATAACTGTTAGATACTTTTTGGGCTGTGCCAATAGCCATTGGATATGGAGGCCCTAAAGTTTTGGTGACGATTATATATTTCAATATTTGTATAACTAAAAAAAAAGATCAACAATTATTTCTGAATTGATTAATTAAGTTTGTATGAAGAAACTTAATGCATATTTTCATTCATCAAGAATTAACATTAATGTATGTGCAATGAGCAAATTTGACTGCAAAAGTAAATCAAATTTGAAATAAAATTCGTTTCTAAAAGCCTGAAGACAAAGAAAGAACAATAATTATGTAAAAATGGGCATGCATGTAATGCAAAGTGCACATAGTTAAATGATACTATAGATTGGAAATTTTATGCTAATGAAAATTCTTTTTGAAGATATTGACGATGAATATTAATGAATTACATTTTTAAATTGTAATGAAAATCTATATAACAATTACTGTTCATTTGGCGTCAATTCTTAGCTAAAGAATATTTTTCTTCCAATAATTGAAAAAAAAAAACTTTTTGTCCATTACTTATATTTCTAGGATAAATATGAAGTCTAAATTGGAAAATAAAATTTGAGGTTGGCCTCAAAAGTAATCTAGTTCTACAGTAGTATAGGTAAGTACCTCTATGTTAAATCATGAAGAGTTACATAAAAACCTAATGACATGACACGATACTTATTTCGATGTGTCCTATTATATTTTGAAATATTTATGCCGTGTATACAGTACTACGTGTCCGACACAACACGACATAAAGAATATTAATTACTGAAGTATCCTAATTCCTAGATATTAACAGTTATGACAATTTGAAGTAGTTTTTAAGAATTTTGGAAACGCAAAAATGAACATTACATTGATGAAATATTTTTGTGTTTTTGTTTCTTCAGACTTGGAGGAAGACTGTTAAGGGGGCATCGAGGATGTTCATTGAGAAGCATTGCAATACTACTCACGTTCGTCTCGTTAGTGAAGTTGTATAGATGAACAAATTTAAGCTATTAATTAGTTCTTAGTTCTTACCTAAATTTTCTTTTTAATTCATGAAAATGTTGTCGTAATAAACATTTTTTTTATCAATTACTTCTCAAATAATTGAGAAGTTCGATGTAGTAGCTCAATTGACGTGTGTGCTCCAAAGAAATGTTAATATGTCTTTGTGTTAATGCTTGTATATATAATTTATTATAGGCTAAATTGTAACTTCATATCCTTAAAAAAAATTGAGAAGTTTACTTCAAAAAAATTTATGGTTAATTAGGCTGTGTTTGATTGGGCTTTTTTTTCATTGAAAATATTCCCATCATAAATTTTCCACCAATTGTAGTGTTTGATAGCTTATATTTTCCATGGAATTATTTTCCAAAAAACTATCATTTTCCATACTTTCTTCTAAAATGGTGAAAAATGAAACTTATCCAACCCATAGGAAAATATCATTTTCCATGAAAAATAATTATTTTTCGTGGAAAATAATGACAATCAAACACCCAAATTAAATTTTCCATGGAAAATTTTAGAATTTCATGGAAAAATTTTCCTAGGAAAATGATTCCATGGAATTAATTTCTTTTCCACGTATTTTCCACCATGCAATCAAACACACCCTTAGTGTTTAGACCGTGGATTTTATACCAACTTAGAATTTGAGCCCTAACATGTCCAATTAGAAAATTTGGACCCTGAATATTTTTTTTTTCTCATTATACCCTTCCTCCCAATACATGAGAATAATTTTTTTAAATATAAAATGGAGGGTATAATGAAAAAGATTGAAAAAATAAATAAATCCAGGACCTAAACTTTCTAATTGGACATGTTAGGACCTAAACTCTAAGCTGGTATAAAATCCAGGGTCTAAACTCTAATTAGCCCAAAAATTATCTTGATACCCTCATTCGTCACCGTGAAAATAATAATAATAATAATAATAATAATAATAATAATAATAATAATAATAATAAAATAAAATTACTTCCTTTTCCAAATCCTCTCCCCTTCCCGGCAGGAAAGGGGTCTCCCCGCCAAGCCTTGCCCACACCCCTCCCCAGCAAGTCCCACCCATTCTTGAATGAAATTTTAATCCAGTAAGGAATTCGTTAACATATTTTTTTTCTCTCGAAAATTGGCATATGCAAACTTTTGTTGTGAGAATCTGATATTAGTCACATTTTCAGAACCATCCTATGTTCGCACCCACCCATTCTTGAATGAATGAAAAAAAGAGAGAATAAAATAAAAGTACAAGTCCTAAACATACCAACTAAAATCCAAAGAGACGAGGCCATTGCAAACTAGAGTTACATTACAATTGCATTATACTTGTAATAATAACTAGTAACAAATGATGAAATGAAGTTTTATAAATAAATAGTTTAGAAGTTACCTTCAACATAGTTGGATATTATTTTTAGTGCAATGGCTAGGGGTAGGTCTTCAGGGCCTACAGTAGAAAAGCTTGCGATCGAACGATGCCGATTCAATACAACCGATATCAATACGGTTTGATATGTTCCAATCCGATACCGACCGACACCGACATCAGAGGTCACTTTTTAAGTCAACTCTTGAACAAAAAAGATCAATTAGCAAGAATGTAAAAAATGGTGGTTGTAAAAAATATGTAAAAACTTAATCTCTGTTGTGATTTGGATAGACCCAAATATGGATGTCATTATCCATATCCACAATAACCTCTATCATATTCCCTCTATATATGTTATCATAAGAAAAGGCTACGTACACATTCTTTCTGGCTACCAATTTTTTCTCTTTCTCTATCATTTTTACAGCACGTTATCTTGCTCAAGGAGATCCAGGGAGAGTTTCAGGCCACCACTGAAAATATCAAATATCAGAAAATTGGATTGAACAATCCAATCAGGTTCATAGATTACAATTTTTTTCTTTAATAAGAGTTTGTGCTATGATATAAACCCAAAATAAAGTACTATTGTGCCAGGCATATTTAACGTACAAAATATGCACTATTGTCCAGGAATCCAAAAACATTTTCTTTGTTAAGTTTTGAATGTTTGTTGTCGTAGACTTTGTTTGTTTTGGTCACACACTGTTAAGATGCATTGATAGTTTTTATGACTAGATCAAGCACAGAAGCTATTGCACCTTATTTTTGTGAGAATATCTTTAATATTTGATAACTAGCATACATCTCATGTCATCTTAACGTGGACCTACTTTCATACCGATAAGTATTACCATAATGCTATTTCGTTGTCTGTTAATCTATTCTTCATCTATTATCTATATTGATCATTAAGTGAATTTGTTTTGAATGATGTTTATTTATTTAATCTTATTGTAAGTTTTTGTCCATAAAGACGTTAAGCATATGCACTCATCTCTTAATAAATAATAACAAACAAACCAATAGATATGGTATGCATTTTCATCCATATGGGACATGCTTTTATAATTGTATTTATGTTAAAGTTTTTTTCCCCTCATTTTTGAATTTATCCATGGTGAAGATTCACCAGCTGAATATTTGCCAAATAGAACCATCCTGGTGGTAGGAGTGCCTATAGTGAACATTATTGCACAAGAGTTTGTATTTTGTTGAAACTGTTTTAAGCTTTTAAAATATAGCTTCGGATTTTTCCATATTTACCCTGAACTTTGATATTATTATTAGCATAATAGCGCCTAAGTAAGATTGGTTAACTTGTTTTGCCAACTGCTAATTAACTGTTCCTATAGATTTGATTTGAGCTTCAAGTTGAGTCTAATACACTAGAAAAGAAAAAGAAAAAAGGAAGAATTTAAACCATACATAATTTTTAGGAAAGCATTCTTTTAAACGATCAGTGTTTCTCAGCATATTATCTTTCCTACTTTTGGCCATAGTTGATGAATGTATGTTATTTGTTCTTGTTGTTATGTAAACTCAACTACTCTTAACAAATGCTTTTATTATAATGCATATAAAGAAACTTGGCATATTCACCTGATTATTTTCATGCAAACATGTGACATTGTTAGTAGGATAAATTTATGATGGTTGCACTGAGTTTTAAACATATCAATGAGTAGTTATGAGATTCAAATACACATTTGTATTACATACATTTTTGTGTGTGGTTTTTTGTGGTTCTAGTATTGGATAAGCTTGGATAGATGTGACTTTATCCCTTTTAAAATATTAATGAAAGGATCCACAAATTAGAGTTGTATGTTTACATTGTAGTTTTATTTGTAAAGTGATACAAATTGTTTAAATTTGATGCCATCCAAAATGGGTGCATGCATTACAGGTGTTGTGGCATGCCGGGGGAAAACAATCGCCCACGTATTAATTTATTTTCAGGTTGTAGTGGGTTGCTGGCCCTCGAAAAGCCAAAATTTGACAATCAATATGTACTTGACAAAACCTTAGAATTTCTAATAAGAAGATTGATGTCTAGTTTGTGTACAAAATAGCATAGACCTGAAGTTTTATGTCTAAATAACTTATGAATTATAGGACAAAAATAATACAAAATTTTCTCTCCAGATGTCAAACCTTACAAAGTAGGAATTTCATGCCCTAAAAGTTAACGGAAGTAATTATCTCGCTTGGAAATTGGATGCTAAGCTTCTCAGCTCCCTTGACCTGGTACATACACTGAGTACTCCAATAAAAGAAAAACCAATTAGTCCTGGAGACAAGACTAAAGCGACGATTTTTTTACGTCGACATCTTCATGTTGATTTGAAGAATTAGTATCTCACTATAGAAGATCCAATTTTTTTGTGGGAATCCCTGAAGGATAGATATGACCATCAAAAAGCAGTCATCCTCCCAGCAGCGAGGAATGAATGGATCAAATCTTCGATTCCAGGATTTCAAGACGGTATCCGAATACAACTCAGCCATGTTCAATATTTGCATCAAGGCTTGAGTTATGTGAAGAACCGGTTACACAGGAGCAAATGATTGACAAAACCCTCTCAACATTTCATGCCACAAATATTTTGTTGCAACAACAATATAGACAACAACACTACTCTAAGATTTTAGAACTCACCTCTGTGCTCCTAGTTGTTGAGAAAAATAATAAGGTTCTCATGAAAAATCATAATACTAGGCCTACTGGAACACTAGCATTCCCTGAAATGAATGCCAGTTACGAATATTCCAGAGGAAAAGGCAAAGGCAGAGGACGTTCTGTAAACTTTAGCAGAGGTGGTTACAGAGAAAGAGGATTTTTTTGCTTTAATACGACAGAATTTCGCCGTTAGGGCAAGATATTGGAAGATACATATCTTGTTCAAGAAGAACGTCGTAAATTTCCGTTCTAGAAGAAATTTATGAATATCATCGTTCCAGAAGAAACATTATTGTAGAATGACATACTTTTCATATTGACTAAATTAGGAGATATTATCCGTTATGTTTCACTACGAAATAATTATTAGATGTTTACTCGATCATGTTGCATAAATAGTTATACCAACTATGTATCTATCTTCTAATAAAAGTAATACCAAAAGAACCAAATAAAGGCAACAAAATGAATAAGTTACCTAAAGGTTCTAGATATTCAGCTTTCCAGAAGAAGAGACCAAATAATACTAAAGGTTCTAAAGATTCAGCTCTCTAGAAGAAGATGTCGAATAATATAACACACCCTAATGCTCTTGAAGAAGCATCTCCTGTAGAGAAAAAGTTCATGACGGTCAGAAAGATGTCATGAACCAAATATCAAATTTCTCAAAGTATATCGCTCCGGTAGAGGATATACCTCAGATTCCAAAAGAGACAGAGAAAGAGACCGGTACCCATGAAATCTATGTTTTATACATAGAAGGGAAATTTTGAATTAAGAAATTTGTCATAAATGACATTATCAAATAAGAAAAAAAAAGGGATGATAATTAAAGATAACACTAAAACCACGAATAATATAATGAAAAGAAGCTATATCTCTCACAAGACATGGAGTCTTCAGTCCTATAGTACAAAACCCAAAAGGAATAAATTCGGTAGGTTTTGAATGGGTGTCTGTAACAAATAAGAGATCCAACTGTATTGAGCAATTTCAGCTCAAGTAATCTCGAAGGATTTAAAATTTTCAGGTATATCCTTGAAGGATTTAAAATTACCATGTTATCTCCAAAGGATCTACAAATGAACCATAAATGGATTAAACTATCCAGAAGAATGTGATAAGCTCATTGAGTTTATGAAAGAAAAAAAAATTCCTGAACGGATTCATCAAAATGGTCGTCTATAGAGTACCTCCTGAAGAGAAGATATCTTTCTCCTGAAGAGAAGATCTTTTGGAGAGAGATTAAAATATCTCCCGAAGAGATAGGAAATCTCCCGAAGAGATCGGATCTCTCCCGAAGAGATCAGAAATCTCCCGAAGAGATCGGATAAAAGATAAACTCTAGAAGAGAAAAATCTTCAGAAGAGATCTCATGTAATCTCATAAAAGAATGAATATCTAGAAGAGATCTATAAATCTCCTGTAGAGATTTAATATGAATGATATACCTATAATGATGGTCAGGTCAATAGAATCTTTTTACAAACAAAAGAACATGTTTTGGGTCCTGAAGTACATTTTTTTGTCACTCAGCACAATATTTTATGTAAATCTGTTGTTATGCATCTACACACATACACTAGAACGGCATATCATCTTTGATGTTTTTGAAATGAGATACTCAAATGCTTATCTGATCTTCCTTAAGGGGTATCACAAACAAGTTATATCTTTTATAATCAATGTTGTAGGTATTTTAGAGAGAACTAAAGCAAATCACTGCGACAACTTCATCAAATCATGTGCATGGCTATGATTTCAACAGTTTAACATGTCATAGGGAGTTACAAGCTTTCAGGAATCACGAATAAAGCCTGCAACCTCTTCATAATGATTGATACGAGTATAAAGTGTTTGGATGAGATATAATATTTAAATTGTATCGGGGATTGATTTTTTTATTTTGAATTGATGTAAGAACAAAATGTAATTTTTTTGAGGGAGCATCCTGAAGATGCTAGTGGAGATATCTTGAAGCATGTCTTTCCGTATTGTACTATTTTTCTTCGTTGAGGTTTTTTTTTTCCACTGAATTTTTCCTTCGAAAGATTTTTAACTATGCAGTGTAAATCGCACCCACTTGGATTGATGAAGAATTATATTCCTGAAGAATATTATTGTACTCTTTCTTTTCTATAGATTTTTTTTCCAAAGGATTTTTTCTTAGAAAAGTTTTTAATGAGACAATAATTAAAGTGGACATCTAAGGAAGAGTGTTGTTATTTGGATAGACCCAAATATGGATGCCCCATACCCACAACCACCTCCATCCTATTTTCTCTATATATGTTATCAATGAGAAAAGTCTACGTAAGGAGGAGTATTATTTGGATATACCCAAATATGAATGCTCCATACCCCCACAACCATCTCCATCATATTTCTCTATATATGTTATCAATGAAAAAAAGGCTATGTACACATTCTTTCTGGCTACCAATTTATTCTATTTCTCTCTCATTTTTACAACAATCACGTAGTAAACAAATAGGCAAAAAGGGTGACTACTATTTCATTTAATTCCAACATTAATAAAAAATAACACAGAAAATATTTAAAATTATACATAAAATATATTAAAAAATCTAAAATTTTAATAATTTATTAATAGTATTTGTTTTCCGATACCGAAAATCCAATACTCCGATTTGAAACCGTAGATAGTGCCGATCCCGATGCTCTAGGTTCGGATACCGATACTCATAGAAAGGGTCCGAAGTTGCGAGCCTTGGTCCTTATCCAGTTGAATTTGAATCAGTGATGTCTAACGTTATGCTCTTTTTGTTCGCCGTCCAACTCTGAGGGCAAGTTCTGTGTCAATCTTGAGAGAGATGTCCAGTGCTTTCACAGAATGTGTCAAAGCCCCACTGCAAAATAAGCACCATAGCAGTTCATTTTAGATGGTCCCTTAAATATACAAAACTTTTGCTAACAACTCGACCAAAGAGTACACGAATAGTGTTTACGCTGAAAAATGTGCATAAGAGAATTTTGTGAATAATTCATCATATGATAAGACAGAAGTACCGATTATGAAAGGCAATTTATATGGGCACATCATATTTTGATCATGGCTAGCCCAAAATTTTATGACTTTTACTAGGCTAACCCAAATTTTCTCAATTTATTTCCAAAACCCTAGAAATTAATTTAAAAAATTCAAGCATCAATTACATTGTTTATTTCAATTCTTTGTAGCCCATTTGAATGAATTAAACTACATTCGGAGTGAAAATTTACCCATTTAAATTAAACTCAAGTATGAACGAACGAAAAAACTCCGCGTCAACAATGCAGTCCTTACTGTTTGTAGGACTACCAGAAAATTGGACAGTCATTGTTTACACTAGTTGAAACAGCAATATTATGGTTTCCACCAATATTAGGGTTTGTACATTATGAGGAGCTTTTGGGTGCCATCAAAATTGAAAATGAGAAAAAAAAAATTACGGTTTAATTTTTGGGTATTTTCTTCTCATTTTCTTCTTCTCCATTAATTGAAAATCGAAATGGGAAGAAAATTAGGAGCAATATTATGGTTTCCACCAATATTAGGATTTGTACATTATGAGGAGCCTTTGGGTGCCATCAAAATTGGAAATGAGAAAAAAAAAAATAGGATTTAATTTTTGGGTATTTTCTTCTCATTTTCTTCTTCTCCATTAATTGAAAATCGAAATGGGAAGAAAATTAGGGTTTAACCCAATTATACTTGGAGATAGTGAGGATAAGTTGAGGAAGAAAATTAGGGTTTAAATTCTATCGAAATTCTCATTTTTGTTGTTGTTGTTCTTCTTGTTCTTCTTGTTCCTCCTCTTCTTGGATGAGTTGAGGAAGAATAAGAGCAAAATTAGAAAAATTGACTTTTATACTAGAGTGAGATAGTCATGATCACTTTCTTCAATGGTAAACTTGTAAATAAACCAAAGTTCAAAATGGACTAGCCATGATCAAAATTTGATGTGCCCATATAACTTGCCTTGTGAAATATGTTACATCAATATTTCATCCCATAATTGGGTAGGTCTAAAGAAATTCAATGAAATCATCTAGCTCAACAGTAGCCTACATCAAGCTAACAGTGTTCTTCTCTTAAAAGTTTTGAAAAGGGAAGATATAGTAATCTTCACACACTATTTCTCAGGGAATCTCGATTTCTTTTAGAGGATGTTTGGATAGAAGTAACTTTTTGAAAGTGTAAAAATGACACTTACATTATGTTGAGTTACAGTGCACTTGCAGCAAGTGGCACTTTCCAAAATGTGTTTGGATATAGTATTTTTTGCCTGCTGCAAGTGAAGAGGGTTGTTTGGATGGTTGTTGAAAGTGGAAAAAAGAATGAATTCGGTTGTTTGGATGGTTGTTGAAAGTGAATATTAGATTGGAGATACAATAACCCATAATTAAATTAATTATTATAATTGAACAAAAAAATATAAACTATCATAATTAAATTAATTATCATAATTAACTATTAATTATTTACTATTTTAGTTGTCATATAATTACTAAACATTTATTAAAAAAATTTAAATTTTCATTTTTTTATTTGGAAAATTAAATGTTTTTATTAGATGGAAGCAACGAATTTATTAACCCATATAATTTTGAATTTATTAGATGGATGGCACATCCTACTGAATTTATTAACGTCATCAATCATCCTATTTAATTTAATGCTTCAAAATTAAAACCCTTGATTCAGAAACAAAAACAGAGCAGCATTCTCTATACTCCCTCCCTCTCTCTCTCTCTCTCTCTCTCTCTCTCTCTCTCTGGACTACTCTTCTTCTTCCTACTCTTCTTCCTTTCTCCATGGACGCCAGAGCCTCCATAGTCGCCGTTCGTCCCCGCGGCTTCTCCATCTACTCCGTCCTCGTCGTTTGAAGTGGTGGCCGGATTTTCCAAGGAAGCGGTGCCATATTCTCCAAGAAAGCGGTGGTTGTCATGGCTATTCATGGCCGCGTGGGTCGTCATGTCCGTCGTGCACCACTTGCAGCCCACTCCCCTCACTTTTCTGATGCAGGTGAGGGGGGGAGGGTTAAATTGAAGGGGACAGTAACTCTGGTGTGTCAGAAATTGTCACTTACATCATAATTGTTGCAGCTAACCAAACGCAGTAACTATGTTCACTTTCACAGCAAGTGACCACTTACTGCATTTTTACCCTCCACTTGCTGGCTACCAAACAGGTCCTTACAGCACTAACAAATAAACAAAATATAGACACCAAAAGTAATAGTGGTAATTTACAATGACACCGCAACACCAAAGATTCGCAATATTGGTATGATATCCGAAGATGTTTCGGACCTTCTTATGAGTATTGGTCGAGGGTGTTGGGGCTCCAGCCGCATTCCAGGACTATTTGGAATCTGGAAAGGAGCTGGTCATCCATGCCCGAGGCTATGGAGCACGTGAGATCTCCATCAATGAATCGACTACTTACGTGTAAGTGAGGTACTTGCATAACACCTGAAAGGCTAGTTGGTGGATAGGTTACCTCCTTGGTTGTGTTAAGCTTATGCAACCAAGAAGCACCAATCAGCTTATGGAAAGAATCTAGGCGAAGTAGGGGTGCAACTCGGGCGGGTTGGGTCGGGTTTGAGGTTAACCCAAGCCCAATACGATGAATCATAAGACTAGTCCGAGCCCAAGTCCGACCCAACCTCGGATTCAATATATGAAGCCCAAGACCAAGTCCGGAGGAGCGGGTTGGGCTCGGGTTGGGTCGGGTCCATCGGGTTTATCGGACTCTAATATAAAATTTAAAATAATTTTCAACAAAAGTAATATTAAATACATAATCAAATAACAATCAAGCCTTGATCGTTACAAAATACAAATTGAAATGAGAATTCTTTATAAGGAGTTAAAAAATTTGGTGGAGAAATTTAGGATTTAAACTTTTTATTTAAGAAACATGAAAAATATATATATATAAATTATATGTATTTCAGGTTTCGGGTTCTTTGGGTAACCCGACGCACAAACCCAAGCCCAACCCGATTTTTGATCGAGTTCAAATATTTTAACCTGAGCCCGAATCTGAACCCAAGTATCTTCAACCCTAACCCAACCCATTAGCGGGTTTATCCGATCGGACTCGGGTTTAACCTGCCCGAGTTGCACCCCTAAGGCGAAGAGGTAAGCACGATGCACCTTGCTATAGGAAATTGTGTTAATCACTGTGCAGACTAAGCCAAAAAAAATAACGGAGTGACAATTCATGTTCCGTTAGTAAAAGCGATGAAACAAAAAATTGAGACATAAGGCATTCAAAGAAACCTTCAAGTTGGGAATAAGAAGAAATATGAGACAACTGGCAGGATAAGTAACAAAAAATTGTTAGAAGAAAGTTTGCATTTGACACCCAACTCACTCAGGAGATCATCCTGATGAAAGAATGTCATGAAAGTCATCCGTTCATAAATTAGAAGCTCATGAACGACTGAATTGCAAAAGGCTGTCATTGTTGCAACAGATCAAATTTTGCTTTTAGATTTCTTTTCCTTTACCACTTCAGTAACCTAGTGATAGCTCTGCCCCAGGAGATATTAACTTTTCAAAAACACACTCTTGTCAATCTAAATAAGAGAGGTCAAGAAACAGAGAAACTTCACGTCTCAGAACTGCAATCCAAAGGAAGTTTCCCTCCTTGCACAAACAATATGCCAACTTTCCTTTCCTGGTAAACGTGGGAAATCTGGGTTCGCCGTTAAATAACGGTAATAACCAATCATATAAAATTCATGGAGATCTCGGATGGCAAACTTCGGGGACTTCCTATTTGGAATAGTGAAATGGTAGTGCATGTCTCATGCGGCTTTATATGAATACGAGCTTCTTGAATGTTCAACCGGTTTTCACCTGGTTGATAGAAACAGTCCAATTCTGGACTCGACTGGATTGGCCAACAGTTTTCCAGTCTGATCGTCGATGTGTTTCTTAACTATGCTCAATACTACTTTATGGATAAAGATGAAGGTGGTACACTTAGGGGTCTAGGTACGCGGTACAATATGGGTAGGACGCTTCGGAACGCTTAACTGAAATGATGGATGCGAGGGTCCGGAACGCAGTACGTTTTTGGGGCACATATGCAATATAATATGTTATATGAAAAAAGGGATATTTATACTGACACCCCATATATTTTGTGTTTACTACACGGACCTCTTCTAATTGAAAAATAAATACACTGACACCCCTATATTTTGTGTTAAATACACGGACCATCCCTAAGTTTTATAATTTATGTAAAGAATTTTACACTGACCACCCCTAATTTAAAATATATATATTTTGGAAAAAGGGTAAATTTTATTCCAAAATCAGACAATACTCATACAACATACATACGGATAGACGTCCACCCGTCAGTCAACCATTT
This sequence comes from Iris pallida, assembly GCA_029216955.1. Lineage (NCBI taxonomy): Eukaryota > Viridiplantae > Streptophyta > Magnoliopsida > Asparagales > Iridaceae > Iris > Iris pallida. The sequence goes on along the minus strand of JANAVB010031614.1, from coordinate 1,160,481 downwards.
CTTTTACATCAAACTCCAGATTATGGAGGATACCAACCGGAGGGGTGATAAGCCCCTCGAATATGCGCTGATTCCTCTCCCGCCAAGCATGCCAGACCGCACCTGCCAGCCGAATCCTAGCAGTCTTGTACCAGGCCAAGCCTCTCCCTCTGCAATCTCGTATACTCGTGATGATTGCTCCAATCGACCTACCAGCGATACCTCCATCCAGCATACGGTTCTGCTCAGACCATATAGACCATACAACTCCACAATCAAAAAATAGATGAGACATCGATTCATCCTCCAAATCACAGAGAGCACACTTCGAATTGGGGACCTGGATCCCAAAAGAGATGAGTCTGTCCCTGGTTAGCAGACGACCAAGGAGCAAGCGATACATACAAAGCTGCATTTTCCTGACCAGATCCTTGCACCAAATGAAGTCATAATCACCAATTGGAGGATTGGCATGCCGCAAAAGGTTGTAGCCACTCTGGAAGGAGAACTCTCCCGAGGCAGTACCTCCAGTCACGCCAGGCGGATCCCAGACCCATATATTCTCATGCTGGGATGGATCAATCTCAATCCCACGAATAATCTCACCCAGTCCCTCAGTATAACGGTAGGACTCCGGTCTCCAAGCTTCATTCCTGATGATGTGCTGACAAGACAGATCTCTGCCCACCTCCCTGTGATCTCGATCTCCCATAATATCCACCAGAGACTGGTGCTCTATCCAGGGATCCAGCCATAGGTCAGTTTCAGCCCCATCACACATGATCCTCCTGACAGCCGATTGGAGAACGACTCTATGTCTTAGAATATGTTTGAAGGTCACAGAGTGGTTGTTGTCAAGACCACATCTCCAGAAGTTGTCATTCCTCACATATCGAGACTGCATCCACTCCGCCCATAGGGATCTCCCTTTGATGAACCGCCATGTCAGTTTCAAGGCCGAGGCTTCCCTGATAGCCACCAGAGGACGGAGACCCACTCCTCCCTCCTTTTTTAGATGACAGAGCTGTTCCCAAGAAACCGCATAAAGCCCCCCCCCCCCCCCCCCCCCTCCAGATGAAATCAGCACAGATCCTTTCAACTTTCCTAATGGTAGCCAAGGGTAACAAAATAGACTGCAGCCAGAACTGGGCCAGGGCAAAGATAACCGATCGGACTAACTCGATACGTCCCCCAAAAGATAACCCGGCAGCTTGCCAACCTTCCACTCTCCGCTGGGCATACTCCACCAGGCTATGACAATCATGGTCACGAGCATAATTGACTGTCAAAGGAACTCCCAAGTATTTCACCGGGAGCTCACTTCTCTCCACGTCCAGTGCATCCGCACGTTCCTCCTTCTGAAGACACAGCGTACTGAAGTAGACCCTGCTCTTCTCTCTGCTCATCTACAGCCCCGATGAGTGTCTCTAGCTCACCCATAATCTCAGATAACGTGTTCATACCCTCCAACGAGGGCTTAATGAACACCAGAAGGTCGTCGGCATAGATGAGGTGGGTAACCGGAGCCACAACTCTCCTGTACAGCGGGACAATTCTCCCAAAATGGACCGCCCTATCCATCAAGCAGGTAAAGTAATCCATGACAAGCGTGAACATGTAAGGTGACAGGGGATCACCTTGCCGGAGTCCGCGGTTGCTTTTGAAGAACCCATGTGGAATGCCCTGGATAAGCACAGAGAAGGTAGGAGACGAAATGCATTCTCGAATCAACGCAACCCAACGATCAGCAAACCCCATAGCAGACATAAGGTGGCAAACGAACTCCCTGTTGACCATGTCATAGGCCTTCCTCAGATCCAGCTTTACACAAGCCTTCTCCCCACCAGGTTTGTTGAATCCCCTCACCATCTCATGAGCTAGAAGACTATGCTCAGCTATAGATCGCCCCTTGATGAACGCCGCCTGGTTCGGGGAGATAAGGTCCTGCATGATCCCCTCCATACACCGGCACATAAGGTGTGTAATTATTTTATAAAGATAATTACAGCACGTAATAGGCCTAAAGTCCGCCAGCGAGGTCGCCCCTCCTTCTTAGGAACCAGGGTCAAGAATGTGTGGTTGAGCTCCTTCAACAACTTCCCCTCAGAGAAGAACTCCTGGACCGCCTCAAGAACCGGGACTTTCAGAATATCCCAGTGGCGCTTGTAAAACCCACTGCTAAATCCATCCGGGCCGGGAGCTTTGTTGGGGTCAGCTTTCTTGATAATGGCCTCCACCTCCTCCATAGTGACGGAAGCCAGCATGAGCCTATTCCCATATGGGGATACTAATCTCTTCGTAACTACTTCTGGGAACACAGAAAGATAATCAGTCTGAAAGTATAACTCAGAGTAGTACCTGACCGCCTCTCCTGAGATCTTGGACGGCTCCCCAATCAGATTACCCTCCGTATCAAGAAGCTGAGAAATGGTATTCCGATGTTGTCTGGTACGAATAACATCATAAAAGAACTTGGTACATCGGTCGCCATACTTAAGCCAGGAGCATTTAGCGCGCTGAGCCGCACTAATCTCCTTTTGAAGCCGCAGAATATTGACTTCCCCAATTAGCTCCTTCTCTCTAGCCGCAAGATCCCCATTTAACATGTCAGATTGCATGGAATACTGGATGACCCGAAGCTCCGCCTCCTTATCTTCAAAAGTGGTCTTAGGTAACCCCTTCACCCAAGTCCGAAGAACCTTCTTTGTGTGTTTGAGCCGGTGAACCATCTGATACTGAGCAGTCCCCTCAACCTGATGCACCACACCCTCCATAATCACCTCTAAGTAGCCCTCAGAGAGGAACCAGCTTTGTTGTACCGGAAGGGGCGAGACCGCACTGAGGGGCTATAAGAGAAACTAACCCTGATAGGAGAATGGTCACTCGTCCCAGCGACCAACCCCTCAGCCAGAGAGTGAGGAAAGCGTCGGAACCACTCCCCATTGCCCAGGCCCCTATCCAACTGACAAGCCACTCTGTTCCTGACTGCTTTGTTGTGCCAGGTCCAGATATACCCCGAGCGAGAAAGACTCTGAAGACCCGACTGGAGAAGGTAACTCTGAAACTCATGCAATATCGGATCTGGAACCGGTCTGCCACCCAACTTCTCCCCTCTGTGCAGAAGTGCATTGAAGTCACCCATCAGAAGAAGGGGGAGGTGAGCGGAAGCAGCAACGGATGCCACTCTAGCAATGTCACGCCATAAGACCTCCCGACGTCTCCTGTCGTTGTGGCCGTATACCGCTCCTAATAAGAACCGAAAGTCACCTTTGTTCGTGAAAACGATGCCAATCAGTTGCTCCGACATCAAGGTCATGTCCCCATCCCAGCACTTCAAGCTCCATCTGACCCATATGCACGCCATGTCGCAGATATCCAAGTTGTGAAGCTGGCCCCAATGATTTGGGGTCCGACGGGCAAGAGTCTTGTCCCCTTTAATCTTGGATTCCAGCAACACAGAGATAACACATTGCTCCCTATGCAATACTCCACAAATCTCCCTCCATCGTCCTAGTGAGCAAGCCCCCCTCACATTCCAGGCTATAATCGACATTAATTATTAAGTGAGGGGTCCCCCTGAACATCACCTGAACTAGTACCCGGGGGAGGTACCACTTCCGTCTCTGTCATATCCTCCTCCACCTCAACTATAGGGGCAAGCTGGGTGGATCCCTGGGTGAGCATAAGGGCCCAGGCTGGATTGTCCACACAGAGCACTTCCCCCCTAACCGGGGAGTGCCCCCCCCCCCCCCGCTTGAGGGACCATCCCGTAGAGGGCCCGCCCGCCTCTTCCTGCTGTAAACTTGCTCACCAGCCGATCCGCCAACTCCACGCCCCTCAATTTCCGAAGTCACCATGCCTCTGGTGACCATGCTCCTCTGCGCCGCGAAGATGACCATAGCACCACCAGGAGTAGCCGCCACAGGTGGGGTAATCTGACCCCTAGCATCCTCCATCGGTTGATCTCCCTCCCGCATAAGCTCTCCCTCTATGTCATCCCCAGATGTAGGCGCCATCTCCTGAGAGGATCCAGGTGCACCAGTAGAGGCCGTGGCAGACCCCCTCTGTAATCCTCCAGACGGGCAGGAGCTATCAAGGTGCCCAAAGCATGCACAGAGGGAACAGGTAGGGGGCACCCATTCATACTCCACTCTCTGAGTTAGGACCTCACCCGAAGGAACCTCGTACTCAACTATGCTCGGCAGCTCTCCTCCCGCCCGGATCTCTACGAACATCCTCGCATACATCAGCCTCGAGCGGAAGGCTGTAGCATCATCTGCCTTAATCAGCCTGCCCACCAGACTAGCAAGTCGCATGAGCAATGGAATACTCCAATATCGCACCGAAAACACCGGAAAGCGGATCCAGACCGGGATAGCATTGAGGACTTCCTTCTCACATTTCAGGTCCGGAGTCCACTCCTTCAGGATAATAAGCCTCCCGTCGAACGTCCATGGTCCACCCTGGAGGATTCTTGTAACATCGTCTGCTAGCCCGAACTTCACGTAGAAGAATCCGTTTTCCCTAGCAAAGAACTCCATGCTCCCCTTCGGCTGCCATACCCGTGCCGCATATGCCCGTATCTGCCCATAAAAGGGTTTGTTCCCCAGCACATAGAGAACCAGTGTATTCTCCCAGAACGCCGTCACCTGAGCAATCTCCTCCGCAGGAAACGTGGCCCTGAAACCACTTTCCACTTTCTTAGGGGGAACAAACTCCATGGTTGTTGGGCTTTTCGACCCCCCTGACTTACATATGTCCACCCACGACTTCCCCACCGGACGAGGGGACGTCTCCTGAGTCCGAGGAGGGATCGGAGAAGGAGAAGGCGTAGACCCCTGACCTCCCAAGTCCACCACCTTGTCCTTCCCTTTGTCCGCCACAGTCAGTTTCAGTCACCACCCAGCTGTTCTCCCTCCACCACCAGCCGCCCCCCGGAGAAAGATCCCAGGCATATTGGCCGGTTTCCGCGCTCTCATCCCCTCCCCGGCCCTCCTATCAAAGGAGGAACGTGGCCGCAATGGGGCCTGACCGTTGCCCTCCTTACCTCCAGCCCTTCCGCTTCGGCGACGTGTAACCGTCGTCCACCCCCCTCCATCCATCTGTCCGTCTTGAAGACGGGGCCCAGATCCAGTTTGGAAAAGACGAGGTCCATTCGAACCGAACGAACCGACCGGGGCCGCGGGAGTTCTCGCCGACGTCCCCACAACTCTTGTGCCGGCCGGACTGCCGCTCCCACCAGCGCCGTCGCCGCCAGCACCTCCGGCGTCGCCGGCGCCGCCTGGGCCGCCGCCGCCGCCTGCGCCGCCAGCCCCGCGTCCCAGTCTAGCACCCCCAACGACCGCTCGGCCTGCCGCCGCGCCGCCTGCAGCCGCCCCCCCCCCCCCCTTCGCCGGCCCACCTCCGGCCGATCCTCCGTCGGTCTCGCCGCCGGCAGCGCCGGGGTCCCAAATTTGGGACCCCCTAGGGTTCGCACGCGCCGCGCCCGAATCGCCCGCTCCCGCTTTCGAATCGCTTACTGCCATTATATATATATATATATATATATATATATATATATATATATATATATATATATATAGGGAGCGGATCAAAAGCTCCCCTTAGAAAACCCCCTAAAAACTCCCCTCACTCTCAGTCGTAATTTAATGTTAATATTAATGTTAACATTAATATTAATGTTAATATTAATGTTAATATTAATTTTTATTTTTATTTTTATATTAATGTTAATGTTAATATTAATGTTAACGTTAATGTTAATTTTAATGTTAAGTTTAATGTTAATTTTAGTATTTAATGTTAATATTAATATTAATATTAACATTAATATTAACATTAACATTAATATTAACATTCAATTACGGCCGAGAGTGAGGGGGATTTTTAGGGGGTTTTCTAAGGGGGGCTTTTGATCCGCTTCCATATATATATATATATATATATATATATATATATATATATAAGGCAGGTGGCATCAGTGTATTTATTTTTAAACTATGGAAGGTTCGCTTAGTAAACACAAAACATAAAGGGTGTCAGCGTAAATAACCCTAAAAAAGTAAGACCAAATAAGTTCATTATTTGCAAACTTCTTAGCAATCATATTTTTTTCAAAAAGAAGTAGCAAGTCATCACCTCCAACGTTTTGATTGAAAATTAACTATAACTACATCTCTTGTTCAGTAAGAGCGAAACATATAGATTGTTGCAATATTATGCGAGACCATTCTCCAAAGATTGTCATCGTAGCTCCCATAATATGTCACCAATGCAGGTTACACGTGCATGGAAACCACATACAAGTTCCCCGGCGAACCGGGTTCCAGTATGCACGAAATGCTACACAATTCGCTACCCATACGGTAACCTTCGTTGGCAATATGTAATAATTTTGATGTCCTTTAGGATGAATATTTTGGATTGAGAGAATGATACTTATGGCTTATCTAATTGGAGAATTTTGTAGATTTTTATTACATTATATTTGATTATAGAGGCCTAGCAAGAAATTGTTGTTGTCATGCTGCCCATGTAGGTTTTGGAGCGTAACAGATAAATCCATAACCATATATATTTTAACTAAAGGAGATCGAACACATCCTACAAAATAATAGATTCCAAGATTCATTTTACCTAGAAATGTAGGTTACACCAGTTGCACCAATCTTTTTCACTGTTTCCAGGGTAACATTTCCCGATGCCTGCAGTCAACGATTGTATCAGTAATAATCTTGAAAGAAAAGGACATACTGTTTCCTGGGTAACATTCCCAATGCATGTAATATTATTGACTGTATCAGTAATATTGTTGAAAGAACAGCACCTACATTATACATCCGTACAACAAACAAGAATTGCTGAGAAAGATTGTATATATAAAACGAAACAGGTTTTCAATAAGCGGTTCGAGATTAAGATACTCAACAGTTCCTTTAGTAGTTTCATTTTCTATGACATAACCATAATAGTTAGATCAGCAGATAATGTGATGAATTTTATAAGTTTGAGAAGTCTATACAGTAGAAGGGAAGGATACTTTGGCTGCAAGCTAATTTGGATGGTCACGTGGAGGAGGGGTTTCTCCTCTGTTCTGCATTAGACAGGCTTAGAATGAGTAATAGGTTACCGATCTGTATTAAATTAGGCCTCATTCCATTTGTGTGCAGTCAACATAGTGGACCATATGTCTGCTGAAGTTTGGAAGAATAAATAGAAAAAATGGCTGATGAAGGAACTATGTTTATATCTAGGCCAGGCTTATGTTAAATTTGGCCTCTAGATATCTAATTATACGGCTCTATTTACTTGAGCTCCTTGTCTTTTTATTTTGGGCAGTTGGATAATATATGCTACTATGAATTGTCTTGTAGATTAGAGTCTCTTCGAATATTATATTGTACACAATAGGCAATAGGCTGTATATATTACCTAGTTTGTCTAATATGATAGCACAATAAAATGCTTGTTTCATGTTTCAATTTTATCCTGTGATACTTCTAATATATAAAAAAGAGCCAAGTGCACAATAGTATAGGTAGACCTAGCATGTATTTATCTTTAAACATTGTCTCATGACTTATTAAAGTGGAATATGTGAACTGCCTCCATGATATCACAGTATATACACCCTGCTTGCCCATGTTCGGCAGGGACAAACCCTATTCAAATCCTCGTACCACAGAAGTTCTATTGAGGCTGTAGCAAACAAAGTTTCAGGCAGTAAGCAGAGAGAGAAGGTAGCAAAGAATTCTTAATTGTTAATCAACTAGAAAAGAGAACACGACCCTTCGGACAATAACAGGATCCAACGGAATTTTTTTCTCTAAATAGCCAAGAGTAAGCATGGAAATGTAGCCACACATTAAACAACTATGATATAAGGTAGCAAAGAATTCTTAATCATTAATCAACTAGAAAAGAGAAACACGACCCTTCGGACAATAACAGGATCCAATGGAATTTTTCTCTCTAAATAGCCAAGAGTAAGCATGGAAATGTAGCCACACATTAAACATATATGATGCAAGTTCTGCAAAAAGTATCAATCAAACAGTTATGGCGTGGCAATGTAAGATTATTAGCCTGCAAACTCGGATAAGATGGTAACCAAAACAAGTAAAAGGAATCACCTCAGTTTCAAATCTTCCATTTATCAAATCTACTGCTTCCTTTAGCATAGAAACATCTACGTCGCCATTTGGTAGGGGAACAACCATGTTGTCTAACATTATACGAGTCAAAGAAGTTTTGTTTTGGTCTGTGAAATGTAAGACTTCTTTGACTTCTTCCAATGTCCTTGTCTCAACCTGAAAAATAATTCTTCATTACAATCTAACAAGCACTCCAGAGGCACAAACAAGAGACAAAAGTATGGCTATGCAGAAAGCAAGCACAGCAAATCAGACTATTCACAGTGGATATGTAACTGAAGTAAGATGCAAGAAGTCAAACTTGAGAATCATTATAATTGTATTATACGTACAATAACTTTGCTAAATCAACTTATACAAATTAATCAACATAATATGTGAATCATTCAAATTTCAAGCAACAAGTGATTACTTCTTCTTTTTCTGAATCCTAGATTGCTCTAAGGGGGCGTTTGGTTCAAGTTTTTGTGGCTTGGGAATGGGTTTTGAATTCCTTACCCATGGTTGGTATGTTTAGGATTGGGAATGAGGAGGGAATGGGAGGGGCTTAGGGGGGAAAGCTATTCCCAAGCCCCCCTTTGGGAATAGATTTGCTTTCCAAGGAATGATGCTTGGCTATCTTGTTTGGATGGTTATACCCTCTTTTTATTTTCAAAATTTTAACTTCTATCCCAAATATGTAAATCATCATGAAATTAATGAAAGGGTATTAAAGGAAAACTAAATAAATTAATATTTCTATCCCTTTGTAAACCAAATATGGAAATGAAATTTTTAAAAAATTTGAACTAGCTATTCCCAACCTAACCAAACATAGGTATGGGAATGTTAAATTCCTTTCCCATGGGAAAGGAATTGAAAACCTATTCCTAGGAATACAAAAACTTGATCCAAACGAGCCCTAAATCTCAATCAGGTGGGAAAGAATTATGATCAATGTGGAACATTTGAAAGTGAACTGTGAAACACCATCATACGCAAACAGATCCAATACAAAGAGTAGGTTTCCAGATACTGTCTTCTGATATTTACAAGAAAAATAAAGATATATGTGCAAAATTTGATCATTTTCTATAAAACATGTCAAGTAGTTACGTATGTGAAGCAATTGTTGGACTATACCTCAACAGCCATCTGAAGGCCCTTTTGCTCCAAAAATTGATCGACTGATTTGATAGCATTTATAATGCCTCCAGCTACTGAAATATGATTGTCTTTTATCATCACCATGTCAAATAAACCCATCCTGTGGTTCTTCCCACCACCAATCAGTACCTGTTACAGAAGATTCGAGGAACCAGTCAACTCAAGTAATACAAAAAAGGTACAAATTGGTAAAAGTATGAGAACTGATAAACACCGCCCACTTATCCACCAAGCGTAAACCTGGAGCTGTTTTCCTTGTCTCCAAAATGCATGCAGGGTGTGCAGCATCTGCCATAGCCTACAGAAACAAAGAAGTCTAGTATTTATATACAATATAAGGAAACCACACGATGGCTAATGTTATACTTGATTTATGATAAAATGCGCGTTAAGCATAATATTTGGACATAATTTTGCTGCCAATTCAGTTTTTATTGGCATTTAAACCTGGTTTACAGTATCGGTATCGGAATCGATATAGGACCCTTCCAATGATTATCGGGATTGGCAGTTTCGGATCGGATATCAAATTTTTTTGGTATCGGGAAGCAAATATTATTCATAAATTATTAAAAATTTAGAAATTTTTTTTTATACATTTAGACATAATTTTAAGTACCTTCAGTGTTGATTGGTTTACCCCGTGATAAATAAGTTTTCTTCATTTACATGTTTTTACAACCTTGCTACGCTTTACGCCCATGTTGATTGGTCTTTTTCGTTCAATATTCTCTACAGAATTGATTGCCAAATTGACTAGGAAAGAGACCACCAATGTCGGTATCGGCCAATATCAATAGCGATCGGTATCGGATCGGGATATGTCAAATCGTATCGGTATTGACCGTATTGGTATCGATCCTACTGCAAACTATGATCTAAAGCAGAAACATAAGGTCTAAATTATATATATCATGAGCCATAGACTCATATTCCTACATGAGCCATGCACATGTGGACCAATAGGAATGGATTCCTACATCCCATGTGCACTAGTACGCTCTATTCCTATTGGTCCACATGTGCTTTGACTCATGTAGTGTAAAACCCATAATTTTTTTAGTGTAATTTGGGTTTATTATTATTATTATTATATTATTATTGTTATTATTATTATTATTATTATTATTATTATTTAGTTGAAATATAGGAATAATTCTACATATAAGTTTTAATTGATTCATTTTTGGATTAAAACCCGTACCCTATCCAACCCGAACCCGTTAACCCAAAACCCAATTAACTTATCCTACCGTTTCCAAACACACTCCCAGTCTTCTCCCGATCCGTTTCTCCAGCCGTAACCCATTCCCAAGTAGCCCTCTCCCTCACGTACAGAAACCCTCCCCTCCAGAAACATCAGAACTCACAGAACCCCTTTTTCTCCAACCTTCACAAACCTCTTCCATCTCCCTCTACACTTCACCTCTCCCAAATCGGAGCACACCTCGACGCGCCTCACAACGCCCCGAACCTTGCAACACCTCACTTGGGGCGTTTTCGTCGCGACCGATGGCAGACCCCCGCGCCCCGCCGACCGGCCAGCCGGCCACCAACCCGCGTGCGCTGCAACCCCCAGCCGTTCCCGACCGCGCCAGCCCGTCGGCCACCCCCGGCGCGCCTCCCAGCCCACCTCCGCGCGACCAGCACGTCCCCGGCGCGCCTCCGCACGACCAACGCACCTCCCGCTATTGTGCGACCCCGCGCGTCGGCGCCATTTTGTCCGCGTGCCACGCGCGTGTGCGTCCGTGTTTCGTCGATTTGCGCGACCCGAGTCCGAGGCCTCCCCTCGGTACTCCTCCAACCTTCCGGTAAGCCCCTGACCCTTCTGTTAAATTTTCAGAATGAGAAACCTATATTCTGTCCGACCGGAATTGACAGATTAAAGCTCTATCAATTCCGGGATAGTTAGTTTCCTATTTTTGACCATGTAACTGGTATTAGGATTATTAATTAATGCTTATGGTTAGATTAGTGTGGTAGTAATTTATTAATGATGTTTTAATCATCGGGTTAAGTATAATTATTCAGAACGAATAATAGTTTTACTAATTATAAATGTGATACCCTGTTAATAAATTATAGGCAAAATTAGATAAAGTTCAGTTTTTTAGGAAATAACGTTTCCTTAATAAATTCTTAAGTTTTTCGCGTAACTAAATAATTTCTTATTAATTGGTAATACAAAATTATTTTTGTAATAAACTCACTAAAAGGATTAAGTTAGCTTTTGTCTTATTAAAATAAGTTTTTAAACGGTATTTTAATTACTACCTTAAAATATGATTCTAAAATATTAGATATTAATAAATAAATGATTCTCATAAAATTATAACTATTAAAATGGTTTTTGATATTTAAAAAAATATATCTACTAAAAATACTATAGCTAATTTATGATATTAAAACATTATTTCATTTCAAAAGTATTTCTGACTATTTTATATAAGTAATTTTAAATTAGAGTATTAGTTATGAAAACCGTTTATTATTTACTAATATATATAAAATATAGTTTTTTCCGCATTATTTATAAAAATATAATAGTTATTAGGAAAATTATTTTTTAATATACGTGGTTAAAGTATTAAATAATTGTAGCTTTACTCCTCTAAAAATATGTTATAACTAAATGATTATTTTATTAATTATTGACGGATTTAGAGTCTAGACGATATCGTATTATTAATTAGTTAATTAATTAGAATTGTAGCAACCGTAGATTGGCAACTAAATTATATTTCGTTAATGTAGGTTTTCAGTTCCGGAACTTAATATGAATATTTCCTGTCGTCACCTACAGCATCGGAAAAACCAAGGCAAGTTCATATGTATTCAAATTTGTGTTTTAGTTAATAATTAAAATCATTGCATCGTAGAATCATTGTATCGACACTTGATCCACGGGATCCTATTCGGACCCAACTGATTGCTTGACTGACTCATTAACTCATTGACTCGGGATTGGGGAGTAGTGTTAACACAAGTGGTCAAAGTCCTCTATTGCCTAAATGTGGATAGCGGAAGTCCAACCCACTTGGACTGAAGCCGGACCGTGTTCACTAGAACATATATTGCCTCCCTCCCTAGCCGACCATAGTATGTTACACGCTCAAAACACTATTGCTAGTTAGATTGCATCATTTTTATTTCCAGAGATTTATTGCATCACTGCTTCTTTATTATTATTAGAAAATAAATTATGTTATAAAATTACTTCTTGTCTCTTTTTAATTATTCATTAAAATACTTGAATGGATATGTATGTTCTTGTTCCCCTCCTGACTGGAGACCAAATATTTTAGGTGATTGCGATGACGAGGAGCTGGCCTATAGTTCTTACTACGGATCTGACTTGGGTTCCGAGGAGTTAGCCAGACCCGGACAGGAGACCCAGGAGTTCTAGATTGCACCTTTCTATTTAGTTTCTTTCCTTCTTAAAAGTTGTAATAAATGAACCAGTTGTAATAGCTGAAGATTTCATGTTTTGTGTTTATTCCAATCAGACCCTTGGTTTGAATTTCAAAATGTTTAAACAAAATTTTATTCCGTATTTAGAATATTTGTGCCTGCGTTGCTACTGATTGATACAGCTTACTGTCGTCGTCTCAAAACGGTACAGGCTGGACATGATCCGACTGGACCCAGTATCTTGGGATCGGGTCGTGACATGTTTTCAGTTGTGGCCCATGTAGGTCGTCAGTTCTGCAAAAATTTGGTCTAATCAACTTAGTCTAGACAAACCTGCAGTTCTGCACCTTGACTTAGATCTAAGTATGACTTTAGGAAAACAGACTCTAGAAACAACTAGAACACTTAGACTATTTTCACCATGTCACAACATAGGGCCGAAATTATCTATTTATAATATTTATTTTTTGCTTGCTTATAGTTTTATAGGTTACCTTGCTTATGTTTGTACCTAAACCTTTTAGAGGATGGCGAAAGGGAAGACAATCCGCTCTGGGCCTACCGTCGAAGAGGTTCCATCCTCTGAGAACACCCCAACTCTGACCCAATCTGACCCTTCTCCGTTGCAGCTCACTGATCGCCCTCATGTTGCACGGACTCTCCGCGCTACTTACACTTCCACAGTGTACGCAGCAGCCCTGATTCCTCCGAGGACCACACCACCACCTGCTGATGTGAATCCTCCCACAGTCCCACCAGTGCCAGTGGACCCCACCGAGCTCGTAGGCCTACTACAAGGAGTTCTTGAGGCCCAGAGGGTCCAAGCAGAAGCTAATTGCGAGCAGACCGCAATTATGAAAGAGGGCATGAAGAATGCCAATAATGTGGCTATGGCAGCACTAGACTCAACACAGTCAAATCAGAGGCCTGTCAAGGTAAAATAAGAATAATTTGTTAAGTTTTATGTTTCATTAGAGAAATGTAAGTGTGGCAGGCAGTCTATTATCCATGAAAAGATTAAAATATCGAGAGTTTTAAGAAGTTGGATCCGCACCCTTTCAAGGAAACAGAGGGCCTCATCTATGCAAATGAATGGCTGGACGATATAGAGCAACTTCTCGACGTCGTCCGACTCCCAGCCGATCTTATGGTAGAGACTGTAGCTCTACAGCTCAGGGATCTGGCCAGTATATGCTACAGAAATGAGCCCAGATTCCAGATTGGATGAACCTCCTGGCGTTCCTTCAAGAAGCAATTCAAATGGAAGTTCTTTCCGGAAGCCGCCCTAGAAGCCAGGGGAGGCAGTTCCATGATCTGAAGCAAGGGGACCGTACCATTGAGGAATATGCGGCTGAGTTCAACCGGCTCGGTAGATTTGCACCCCGCCTGGTAGAAGACCCAGTGGAGCGTGCCAGAAAGTTCCGGCATGGACTGCGAGAAGGTGGCTCAAGATGTTGAAGCCAGCTCGCCTGCCCGACCCAAGAGGGAGCACCCAAGATCCAGCAGCAACTACCAGGGCAACAACAAGAGGCCCAACAACAACAACAGGAGGCCCTCTCACCCTCAGCAGCAACAGCAGCCAGCAGCACCCAACAAGGCGCCCAGTACCATCAACAGAAGATAACCAATTGCGCCTATTGCAAGAGGCATGGTCACATTGCGGACATCTGCAGAAAGAAGCTGGGACACTGTCTTGCTTGTGGATCTGCCACCCACCAAGTGAAGAACTGTCTAACTTCATTCATCAGGACTGGAGCTGGACAGCAGAGAGCTCCATTACCCACCCAACAGCAGCGCTACAACCAGCAGAGGGCGGACAAGCTTTTGCCTTAGCCGTTGAGAAGCCAGAAGCAGAGCCAGAGACTGAAGGAGATGTCATCGCAGGTGCTATTTTATTACATTCGCACCCGGTCTTAGCTTTATTTGACTCTGGAGCTTCACATAGTTTCATATCATCGAACTTTATTGCTACATATCACATAGATGTAGGATGCAGTAAGATGATTTGTAGAGTTATGACCGGAGGTGGACCAATCCCAATCACAGAGACTTGCACCTGCCCTATCACTATCTCTGGTCATACCTTCCTAACACCCCTCTTAGTCATGCCTCTCCCTAACTACGATGTAGTCTTGGGAATGGACTGGTTGAGCAAGCAGCACGTCCTGATAGACTGCCATCGGGGTTGTGTCATCTTCAGTCCATCTGGAGGACCCAAGTTTGAGGTAGCTCGAGCACTAGAGAGCATGGGGTGTGTCTCCTACACCTCCATCACAGAAGATACCGGACCCCCTCATCCCCTTATAGCAAAATTTCTAGACATATTTCCCGACAATCTTTCAGGGTTACCCCCAGATCGGGACGTGGAGTTCACTATCGATCTAGTACCTGGCTCTTCACCTATCTTGCAACGATGCTACACAGTCAACCCCAAGGAGGCCAAGGAGATGAAGGACCAGATTGACAAGCTCAAGGCCCAGGGAATCATCAGAAGTGGAGCTTCACCCTGGGGGGCACCAGTCTTGTTCGTGCCCAAGAAAGACGAAACCGTACGGATGTGCATAGACTATCGGACATTGAACAACATCACCATCAAGAACAAGTATCCCCTGTCCAGGATTGACGATCTCTTCGACCAGTTGAGAGGAGCGAAGGTCTTCTCGAAGATCGATCTCAGGTCTGGATATCACCAAGTTAAAGTACGGAAGGAAGATATACCAAAGACGGTATTCAACACCGAGTATGGACAATATGAGTTCTTGGTCATGTCCTTTGGATTTACAAATGCCCCAGCAGTGTTCATGAATCTCATTAACAAGGTCTTCCATGAGTATCTGGGCCAGTTTGTCGTTGTCTTCATCGACGATATTTTGATCTACTCGAAGACCCAAGAAGAACACGAGAAGCACTTGCGGATAGTCTTGGAGACATTGAGGAAGGAGAACCTATATGGTAAGCTGTCCAAGTGCGAGTTCCTCTTAGACAAGGTGGATTTTCTCGGCCGCGTTGTCACAGGAGAGGGCATATCAGTGGATCCCAAGAAGATAGTAGCCGTGGAGTCATGGACGACACCCAGTTCAGTTGCAGAGATCATAAGCTTCTTGTACTTAGCAGGATATTACAGGAAGTTCGTGAAAGACTTTGCAAGGATTGCTGAGCCCATGACGAAGCTAACCAGAAAGAATGAAGAATTCGTCTGGACCGAGACATGCCAGGCATCATTTGAAGAGCTGAAGAGAAGGTTGACATCAGCACCAATTTTGCCGCTACCCTCAAGATCAGGTGGATTCTCCATCTATAGCGACGCTTCCGGCAAAGGATTGGGATGTGTGCTACAACAGCATAGAAAGATAATTGCTTATGCTTCTCGGCAGTTACGGAATCATGAGAAGAACTACCCGACGCATAACCTGGAGCTAGCAGCGGTCATCTTCGCCTTGAAGCTCTGGAAGCACTACCTATACGGCGAAAAGGTAAAGATATACACAGACCACAAAAGACTAAAGTAAGTTTTTACACAGAAAGAGCTCAACATGCGCCAGAGGCGATGGCTGGAACTCACGAAGGATTTTAATGTTAATTTAGAGTACCATCCGGGTGAGGCTAATATCGTTGCTGATGCGCTTAGTAGGTACCCGATAGCGATGTTTCTAACAAAGGACCGGCATCTGCTAGAAGACAGGGAGAAGCTTGAGCTGGAGATTGTGCTACCAGAAGCAGTAATATTGAAGCTTGGGAAAGAAGCTATTACACCATGAGTGGACTTGCCCATGATGCAACTACAAGTGCAGTCCAGCCTAGTCGACAAGGTCAAGGAGAGTCAGTTCCAGGATGAGACACTGTGCAAGCTGAGAGACCGAGTGTTAGCCGGAATACTTGAGGGTTTCTCCATAGCTGAAGATGGAGCATTAAGGCATGGCACGAGGCTTTGCGTGCCGACTGATGAAATGAGGAACGAGCTGATGAAATGAGAAACGAGCTGATGAAGGAGGCACATTAATCGCAACATTCTATTAATCCAGGAGCAAACAAGATGTACAAGGACATGAGGGTACATGTATGGTGGCTTGGAATGAAGAGAGACGTGGCAGAATTCGTCTCCAAGTGCTTGATCTGCTAGCAGGTTAAGGCAGACCGTCAGAGGCCAGCAGGATTGCTACAGCCGCTTCCCATTCCGAAGTAAAAATGGAAACATATCACCATGGACTTTGTAACGGGATTTCCTAGATCCCAAGGAGGGAATGATGCCATCTGGGTAACTGTAGACAGACTGACCAAGTCTGTCCACTTTATTCCCTTCAAGGTTGGTTTATCTACCGAAAGGTTAGCAGCTCTCTACATGCGGAACATCTATTGGCTTCATAGAGTTCCAGTCAGTATTGTATCAGACAAGGATACCCGGTTCACTTCACATTACTGGAAGAGTCTGCAGGAAAGCTTGGGTGCTCAGCTAAAGTTCAGCATCGCATACCATCCACAAACCGACGGACAGTCTGAAAGGACTATTCAGACACTAGAGGACATGCTGAGATCGTGTGTTTTACAGTTTGGAGGATCTTGGGAAGATCATTTACACCTGGTTGCGTTCTCATATAACAATAGGTACCAGGCCAGCATCCGTATAACACTATTTGAGGCGTTGTATGGACGTCGTTGTCGTACTCCACTAGAATGGGACGACGTAGGAGATCGAGTTATGTTAGGACCAGAAATGGTTACAGATGCTGCAGAGAAAATGAAAGTGATCAGAGAGAAGCTGAGGATTGCACAGGACCGCCAGAAGCATTGGACAGACAGTAAGCGCTGAACATTGGAGTTTGAGGCAGGAGACAAAGTCTTTGTCAGGATTTCCCCTACTAGAGGCACCATCAGATTCGGCAGAGCTGGGAAGCTTAGCCCCAGGTATATTGGTCCATTTGAAGTACTAAGCAAAGTTGGGGAAGTAGCATACAGAGTGGCTCTTTCATCTAGTTTCGAGGGTGTGCACAACGTCTTCCACGTATCGCAGCTGAGGCACTACGTGTCGGACCCGAGCCATATTATGGATCATTCAGAGCTGAAAATTAGACCAAGTCTCGCCGTGCCAGAGCAGCCAGTGGAGATAGTAGATCACATGGAGAAGAGACCGAGGAACGCGGTGATTCCGCTAGTCAAGGTAGCTTAACGTCACCACTCTCCAAGCGAGGCTACCTGGGAGCGAGAGACTGAGATGAGGGAGAAGTATCCTCATCTTTTCTAGGTATGTTCTTAACCCCTCTTTTCATTACCAGCAGAAATTTCGAGGACGAAATTTTTTAAGGAGGAAAGGTTGTAAAATCCATAATTTTTTAGTGTAATTTATTATTATTATTATTATTATTATTATTTATTATTATTATTATTATTATTATTATTATCTAGTTGGAATATAGGAATAATTCTACATATAAGTTTTAATTGATTCATGTTTGGATTAAAACCCGTACCCTATCCAACCCGAATCCGCTAACCCAAAACCCAATTAACTTATCCTACCATTCCCAAACCTACTCCCAGTCTTCCCCCGATACGTTTCCCCTGCTGTAACCCATTCCCACGTAGCCCTGTCCCTCACGTACATAAAACCTCCCCTCCAGAAACATTAGAACTTACAGAACCCCTTTCTCTCCAACCTTCACAAACCTCTTCCATCTCCCTCTACACTTCACCTCTCGTAAATCGGACCAAACCTTGACGCGACCCGCGACGCCCCGAAACTTGCAACACCCCACTTGGGGCGTTTTCGTCGCAAATGACCGGTCGACCCCCGTGCCCCGCCGACCGGCCAGCCAGCCGCCAACCCGCGCGCGCGTCCCCGATCGCACCAGCACGTCCCGGCAACTGTCCAACCCCCGCCATCCATTCCCAGCCGCGCCAGCCCGTCGGCCACCCCCGCCCGCCTCCGCACGACGAGCGCGCCTCCCGTGCTTAGGCGTTGTTCCGTCCGAGTGTCCCGCGCGTGTGCGTCCGTGTTCCGTCGATTTGCGCGACCTGACTCTGAGGCCTCCCCTCGATACTCCTTCTCCAACCTTCCGGTAAGTCCCTGACCCTTCTGTTAAATTTCTAGAATGAGAAACCTATATTCTGTCCGACCGAAATTGACAGAATAAAGCTCTGTCAATTCCAGAATAGTTAGTTTCCTATTTTTGATCGTATAACTAGTATTAAGATTATTAATTAATGCTTATGATTAGATTAGTGTGATAATAATTTATTAATGTTGTTTTAATCGTCGGCGTCGTTCCGTCCGCATGCGCAAGTCATCCCGCGTGTCCCGCGCATGTGCGTCCGTGTTCCGTCGATTTGCACGACCCGAGTCCGAGGCCTCCCCTCGGTACTCCTTCTCCAACCTTTCGGTGAGTCCCTGACCCTTCTGTTAAATTTCCAGAATGAGAAACCTATATTTTGTCCGACCGGAATTGACATAATAAAGCTCTGTCAATTTCCGGATAGTTAGTTTCCTATTTTTGACCGTATAACTGGTATTAAGATTATTAATTAATGCTTATGGTTAGATTAGTGTGGCAATAATTTATTAATGTTGCTTTAATCGTCGGGTTAAGTATAATTATTCAGAACGAATAATATTTTTACTAATTATAAATGTGATATCCTGTTAATAAATTATAGGCAGAATTAGATATAGTTCAGTTATTTTAGGAAATAACGTTCCCTTAATAAATCCTTAAGTTTTTCGTGTAACTAAATAATTTATTATTAATTGGTAATACAAAATTATTTTTGTAATAAACTCACAAAATTATTTTTGTAATAAACTCACTAAAACGGTATTTTAATTACTACCTTAAAATATGACTCTAAAATATTAGATATTGATAAATAAATGATTCTCATAATATTATAACTATTAAAATGGTTTTCCTTATATTTAAAAAATCTATCTATTAAAAATACTACAACTAATTTATGATATTAAAACATTATTTCATTTCAAAAGTATTTTCGAGTATTTTATATAAGTAATTTTAAATTAGAGTATTAGTTATGAAAACCGTTTATTATTTACTAATATATATAAAATATAGTTTTTCCGCATTATTTATAAAAATATAATAGTTATTAAGAAAATCGTTTTTACCAAATATTAATATACGTGGTCAAAGTATTAAATAATTGTAGCTTTACTCCTCTAAAAATATGTTATAACTAAATGATTATTTTATTAATTATTGGCGGATTTAAAGTCTAGCGATATCGTATTATTAATTAGTTAATTAATTAGAATTGTAGCAACCGTAGATTGACAAGTAAGTTATATTTCGTTAATGTAGGTTTTCAGTTCCGGAACTTGATCTGAATATTTTCTGTCGTCACCTACAGCATCGAAAAAATCAAGACAAGTTCATATGTATTCAGACTTGTGTTTTAGTTAATAATTAAAATCATTGCATCGTAGAATCATTGTATCGACACTCGGTCCACGGGATCCTATTCGGACCCAATTGATTGCTTGACTGACTCATTAACTCGGGATTGGGGAGTAGTGTTAATACCTATGGTCAAAGCCCCCTACTGCCTCACTGTGGATAGCGGAAGCCCAACCCACTCGGACTGAAGCCGAATCGTGTTTACTAGAACATATATTGTCTCCCTCCCCAGCCGACCACAGGATGTTACACGCTCAAAATACTATTGCTAGTTAGACTCTATCATTTTTATTTCCAGAGATTTATTACATCACTGCTTCTTTATTATTATTAGAAAATAAATTATGTTATAAAATTATTTCTTGTCTCTTTTTAATTATTCATTAAAATGCTGGAATGGATATATATATATTCTTGTTCCCCTCCTGACTGGAGACCAATATTTTAGGTGATTGCAATGACGAGGAGCTGGCCTATAGTTCTTACTACGGACCCGACTTTGATTCCGACGAGTTAGCCGGACCCGGACAGGAGACCCAGGAGTTCTAGATTGCACATTTCTATTTAGTTTCTTTCCTTCTTAAAAGTTGTAATAAATGAATCAGTTGTAATAGCTGAAGATTTTCTGTTTTGTGTTTATTCCAATTAGACCCTTGGTTTGAATTTCAAAATGGTTAAATAAAATTTTATTCCGTATTTAGAATATTTGTGCCTGCGTTGCTACTGATTGATGCAGCTTACTGCCGCCGTCTCACAACGGTGCAGGCTGGACATGATCCGACTGGACCCAATATCTTGGGATCGGATCATGACATGTAGGAATATGAGCCTATGGCTCATATCCCGTTTACCCTATATATACATATATACACACACACACACAGTTTTTATTAATGTGAACAGCAATCAAAACTCATTGTCCCTGGAGATAAAAGTATCAACATGGGTTGGTAATTTTCTCAAAAAGAAAATACATTAGAAGTGGAAATCATAGACAATGTAGATATACATGGACCAAAAGCACAAGTCATTCATTTGCAAGTATCAATCTGGTCCAGGCCATTTGAGCAAACTAGGATTCGCCCCCATAACATGGTTGTCTGAGACCAATTTCATCATTGACCTAACCATGCTAAACTGCTTGGGCAAGATAACTTGCTTGAAAACAGCCAACTCAACCAAGTTGCACTCTGAAACACTGGACAAATGAAAACAGATAACTGAATCTATAAGTTCAAATATACTAGAGGAAAGAGTATGGAGATATATGATCCCGGAGAATCACACAGTTCAGGAGGATCATGGAAGAACATCGACATATCCAGGTCAAACTCAACAACATAAGAGGGTTTTGGTCCAGTCTTCAAATATTACAGAAGATCACAGGAGAAGACTATCGTGAACGAAACGGCGCAACAGATGCAGCAGCCGACTTAATGTTTGCTACAGGTTGGTTAGCTGATCAGTCAAAAGGAAACAAAAGAAAGCCAGTTAAAGCAGAAAAAATTCCTGCAGACCAGGTGTTAAGTGGGGATTAGGATTTTTCTTGGATGGATTTTACCTAAATCCTATGATGGGGGTTCCTTGGATGTAACGCAAGGATTATGATAGTTGTTATTACTTTTTGCGTTATTCCATATCATCCTGGTGATAACTGATAAGTCTATAAATCCATGAACAGGCGTGCATGGTTAAAGCATGTCCAATAGGGAGATAATACTCTAGTAATACCTTAAATTTGAAGCTCCTTTCATTTATAAGATCGAAAGAAACAGTTTTGTCTTTCTTTTCCTTATTTACTATACTATTAGAAGTAAACTTTTGTATAGTTGTCTATTCTACTGTAAGAGCCACCAATTAGAGGGTTTAGTTAGAGAAAGTGCTGTATTCATTCACATCATATACAATACTCCATGTCTCAAACGATGCCTAATAATCTGGCTTGGAGCATGGAAGGTATCACAGCATTATATGTATGGCACCTAGTTTTCTTCCTGGTGTACTTCGTATGAGTTCTGCAAACGCATATTTCGTTTTGCCTTACTGAGAATGATAGATATATCATATACTCTGACACAAGTGTCAAGTTTTACAGATTTAATCTCTTTTAGAACAGCAATTACCAATTTACTTACCACTTATAGAAGCCAAGTAAACAATATATTAGGTGCTCAGTCATCAAGTCAGTGTTTCTTATTAAGTTCAGGGGTCAATGGAAATGCACCTTCGTAAGTGTTGCTATTCCGCACATTCTCTGCATAAAATTGAGCACAACCCTTTCCGCCACCACAATGTTGTGTGCACATCCTTAGAATGTACATTAAAAATGTTCACATCCTCACTTAGTAAAATATCAAAGCTAACTTCTCACACGTGTATATATCAAAAGACTTACCATAAACTTTTCCAAATTGCATGCCTTTACGAATATAGTTCCCATCCTTTTCTGTCCATTCCACCTGATAAAATTCTACTTGAACTCTTAAACTAAGCATTATAGCGAGTTGGAAATATTTCATAGCAACAATATATACCTTCAATGAAGAGTCCACCTCACTGAAAATCATCTCTGCAAGAGCAATTCCAGCAAGTATTCCATCCTCCTTAGCTATGAAGTAGGCTTCTGCTTCCATGTCAACTGGAACAGTGGCCAAACAAGTAACGTCCCCTGCAACCATAACAAATATTAACATGACATATCTCAATCTGTTTCCGAGACTAACATGTTTTAGTTCATTCATATTGGAGTTTGCAGCATCATATTCTAGTGGACCTATGACTTGGGTGACAAGTACGCAGGCAAGGCAAATGCAATGAATGTTGGTCAAATTGAAATTACTACGCATAGGTTTTAGCTTATAATTTTTTTTTACAGAATTAACGTTTAAAAGAAAAGAAATTTGAAATATAACATGTCTAAAAAACAACAAATGACTGTCTCATTTGCCCTATTTTTCTTTTTGTTGCCCTTCTATACTTTGTTCCAACCAAGTAGATGGTTGTTCTTCGTTTTTGGAGTCTAGTATACAAAAAATGCGAGTTTTTTTTACACCCTTCCCCACAAATTGGACAATGTCGTAGATGCTTGGTGGCGGATTACTCGTCACAAGTCCCATCAATCAACACTTCTTTACGGAACAAGTCCTCTTCCTCCCATCGGCACATGGGCAAATCAAATTTTTTTTTGGTTAATCCTTCTAGGGATATTTTAGCAAATGCCCATATTCTAAATGTTAGCAAATACCCTCACTATTTTTTAAATTAGCAAATGCCCACATTATTCGTACGGAACAGTATAAAATTTAAGAAATACTCCCACTATTTTAACCAAATTTTTGTTGTTTTACACAGGGTGGGGGTATTTGCTAGTTCTAAAAAATAGTGGGGGTATACGCTAGTTTCAACATTTAGAATGGGGACATTTGCTAAAATATCCCATCCTTCTAACAGTTTTTGGGACTGGTTGTAGTGCCCCGTCCCGCTCAGTCAATCGAAGGAATCGGAATGCCGACGGCGTTCGGACTTAGCCTTGCAACGGTTGCTCAGAGACATCGCTCGATCGAGGCGACCGCTCGCTCAGGTGGGGTAGTTTCGGTGAACTCGCCTCATCTTAGCCTTCACATAATAAATCGCATGTTTTCAACTTGCACAAGTAGACTTGATAATAAAAGAGACGAATCTACATAGCTAAGGGAATAATCCCGACGTGTCGAATTGAGTTAGAATATAGAAAGGTCCAACTGTCGGCTTAGAGTTGGTGCACGGCATACTTTGAAAATGACACTCGATCCTTCGTCCCGTAGCTTGGAAGAAGGTAAGTTGGTTGAGTAGGCGAAGTTATGAACGTAGCCTAAGTCATAGGCGTCATCCGCGTGAATGCTTGATAAAGCATGCACGATCCATTGTCCAAGGCTTGGCATAGCCTTTGCCCGCCCTATTGGTTAAGCTGTATTGCACAGCTTGTGGCATAAGTCTAGGCAACCAAATAACTTGTTTGTTCAAGCCGGACACATGCACGGCACGTTCCATCAAGGCAAAGCTTGACGCGGCCTTTGCTCGTCAAGTTGTTGCAAAGTTAAGTTAGGCAAGTTATGTTAGGCTATCGGAGTAGTAGCAAGCACGGTCCTACGAGTTCTACGGCTGGGTATAACCACATAGTCTTACGGTCTCAAGGCCCGTCATATAGAGTATGACTTGGACGGTGGTGTCGCATAGAGTTCAAGTTGGTTTAAGACACGATGTCACGGACTTAGTGTTTTAAGGCACGGGTTACGGTTGATTCATTGAGTTTGGAAAAAGGGACTTCAAATAGTTGTTCCTGAGTTGAATGAAATGATAGGACAAGAAAGAAGAATGCTCGCGACTATGGGTCGTCGAGGCGGTCTCAGATGTGAGAAGTATTGAACTAGGCCCTGAAAGAGCTGGTAACACTAAAGGTAGAATGACTGTGTAAGACGTCAGTTTGAGTCGAGTCTTGCATGGTCACGGACAACTTGTCGACAATGTGGGTTTGTCTCTTGAACGGCAACCCGGGTGGCCCACGGGACCGTAAGATAGAAGACAAAGTAAGCAGTGCTGGATAACCGCACAGGTTAGTGCAGAGACTTCTAGCGAAGCTCGCTACTCGCGCTGGCAAGTGCGGCCGCCTAACTAGCTATGGAGTCCAAGATGGCTCTGGGAGTCGGTGACCAATTCATATAGATGAGTCGGCATGGTGGCAACCCGCATGTGTGCCTTTGGATTGAGTTGAGTTGGATGTGTGTGTACAGTTAGAACACAATGTTGGGCCTAAAATTTGGCTGCAACGTAGGCGACGTGCTTCGGCATGAGATGTAGCGTCAAGTCTTACGTTGTCGGCATATAAGTTGCATAAGTTGGATTTTAATCGTCTTGATTTTAAGTCAGGAAACGCCGCAAGGCAAAGTCGGTCGAGTGACACTTAGCCCACAAGTCTTGATTGGGTCAGTTGGTAATCAAAGTAGCAAGGGCCGCGAGGCGACGATATGGTTAAGTCACACTGAGTTGCGAGGCACGACATGATGGATTTGTAGCACGGTCACAAGAAAATTGGGTACTATCGCATAGTTCGCATCTCTGATTTTGGGCAGTAAGACAAACACGACTTGATAGGTTAACGTTGTTGTTGCAAGCACGGGATGGTCTAGAGACACAAAATAGGCCAAGGCATCTGTCCTAAAACTGATCCTAAGACAAGAGTAGAAAGACAATCAAAAATGTTATGTTACACAAAGTAAATGAACGTGTCGGTTTTGTATAGGTGGACGAGGAGCTCATTCCACCAGTACAGTTGAGTACTGACACCCACATAGTTTTCATGTGCAGGCACAGGTAGAAGCTCGTGATGCGGAGCTCGCTTGGATGCGTCGAGGCACGAAGTTCCTTGGCGATTCGTAGCGTGCGGCCGCGTGGAGTCAAGACTTATACGGGACATAATGTATGGACGTCGCCTTCCGAAGCATCCGCTGGCTCAAGACTTGTATTGAGAGATGAGAGAGAGCTGAGTTACTTGTAATGTGAGAAGAGTGAGCTTGAGTGACTTGTAATCTTGGCCTTGCGCCCTTTGTAACCTTTGTTTCAATATTAATAAAGAGCTTCTTTTGAATAACTTAGTTTTTGCTTCAAATTCCACTACTATTATTCAATGTCTCTGCTCGGGACTTTTGTGCGACAACCCCGTCGTAGCCGCTGAATCGGCCGTTATGGAACCCGCCTCGCACGAGCGCAATCTAGCCCTGTGTGGCATCACGCCTTAACGAGGACGATCGCTCCTAGGGGAGCGGTGCGTGACATAAATGGTATCAAAGCACGGCTTTACGTCATTGGACTATCGATTGAATTCTTTAACTCCGATGTTTCCGCGAACTCTGAATGTTGCTTCCGCAAGTTGATATCGTTGGTGCGCTCTCTCAAATGTCCCACGGGATGTCCATACAATAAGTCTAAATAATTTGCAAAACGTAGGAGAACAGTTTTTTATAAGAAACAAAAGATGGTTCGCGTAAGCACGGTTGGCTAAGTCGGGCTGGACATATACACCAAGGATTGTGTCGACCTTAGCAAAGTCGAGTGTGGAATTCGTAATGTTTCGAGCAAGAATGAGTTGGACTCGATTGAGTAAATGAGATGACTATCGATAGGAGTGCTATTGAGCGACGATAACGTCGGTACGATATAGATGAGCGTGCTTGGAATTAGAGGAATGGTTCGAAGGGGATTCGAAGAAGTCAATTTTGATTCGAATGATAGTTTCGAGGATTTGTTGAATGACTTGATTTCTGAGTGGTGTGCGATATCCTCAGGAATGTCGATCGATCGATTGAGGATGTGGGATGTCGATGAGTCTATCAGCAAGCGTCGCGTATATGCAAAGCCGTAGATTGAGTATCATTGAATAAGTTATAGTCTTGAGATTTGACGATGTTGATTCGAACAACCTAGAAATTGACGCGCACGGAACGTGCACGAGATTGAGGATTGCGCAAGTATGAAATGCGAAAATGATTCAGTAGATGAAATTGAATCCAGAAAAAAGGTTAAGGTGTACGAATGGATGACTTGATCGAGGAAATCGATACGGATCGTATACGAAAAGTTAGCACGACGGAAAGATAGCGTGCATGAAAAGTTTGATTCGAATGTTTGAAAATGATTCTGAGGATTGGAATGGATGTTGCTCGATGATTTGAGTTAGCAAGGAATGATGTGATTTGAGAAAATACGTTGGTCGATGACTTAAGATAGACGGATGAACAATACGCGAATTTGGGTTTGAGAAAATTGATGTTGCGAATGATTCGAGAGATTATGATCGAACTTGAATTTGAATGTCGAGGAGATTATCCAGTCGGACGATAGTATCATTCGTACGACTCGAAATTAGTTGCAAAGGAAGATCGTCAGGTTACGCATGTCATCGATGGTATTGAGGCGTATTAAAGATCGATATACGATAACTCGGGGGTACTCTGACTCGGCGAATGACGGTCGTGCAAGTGTTATCGTTCTGACGGATACTATACTTAGGATTTTGATTAAGATGAATGTTGGATGAAAATGATCGTGTCTTGATGGTTACGTTGATAACCACAACGTCGACGATCTTGTCTTGCGCGAGCACGACTCTAGCCTTGCACATGCGCCGCGTCGGATGTGGGGCGATCATTCCGCGTGAGTGCTGACATGGTGATTCATGTCGCGGGAATGATCGAACTCGAAAAATCAGGACGCGACAACTTTGATTGTCTCAACTTGTTGGTTTGATGCGAAGAAAAAATTCGAGGATGTTAGGACTTGCGATTGATGATTAAATAAGCTTGAAGGATTGAGTAGGTCCAATCCGTGCATCGAGAATGAATTAGTCTAGACTCAAAACAAGAGTTACGCTCCGATGAGAATGATTATTCTGCGAGAGCATTGCATGGTGATTTCATGTCCACCGTGGATAATCGAACTCGCATGAGATCGGAGCGTGACATATTGTTAAGTCAGACGACCTTGTGATCGATTCCGTGAATTGTGACGAACGGCTTAGGAGATACGGAATGCGAATTATGGTTTAGCGATGAATTGTGTCGTAGCGTGTTTGACTTGGAAGGATTGATAGGCGGATTATGTCGAACGTGTTCGAAGAGATATAATATGCGAAATGGCTTGATGAACGAGTGATATTGATATGTCGAGGAATTGGTTGAGAAGAACTTGAAGTAGGATGGCTTTGCTGAGTGACTCAGACCCCGTGCAACGAATGTCAGAATGTGTGTAGGAAATCTATGCTCGAAGTTTAGAAATCAGAACGATGCGAAGGGTAGAAAATCCCGTACTATCAACTTGGCTTGACCTTAGGATGGGGTCAGTATTGATATCGTTGTTTGGGAACTATGATTCCAATACTGACGGATGACTTTAGTTTAAAAGACATAGCCTAGCGGTTAGGCAGACGTCCCGACGCGAAGATATAGGAATTGTGGAGGCACCGCTCACGAGCCTCGGTTGACATGCACGTATATCAGGGACACTTGAATATGTACACGATCCGACTCGAGTGGTGATGGCAGATTCTCTATCACGAGGCTTGGCTGAAATGCATGTATTTTGGGGACGCCTGGAATATGTGTACGATCCAACTAAGTGATACGTTGAATCAAGTGAGACTAGAGGAACGAAAAAGTGTCAAGAATTTAGAAATAGAGTTTCAAAGAAATGTGATGGTAGTGCAAGCGTGGCTCGAATTGAGGAAAATGCATAAGAGAAATATGTGCGAGAAACGTAGGGTGATAAATCAAGTTATAAGTCGATAAGTATACTTAGTTTCGAGGACGAAACTTTTTCTGAGTGGTATATGATGTAGTGCCCCGTCCCGCTCAGTCAATCGGAGGAATCGGAATGCCGACGGCGTTCGGACTTAGCCTTGCAACGGCTGCTCAGAGACATCGCTCGGTCGAGGCGACCGCTCGCTCAGGTGGGGTAGTTTCGGTGAACTCGCCTCATCTTAGCCTTCACATAATAAATCGTATGTTTTCAACTTGCACAAGTAGGCTTGATAATAAAAGAGACGAATCTCTCGAAAATCCGAATCAAATCCCTATGATTTACCATCCGACCTCGGAACTACTCCTTCTCTAGCTGGCTATGAGACCCCAGCTAAGCCATCTCTTTCAAGAAAATTCGATCCGGCTCCACCTACTATGGTATTCCTCTGCCAAGCAATAAAATCCTACCGGATAGCAAATCCATATTTGGATAGAATGCCATGCAAATCTCCCACTCCAGCCCGGCCATACAGATAGGGAAGCGCCCTCCCCCAGCAGGATGAAAGGTGTATGAACTGGTCTCTTCGCGGTCTTGCTTCTTTGCTTACTTAGCTGTGCTCTCTTGCTTCCCTGAGACCCGATCCAACAACCCGAGCTTATGCCGATTCTTAGCTAATGGAATAATTTCGACGTGTCGAATTGAGTTAGAATATGGAAAGGTCCAACTGTCGGCTTAGAGTTAGTGCACGGCATGCTTTGAAAATGACACTCGATCCTTCGTCCCGTGGCTTGGAAGAAGAAAAGTTGGTTGAGTAGGCGAAGTTATGAACGTAGCCTAAGTCATAGGCGTCACCCGCGTGAATGCTTGATAAAGCATGCACGATCCATTGTCCAAGGCTTGGCATAGCCTTTGCCCGCCTATTGGTTAAGCTGCATAACACAGCTTGTGCCATAAGTCTAAGCAACCAAATAACTTGTTTGTTCAAGCCGGACACATGCATGGCACGTTCCATCAAGGCAAAGCTTGACGCAGCCTTTGCTCGTCAAGTTGTTGCAAAGTTAAGTTAGACAAGTTATGTTAGGCTATCGGAGTATTAGCAAGTACGGTCTTACGAGTTCTACGGCTGGATATAACCACATAGTCTTACGGTCTCAAGGCCCGTCATATAGAGTATAACTTGGACGGTGGTGTCGCATAGAGTTCAAGTTGGTTTAAGACACGATGTCACGGACTTAGTGTTTTAAGGCACGGGTTACGGTTGATTCATTGAGTTTGGAAAAAGGGGCTTCAAATAGTTGTTCCTGAGTTGAATGAAATGATAGGGCAAGAAAGAAGAATGCTCACGACTATGGGTCGTCGAGGCGGTCCCAGATGTGAGAAGTATTGAACTAGGCCCTGAAAGAGATGGTAACACTAGAGGTGGAATGACTGTGTGAGACGTCAATTTGAGTCGAGTCTTGCATGGTCATGGACAACTTGTCGACAAGGTGGGTTTGTCTCTTGAACGGCAACCCGGGTGGCCCACGGGACCGTAAGATAGAAGACAAAGTAAGCAGTGCTGGATGACCGCACAGGTTAGTGCAGAGAGTTCCAGCGGAGCTCGCTACTCGCGCTGGCAAGTGCGGCCGCCTAACTAGCTATGGAGTCCAATATGGCTCTGGGAGTCAGTGACCAATTCATACAGATGAGTCGGCATGGCGGCAACCTGCATGTGTGCCTTTGAATTGAGTTGAGTTGAATGTGTGTGTACAGTTAGAATACAATGTTGGGCCTAAGATTTGGCTGCAATGTAGGCAACGTGCTTCGGCATGAGATGTAGCGTCAAGTCTTAAGTTGTCGGCATATAAGTTGCATAAGTTGGATTTGAATCGTCTTGAGTTTAAGTCAGGAAACGCCGTAGGGCAAAGTCGGTCGAGTGACACTTAGCCCACAAGTCTTGATTGGGTCAGTTGGTGATCAAAGTAGCAAGGGCCGCAAGGCGACGATATGTTTAAGTCACACTGAGTTGCGAGGCACGGCACGATGGATTTGTAGCACGGTCACAAAGAAATTGGGTACTATCGCGTAGTTCGCGTCTCTGATTTTGGGCCGTAAGAAAAACACGACTTGATAGTTTAACGTTGTTGTTGCAAGCACAGAATGGTCTAGAGACACAAAATAGGCCAAGGCGTCTATCCTAAAACTGATCCTAAGACAAGAGTAGAAAGACAATCAAAAGGGTTATGTTGCACAAAGTAAATGAACGTGTCGATTTTGTATGGGTGGGCGAGGAGCTCATTCCACCAGTACAGTTGAGTACTGACACCCACATAGTTTTCTTGTACAGGCACAGGTAGAAGCTCGTGGTACGGAGCTCGCTTGGATGCGTCGAGGCACGGAGTTCCTTGGCGATTCGTAGCGTGCGGCCGCGTGGAGTCAAGACTTATACGGGACATAATGTATGGACGTCGTCTTCCGAAGCATCCGCTGGCTCAAGACTTGTATTGAGAGATGAGAGAGAGCTGAGTGACTAGTAATGTGAGAAAAGTGAGCTTGAGTGACTTGTAATCTTGACCTTGCGCCCTTTGTAACCTTTGTTTCAATATCAATAAAGAGTTTCTTTTGAATAACTTGTGTTTTGCTTCAAATTTCGCTATTATTATTCAATGTCTCTGCTTGGGACTTCTGTGCGACGACCCCGTCGCAGCCGCTGAAATCGGTCGTTATGGAACCCGCCTTGCACGAGCGCAATCTAGGCTCGTGCGGCATCACGCCTTAGCGAGGACGATCGCTCCTACGGGAGCGGGACGTGACACTGGTTTGGGCTATATTTAACACAAAGTGCACTATTTATTAACACCTTGCTGTGTCCAACTTGCGTCCGACACGGGGACGCGATCGTGCCTCCCGGCGAAACTCGCTGTGTCTGATACATGTCCGACACCGACAAGGGCACGGAAACAAAAGGAGAACAGCGAGGGGGAGGAGGAGGAGAAAAGGGAGGTTACCTCGATCGCCGGCGTCCTCGGAAAGGGCCAGAGCGATGACGGCCTTGAGGTCGTAAGTGGGGTGCGAAGGAGGCTTCACCGCCATCGATCCCGCCGACGAAGAAATTAGGGTTCTCGTTCCCGCAGCTGACGTCGCCACAATTCTCCGCCTGCAAAAAAATAAAATTCCCATAACTATCCAATTAGCATGAGAGAGCGAGAGGGACATACGTGTCCGACACGGAGAGGGAGAGAGTGTGTGTGTGGACCTTGTTGAGGAGAAGGAGGAGGAGGAGGAGAGAGAAAGGGGTTGGAGGAGAGAGGAGGAGGAGATTGATATTCCAAACATCGCCTCTTCGAGAAGAGAAATTGAGGGAGCAAAGCAGAGTTATACTTCTTCTTCTTCTTCTTTTTTTTCTTTTTTCTTTTTTGGCTTAATTGCACTTTGATACCCTCAACTATTTCAGTTTTTCAACTTAATACCCTAAACTTTTTTACTCAACAACTCGATACCCTCAACTATTTTATTTTTTCAACTTAATACCTAAAACACAAAAAATTCCAAAAATGCCCCTGGCTTTCTCTCTCCCATGCAACCCCCTCCCCCCCCCCCTCCCATTCCGGTGACCACCTCCCCCCCCCTCCCTCTCCGGCGACCACCTCCCCCCCTCCCTCTCCGGCGATGGTGGAGTCGGGAAAGGAGAGGAGGGCAGCGAGAGAGGGAGGGGGGAGGGGGTGCGGGTTGCCGGAGGGTGCAGGGGAGCGGGGGGGAGGGGGAGGGTGCAGGCGAGGCGGCGGAGGGGGAGGGTGCAGGCGAGGCGGGGCGGGGGGGGGGGGGGGGGGGGGGGTGTGGCGGAGGGGAGAGGGGAGGGGGGCTGGAGTAGAAGGGGGGGGTGAGTGGTAGTTTTAAAATTTGGGTAAGGGCATTATTGTCCAAAAAATTATCTGGGTATCAAGTTGTTACAAAAAAAAGTTTAGGGTATCAACTTGAAAAAGCGTAATAGTTGAGGGTATCAAGTAGCAATTAAGCCTTTTTTTTTTTTTAAGAAAATGATATTTGGCCCGCAGCTGGGATGACTATGCTGGTCTCCATCCTCGTGATGGCCAGCTATTGGCCCTCCTGTTAGTAGGGGCCCACCGTGGGCCGGGGACGGCCAATGGCAGCGGACAACGTAGCAGCCTTTCTTTTTTTATGGGTCCGCATTTTTTGAAATATTATGGTAAAAGTGGGTCAAATAGTGTATCGGAATTCGATATGGTAGTCTCAATATCCTTCTTTTTCTATAAATCCTAAATTATTTTGAGATTGCTTAGTTATATTTAAAAAGTCAAGGCCTTCGTTAAGGGACATTACAAATTTTGCAGTCCTGAGAGCATCCACAGTGGCAACGCTCCAAATCATATTTCAAATTACTTCAAATCATACTCCAAAATTTAATTTTGAAGTATTTTCTTCATGTTGGTACACAATGGTATACTCCAAACTAACACTCCAAATTGACAAGTGGCAACATCCCATCTTTTTTCTCCTTATTTTTTCTTCATAATTGGCAAGTGGCAACACTCCAAAAAAAAAAGAATAAAGGAGAAAAGTAAATATGGTGGGTCCCAAGTAACTATAGCTCCACTAGTGGACTCTCCAAATTTGAAGAGTCTCTTGGATTTCTATTCTTTTTCAAGTGTGGACAAGAGTCCATTGTAGCCCTCAAGTGCTACAAAATTTGGCTAAAGGCCAAATATAACACTTGAAAAGAGTCCCACTGTGGATGCTCTGAACTATCATACAATTTTGATTATGCACAGAACTATAAACAACAAAATAGTAATAATTTTTAATAATAACTTGTTGATCTTCTAGCGTTGTGAAGAGGAGCTCAGCACAAACTATACATAGTTATTTGCTCCCGGAACCATATGAGTTTATGGCTGGACCTGTGGATCAAGCATTCTAGGTAGTCTACTCGATAGGGAAGGAAGGTCGACATACGAGCTCATGGGTTCATCGGAGAATGTTAGATGTCTTATTCAGGAAAGGAGAGTGGTACATATGTGATCACTTGATTGAGCCCAACCCTTTCAATGGATATTTGCGACGTGGAGATTGATAGGGAGCATGAGGAGGATTATTGGGTTTGGAAGGTTATGGAGAAAGGCTAGTTTTCTTTTTAAACTGTCTTGAATGAAATTAGGCCTACATTTTCAATTGTAGAGTGATATATATGACATGGTGTGGGTCAAAGGGAGCGGCGGTGAAGACTTTTTTATGCTTATACAAAATGGTGAGAAACATGTTGCTCGCTAGAGAGAGACTTATCATGTTCGGGATATTCTGCACGACTCAGAATTGCAGACAGTGTGACTGCATAAACGAATCCAGGGACCGCCTCTTCTTCAACTATGCTTATGTATGGGATATTTGAAATACTCAACGGATCAAATTAGGCCTTTACCAACCCCACCAACAGAGACCCGGAAGCGGTCATGGATGTCAAAGTGCAAAGGGCAAAGGGGCAGCTCTCTTGTAATTTTGGCCCTCTGATTAATAAACTTTTTAGTTAAAAAAAATAACAAAATAACAAATATAAAGTTATCAACTATGCTAGTTGTTTTGAAATTATTTTGGTGATGTCTACCATTATGTTGCATCTGGCATGACAAATTTTAACAAAAAAATGTTAATATTAATGATAATTTTAATATTAATGTTACTACTAATTTTAATTTTAATGTTAATGTTAATTTTAATATTTATGTTAATTTAATAGTGATGTTAATTTTAATATTAAATTTTATCATATTAATTCTTATGTTATATATCATATAATGGAGGGTAAAGTGCATTTAAATCCTCCTTAGATTTGACAAAAATGCAATTAAAGACTCATAGTTTGAAAGGAATCATGTTTTTTATATTTTTGCTCAATTCAGCCCTCCGTTGTTAACAACCGTTAAAAATCGTTTAAAAAGACAATTTTGTCCCTCCCCTCTCCCCTCCCTCTCTCTCCGGTGGTGCGTCGGGGGGCGAGGACTGGTCGGCGGAGGGACTAGCCGGCGGAGAGAGGAAGGAGGGGGGTCGGGGGGCGAGGGCTAGCCAGCGGAGGGAGGGGGTGTCACGCCCCAGAACCAGAATACTGGAGAGCGGGGGCATACATAGCCAGCTACGTATATTGAAATAGAATACATCTCAACTATACGGTCACGGCTGTCTAGATATGAGGATTTACTACAAGCCAACGGTCTCTTATGGTCAAGCCTATTGTCTCAATCTCAAGCAAGTAATATGATCACAAGATATTTGACCACCAAATATACAATAAAAGGCGTCCCAAATATTACATATCAGCTGATCATGAAGCTAGTCGTACAAAATACTGGGACTAGCAAGAGTTAAGTCATACATGATCAACCCTAGGATTTGTTAATCATGTTTACAGCCCGTAGGCAGACAGTAAGTAAAGTGCATCGAGCTAACAGGTGCCCGTCGGCTAAACGTCTCAAAAGAATAACTTTACAATAGAGTGAGCGAAACAAAATAGAAAACCCACTCGTAGTCCGGGTTCCTTCTAGTCGCCACCATCGGACTGGAGGTTCGGAAGATCCTCGGGAGCTGCTCCGAAATCTGGCCACACAAAACCAGCTGGGTCAAACCCCAGAAAGAGCAAGTGCCACAAAGGAGGCCACGAAATAAGAACAAAAGCCAGCATATCAGAACATAAGAAAAGAAATGGAAGAAGGTACAAGTAAATAAAGAGTGCAACAGGACAATAAACGACTAGTAACGTAGGACCATTTCGGGAGCCAGGTTACAACCCTTAAACCAGACAAGGACCGAGGTTGTAACCATTCGCCTGAACAGCACTCTGTCTCTACACATTTATTGTTAGAGATAAGTAAAACAAGTATGTACAAGAGTAGCCAGGTACATAGACTAGACAAGACTTAGACAAGGCTGGACTCCATCCATTCACAAGCGGCCAAGCAATTACTACGGCTTACTACTTAACTAACTAGGGTTATCACAAGCCTTAATTACTAACAAGAAGCAAGTGAAAAATTTCCAGTCCCAAGCCCTGCAGACCATCTAGTTATCCTTCCGCGGGTTGAGAGTATGGTTGGGTACATCGCCCCGGAGACGATATACCCTTAGGTGACTTAGAGGGTGCAACACATGACAGTGCACTGGAAATGTGCTCTACTCGTCGGCAAGCTACAAGTCCAATTAAGAGCGCCCAGATAACGAGATTGCCTGTGACTGGAAATTCTCCATGAACTATAGTTTGATCTAGTCATTAGCCTAATCCATATTCAGTATGAATCCCTGACCGTAGAAACCAGGGAGTCACGTCCTAGACATGATGCAAGACAAGACAAGTGGATTGCACAAGCAAGCAAGCAGGAACACCCACGGTGTCAAGTTGATTATACGAGTCAAGTTAGCCGTCGCAACAGCATCAAGATAAATCATGTCAGGGTACTTGTCAGGAGTGCGCCACGACGGGCCACTATCATGTCAGGTTGGTCATGTCAGGAGTGCACCACTACGGGTCACTGTCGTGTTATGCTAGTTCCTTGTCATACCATATGTCACGCCCCGATCCCGGAGGATCGAAAACTAGCCACTGGGCGTGATGCCGTACAAGTCTAGATTGCACTTGTACAAGGCAAAACCATTACAGTTCCTGGTAATTCTCAGAAAACATCGACAATGCAGCGGAACCAAGCAGATAAATTGAAGTCACACAATTTATATAGAAATGTATCTCTTTATTGATAATCAAAATGGATTACAAGACTTGCAGCAGAATACAGAGTTTACAACTGTTTACAAGACTTTTGAATAGCCAACTGAATGTATACACTTGCCCTTTAGGCTACAAATGAATATACCGACTTCTTTACAATAAACTTGCCAATATGGCTACAATCTTACTGGTATAACTGAGTTCTCATGTTCCATACATTATGTCCCGTATAGCAGAAGACATCGTCTTGCAAGAAGAGCTTCGCACACCCATCCGATTCATCGATGCCAAGCACTGATTCACAGGATTTTCTCCAAGCAAACACCTGTAATATTGCCCACAACGTGGGTCAGTACATCATCAATGTACTGGCGAGCGGTGCTGGCCCAACTCACCTAAGAAGACAACACTAAGTAATCATGTTACAGAACATTATTAACAGTGGTCTTTCTTGTTGCCTTAGGGTCAATTTCATGTTATAGCCGACAAGAAGTAAAGCATGCAAATCTCATAGCCAACATAATTTAAAGTATACTGTTATCACCCTTTGGTGATTCTTACCCACGGTCGTGTAGCCATCCCTGTACATTTATAATACTTACTCTGCCTGCACAAGACATTGTTAGAAACAATATCATGATTCAATATGAATATCACCGTTTAGGTGATTCTTACCAACAGCCGACATCCTTCCCTGTATTTGAGTAATAACTTACTCTGCCTGCATAAGACATCATTAGCACCTGACCTATCTATATGAAGGTCACTGGCGACACGCCATCCTGGACCGTCTTACAGGTATACAGCGCCCTTGCCAGTACAGGTAGCTAGCCCCACTGCAAGTCCTGTATACCGTGCTACTACTTCAGCACTGCCACTACTTCGGCAGTGGTTTCCCCTAGGACGAACCGGGTTCCATGGCCCAGGAATACCGTTCGAGAAAACACCTTGTCGACAAGTTGTCCATGACCATGCAACTATATGCAACTTATCTAAGAAGAAAACATATAATGCATGATAAGGAAAACTAAGCAAAACCATCATTCTCATTCGTATTGCCATCTTGCCATCTAGCCATCTTGCCTTGAGCCAATGCTCACATTATCATCTGTCCAATCCAGGGTCTTGGCGTAATCAATATTCTACATCGGCGACAGGATAATAGAATGTTGTTATCCAATGCCTTGCCACATCTTTGATACCAAACATCTTTCCAACCAAACTCAATGTACTCACCGCCCAATTCCTGGGACTTAGCATCTGTTTAGCATTCATTCGTTCGAATGCAATTCAAGCATACTCACTACCCAGTTCTTGGGTCTTAACATCTGTATTGCCATCTATTCATTGAGCCAACGCTCGATATACTCACCGCCCAAGTATTTGGGACTTTGCCTTCACCTGTCATGTAATTCATCGCAACATTGTACAAGCATACAATTCATTTAGCCACAACAGTTTACGTTCAGGTGATTATTATCTTTCATTATCTTTCCAAATTCCATGCAAGGTGTTATTGAGCAATTCAACAAGAAACATAGCATACTATCCTTATTTTAAGCGTGAAGCTAAAGGATCTTTGAAGGGTTCAACACTACTCACATTCATAGGACGAATCCCGCCACGATCGCATAGACTTCCAAGCAATCCTTCGCATAATCCCAAGTCCAACAAGGCTTCATCGAACCAACCATCCATCATAAGGCATCTTGCGGGTCGGGGCGCTACAATATATACCATCCAGAAAAAGTTTCGTCCTCGAAACTTAAAACAAAACTCATCCCCAAAACTTCAACCAAGCTTTCATGAAACTTCTCTACAATCAACTTGCACCATCTAATATTTCTTCGCAATCTCTCGATTGATTTCAAGTAATGTACCGTCTCGTTACAGCATCCCAATTGATTCAACATAGTTTACTATCTTTGATCTTTCCTCCGACACTCATGCAAATCCTTAGCACATGATAATCCTCTCCGTGGCTTCGTTTGAATTCAGTATACCACTTAGTTGGAATCATACACATATTTTAGGCGTCCCCGAAATACATGCACTTCAGCCAAGTTCAGTGATAGAGAAAGCGAACGAGCTACGGTGTACCTTCCTTTTCGAACATCATTAATTGTCTTTGAATATCTCATATAATCCCACTTGTTCATTCAATAGTCAACAAACTAATAACACAATAGATGTTGCTAATTCAAATCAAGACATTTTCCTCAACCGATCCAACATTTTCTAAAGTATTCGGACTTAGATATGTCAAGTACTCCTTTCAAGTTCATTGTCATCCATGCCACCAAAGTTGATAAATCCTATTGCCACATTTTATTTCGATACCCCGATTCTCATCGGTCAAATCTTGTACTCATCATCGTTCGCATCCACACACATTGTTTGTAACTTGTAAATTTTCCAATCATGATCCATCTTCTAAATCGTACCATCCTTCAAATTGTACCACAATTTCTATCTAGCAATATTTCTTGTTGTACTCCAACATTATAACATCAAATTTCCTAAATATTCATTCCATTCCGAAGCCTACCTTCCAACACATCTTACTCATCCAACTATACTCACGCAACATCAATAGGGACATCCTACGGTTTTTCAATAGTCAACTTAGCATACAAATCAAGTCTCTACGGTCAGCTAATCTAAGCTAAACCAGGCATTCAGCTAACCCATATGAGATGAGTAGCTATCAGGGACATACTTATCTCTTATCTTAGAGGCAACCAATTCTCAACATAGGGCAACTCTATGGTCTGACCAACTTAGGGACATGGGACGCCATCCCAATCTTATGAACTTATACCCAACACGGACAACTGAAGAACATAGCCAACCAATCTGAGACTTAAGCAAGCAACCAACAATCTAGGCAACAAACCGACACTCTAGGCAACCAGCCAACAATCTAAGCAACCAACCGACAATCTAGGCAACTAGCCAACAATCTAGGCAACCAACCGACAATCTAGGCAACTAGCCAACAATCTAGGCAACCAACCGACAATCTAGGGTCAAGTCTTTCTACCCGTACTCATACTCGAGTCATACCCACGAAGTCTCATTCTAGACTTACCCGCAACCGACCAAATCTATCCGACAATTCTATCCAACAATTCTATCCCACAATTCTATGGGTCAATCTCGAAGCTATCATATAAAACTCCTCAATAGAATATTCAACTTTCAATTTCCATTTGCATAGACATAGCATCTGTTCGATCCAACTTTTATCCTCATATCGTACTCAAATTGTCTATTCAATCGGGTCAACTATTTCGAGTCATCATCCGACATTGCTATCTCAATAGTTTATCACTTATGATCTCTTTCCTACGGTCTCTTCGTGATATATTCGTTTCCCACATTTTTAGATCATCGATAGGGTCTGTACTCTCTTATCCAACAAAATAAGGCAACTACACAATCATATTTCTTCCGAGGCATCATTTATAAATTTTCTAGCACCAACACGGTCATCTCTTAGCAATTCACGTTAACCACCAATATTAGTTTTGCATCACCTCCTTGTGATCTCATAAGAAGATTTACTATTCATGCACCAATCCAAATCTCTATAGCACCAATCATCTAGCATTCGTATATCGGTCATCTTAGTGGACATAACATAACTCATTAGCTAAGTCATAATCCAACAATTCTATATTCTACCAAACTTGCTATTTATGCGACAACAACATCCACCAACAGGGTCTATTACATATCGCTGCACCTCGATACTTATTTGTATTCCAGCTATTCGACTCTCGTAAGGAACATCTACTCTTTCGTACATCAAGGGACAAGTACCCATTCTCTATGCCTCAAAATAGTCAAGGGTCATAACTTGTTAATTCGGGACATCAATTTCTCCCAAGCACACTGCACCACGTGCTAAGATCATCTATTCCACAAGCCCATTCTCTAACTTTTCGGTCATCGATGCAACTCTCTGCATCTTCTAAATCATTCGCAACATCCCGATAAGCGTCTAACATTACCATCAGTTCTATCGATATCCACATGCAATTTCTTTAACTCAATTCCAACATCGTTCAATATTCGGTCCATAGTTGTTCTCGCAAAATCTTTCAATAGCAACACCACACTATCATTACCAAGCCTACAATCCTTCTACCCAACTGATTCAAGTACTCGCCTGAATCTGAAATTCTTTTCTTTCCCAACCAAGGCATCATTTCATATTCTCAATTCTCTTATTACCCAACTTAATGCTAACCGACAAGGTCTAGCGATGGTTCACCCGAACACATCAAAATCTCGCAATGGGTCATCCAAACTTAATCATCAAGGGACATTCCTAGCCGACATGTACCAATCGTAAGCTCAGCTACGATTCGATACCACCCAATACCTTATAGGTAAACCAAACACAAAATCATAAACACATCAAGGGTCAAGGGACATCTTATCACGACGAGGGTATATGCAATATACCACTCAGAGCTCAAGCCATTCCCAACACAATATTCCCTCGCATCAAACCAACGTCCAACATGGACAATCCATCCTGCAGTGGTTATGCTGACCACAAATATCGACTCAAGATTCTGTCGATTCCCATTCACTGAAATCCATGCACATTCCGTTCCAACATACCAAGCCATCACCCACGGTCGATTGCTGCATAACAATCGACTCAAAGAATCTTATGTCACGCCCCGATCTCGGAGGATCGAAAACTAGCCACTGGGCGTGATGCCGTATAAGTCTAGATTGCACTTGTACAAGGCAAAACCATTACAGTTCCTGGTAATTCTCAGAAAACATCGACAATGCAGCGGAACCAAGTAGATAAATTGAAGTCACACAATTTATATAGAAATGTATCTCTTTATTGATAATCAAAATGGATTACAAGACTTGCAGCAGAATACAGAGTTTACAACTGTTTACAAGACTTTTGAATAGTCAACTGAATGTATACACTTGCCCTTTAGGCTACAAATGAATATACTGACTTCTTTACAATGAACTTGCCAATATGGCTACAATCTCACTGGTATAACTGAGTTCCCATGTTCCATACATTATGTCCCGTATAGCAGAAGACATCGTCTTGCAAGAAGAGCTTCTGCACACCCATCCGATTCATCGATGCCAAGCACTGATTCACAGGATTTTTCCCAAACAAACACCTGTAATATTGCCCACAACGTGGGTCAGTACATCATCAATGTACTGGCGAGCGGTGCTGGCCCAACTCACCTAAGAAGACAACACTAAGTAATCATGTTACAGAACATTATTAACAGTGGTCTTTCTTGTTGCCTTAGGGTCAATTTCATGTTATAGCCGACAAGAAGTAAAGCATGCAAATCTCATAGCCAACATAATTTAAAGTATACTGTTATCACCCTTTGGTGATTCTTACCCACGGTCGTGTAGCCATCCCTGTACATTTATAATACTTACTCTGCCTGTACAAGACATTGTTAGAAACAATATCATGATTCAATATGAATATCACCGTTCAGGTGATTCTTACCAACAGCCGACATCCTTCCCTGTATTTGAGTAATAACTTACTCTGCCTGCATAAGACATCATTAGCACCTGACCTATCTATATGAAGGTCACTGGCGACACGCCATCCTGGACCGTCTTACAGGTATACAGCGCCCTTGCCAGTACAGGTAGCTAGCCCCACTGCAAGTCCTGTATACCGTGCTACTACTTCAGCACTGCCACTACTTCGGCATTGGTTTCCCCTAGGACAAACCGGGTTCCATGGCCCAGGAATACCGTTCGAGAAAACACCTTGTCGACAAGTTGTCCATGACCATGCAACTATATGCAACTTATCTAAGAAGAAAACATATAATGCATGATAAGGAAAACTAAGCAAAACCATCATTCTCATTCGTATTGCCATCTTGCCATCTAGCCATCTTGCCTTGAGCCAATGCTCACATTATCATCTGCCCAATCCAGGGTCTTGGCGTAATCAACATTCTACATCGGCGACAGGATAATAGAATGTTGTTACCCAATGCCTTGCCACATCTTTGATACCAAACATCTTTCCAACCAAACTCAATGTACTCACCGCCCAATTCCTGGGACTTAGCATCTGTTTAGCATTCATTCGTTCGAATGCAATTCAAGCATACTCACTGCCCAGTTCTTGGGTCTTAACATCTGTATTGCCATCTATTCATTGAGCCAACGCTCGATATACTCACCGCCCAAGTATTTGGGACTTTGCCTTCACCTGTCATGTAATTCATCGCAATATTGTACAAGCATACAATTCATTTAGCCACAACAGTTTATGTTCAGGTGATTATTATCTTTCATTATCTTTCCAAATTCCATGCAAGGTGTTATTGAGCAATTCAACA
The DNA here is from genome assembly GCA_029216955.1 of Iris pallida. Classification (NCBI taxonomy): domain Eukaryota; kingdom Viridiplantae; phylum Streptophyta; class Magnoliopsida; order Asparagales; family Iridaceae; genus Iris; species Iris pallida. Next base: position 1,118,027 of record JANAVB010031614.1, on the reverse strand, counting down.
AGAAACATAGCATACTATCCTTATTTTAAGCGTGAAGCTAAAGGATCTTTGAAGGGTTCAACACTACTCACATTCATAGGACGAATTCCGCCACGATCGCATAGACTTCCAAGCGATCCTTCGCATAATCCCAAGTTCAACAAGGCTTCATCGAACCAACCATCCATCATAAGGCATCTTGTGGGTCGGGGTGCTACACCATGCCATGTACAATAGTCATTCCAAACATATTAAGTAAAATCAAGTTCAGGACAAAAGGCGTAAGGATATAAAATGGGCGTAAAATATCTAATAAAATAACAATATACAGGGCTATAGAAGAGCCAAGCTTAAGGAAAAATAAAACCAAATCTCCATGATTGGACAGATTGCGCAAGGGTCCCTGGGGTCGGGTTGCGCAGGAGTCAAGTGCGCCAGGGGGCCAACTGCGCAGGAGTGAGCTGCGCAGAAGTCGGCTCGCGCTGAGCTGGTTGGCGCAGGGGTCAGATTGCGCATGAGTCAAGTGCGCCAGGGGATGGCGTATGGGTCAGATTGCGCATGAGTGAAGTGCGCGGAAGGGATGAAGCATGGGTCAGATTGCGCATGAGTGGACTGCGCATGAGCAGACTGCGCAAGAGTCCCTACGCGCTGGAGTTGAGCGCAATTCACCATGGGGCAAGCTGCGCGGTCGGCGCTGCGCTAAAGAGCGCAGGCCGAGAGGAGGATGCGCAGTCCAGCACTGCGCTAAAGAGCGCAGGCTGCAGTCTGCTACTCCAGGCCGAGAGGAACTCTTCAAGAATCACCAAAGTTCAAATCTTCATATCTTGGTCAAATCAAAACCAAATATAGATTTTCAAAGGTCTAACTTGAGTAAAATTGAATTCTCTTCCACATGGAAGCATCAAAATCCACAAAAATCCAACCAAAATAGATCAAAATCATGTAAATCCGAAAATAGTTAAAACCTAGATCTAGAACAATGGAGACTCCAAATCACAAAATGTCAAGCACTAATGTTGATCACCATGGCCTAATCTAGCTAATGAATAAATAAAATATGGTTCTCATGTGGTGGCAAGGTGCACTTGCCTATGGGTGGAGTATTGTGTAGAGGAAGGAAGAAGAAGAAGAAGAAATTAATGGAGGGAAGTAATGAGGAGAGAGAGTGTTAGGTGGGGATAATAAAGAGGGTGGGTTGTGGTGGAATGAGGGTTGAACATAGGCTAAGGTGTTCCAATGCATGTTAAACCAAACCAAACAAAATCAAACCAATTCTCCTCCACAAAATAAACCAAGCCAGGTAAAATCCAATTACGAGAACCAAAATCTGCAAGTCAAGCCAATTACAAGTACATGCCAAAATTCGAGAAAATAAATACAGGTCTGAAATACATGCAAGCTTGACAAAATACGTATTCAGAATATGGGTATTACATGGGGGGCGGGGGCTGGTCGGCGGAGGAAGGAGGGAGGGGCCGGTCGGGGGCGGGTGTCACGCCCCGACTCGCCGAATCGGTCGCCATCGCCTTGACTCGATATAAATCAATTCCCACGGGTCGGGACGTGATGCCGTGCAAGTCTGAATGGACTTGCACAAGACAATGTGTAATTGGAAATTCCTTTTTGACTCGACGCGTTGAAATTAAACAGTGCAGAGAGTTGAAAACATAGCATAGGAAGAAACTTAGCTTTTCATTCATAAACTTGCAAAATATGTGCAAGGTCATTTTTATATTACATATGCCGTTGCGGCTACATCTTTGAAACACAAAAGAAAACTATCGACAAGCTCGCCTTGAAATAATCCTCGGCGTTCCATACATTCATGTCCCTTTATACATTTGAACAAAAGCCTTCGGTCTGAATTGGGCATCAAAATACTTTAAAATAGGAGAGCTTCGTGCCGCCTCCCGTTCTTCAGCTCCAGCTTAGTCTCGAGCTCCCGCAGCACGCTCGTTACCTGCGGAGTTGGGGGTTAGCACACTTGCTAGTGGATGGGACGAACCCACTCGTCTAAACCGACACTGCTTATTAAGGATTCAGGCATACGAAGTGATCTTTCTATTTAGAACTATATGAGTTGCAGTTCATATCGAAGGCACATTTTAAACGATAACAACATAACCCATTTAAAGGCATTCTTACTACGACCGTGCTTCTTTCCTGCACAGAATATACATGATACTTACCACCTGCACAAGACAATAGGTGAGCATGCAGTCTATCCTATATGCGGTCATTGGTGATATCGACACCATGAAGGACGATTACGTAGCCTTGCGACGCGCCCTCCAGTCCAGGTAGCGAGCCTAACTGGAGGTCTCGCAATGCCTCGCGCCGAAGCACGATTTTCATAATTTCCTCCTAGGCCGATTCGGTCCCAGGGCCCCGGGTACCGTCTCGAGGAAAGCTCACCTTGTGCACAAGTCGTCCTTGACCATGCGAATGTATGAACAGTTTAATATGTATGAAGTAAATTGCATAGCGTAACCATTATTGAATCTCATAATCATTCCTACTCGCGCAAGGGTCCTTTCCCCCGAAATCGTACGTTCTGATTTAGTATCCCGTAGGTACCAAATTCTCCGAGGCATGATGTACCGCCACCAAGGTTTTCATAGTTATGTTTTGCATGGCATGAAATATATTCTATCTCTTTCTTAGAACTTTATCTTTTCTCTACTTAGTGTGAACTTATCGATTCAGAGTTAACTTTTCTAGATTAATATATTATCCCGAGCTCTTGATCTTAGTGGCAAGCATACATCCCGTAAGCATCATCGATTTGAACGTTGAACTTTAAGAATTTAGTTGGCGGGAAGGAGTAGAAAAGAAGGGGCCGAAGAACCACCCACCTAAGGAGATTGCGCCGAGAGTAGAAGAACGCTTCACGACGGTCAAGCGTCAGTTACACGAACTCCTGCAATGGCACGAGCATCGGATTAGAATCCTTCCTTCAATCCTTCCTTCGAAATTCCCAAAGGCGCATTCAAAAATTGACGCGAAAGCACACTATCAAATCCACGCAACAATTCGTTCAGAAAGTCAAGAAAACCAATAAAACCAACGGCAGAGGGGTTGCGTCGCTCCCTTTAGAGTTCCTTCGCCAAGACGCCGCCTACCGCATCTAGGACTTATTCCTACAGTAGTCGATCCATTAGTTGGAACGATACTCATATCACTCGTCCAAATCGATTTTATTGATGCCATGGTTTTTGTATACCAAACTCGTCGCCGAGTCAGACTAGCCATCTATGTTCCCGACCATGTCTGACTTGGCACGAGCCTATTACATAGTGCTTCGTCCCAACGGGAGCGGGGCACTACAGCGGGTTGGCGGAGAGAGAAATGGGGGGGGGGGGTCGGGGGGCGGGACTAGCCGACGGTGGGAATGGGAGGGGAGTGGTGTGTGGGGGAGGGGGGCTGGTAGGGAAGGGGGAAGGGTAGTTTTTTTTTTTTTTTAATAAAAAAACGTCATTAACGACTATTTCTAACGGCTAATAGACGGTAGGGGCATTTTTGCTCACGCAGACAATCTAAGGAGGTGTAGAGTCTGTAGACTGCTTAAATTTTCTACAAGGTCTTATTTTGCTAACGAGGTAAATCTAAGGAGAGTTTAAATGCACTTTATCCTATAATGGAAGATGACATTACCTTAAAAAATAGGGGGAGAAATAACATTTTTTTAGAGGTATTCCATAACAACCTTATCATTCTTTATTTATTCTTATTGGGCTTGATACAATGATATTCTTCTTGGCTTGATACAATGATAAAGTCCCGTGCCTATCGCCTCTCAAAAGAGATTAAAAAAATGAAGCATTAGTCAAATGAGATCAATTGCACTCTTCCTCCCCGCAGCTGCAATAGCATAGTAAACAGCATCATGATAATCATCTTCACCACCACGGCCACCATCTACATGCCCATCTCCACCATCGACGTAGCCATTCCTAGATGCGCCAGACCCGTCACCGTTGGCGCCACCGACACCATATCCGTTCCGGTCACCGGAACCACCTCCATAGCCTCCATTACCATAGCTTGCTTGTGCGCCTTGACCTCTTCCAGTACCGCCATAGCCATTCCAATCGCCAGGAGGACCACCACCATTCGGACCATTCCAAGCAGCTGGACCGCCGCCGCGGCCTTCGCCTCCGCCAGCACCACCATAGCCATTCCAAGCAGCTGGACCACCACCCCTGCCTCTACCACCTCCATTCCAGTCACTATATCCGTCTCCACCTGTGCCGGATTGATTCATCCCGTTCCATGCACCGCTACTATAGCTCGTCCCTCCTCCATTCACTTCCGACGCAGGCCCACCGTCGCCGCCTACGTATCCGGGCACGAACCTGCTCCCGATGCGCTGCGTCGCGGTGCTGACCAGCCCCTGCACCATCTGCCTCACCATCCACCCGCCCCTCCCGCTCCCCATCCTCCCGAGCCCTCTCGCTCTCCCTCCGCTCGCGCTTCGGCCCATTTGCCTCGCCGCAGGCGTGGGGGGGTCCCCGTTCCCCTGCCGGCCCCCGCACTCGAGGTGCGCGTCGAACTCGCACGGCGCGCACCGGTAGAGCCACTGGCTGGAGCCGAGGCCGCCGCAGACGTCGCACGAGAACCCCGTGTTCCCGTAGGGCGGCGCGAAGGCGAGGGCGAGCGGGTGGGGGTGGAGGGCGGCGTCGGGGAGGACTGAGAGGGGCATGGAGGCGCAGAGGGTGTGGATGTCGATGCCGCAGGCACCGCAGTGGTAGGAGAAGCCCGTGCCGGGGCTGGCGCAGGCGACGCAGTCGAAGGAGCCGTCCGGGTAGGCGGGGACGGAGAGGAGGGAGAGGGGGTGGGCCTGGTGGGAGGCGTGGTGGATGAGGGGGGGCATCTGGGAGCACTGGACGTGGAGGACGTAGCTGCATGGGCTGCATGCGTAGCCGTAGCCGCCTCGGGCTGGGATCCTGCAGTTGGCGCACGATGTTGGCGGCGCTAGCGACTGCTGCTGGTGGTCGAGCGACGAGAGTCGCAGCGGGTGGGGGTGGCTGAAGTGCTGGATGATAGGCTCATTGCTCAGCCTCCCCATCTTCTCGATCTGTACTCTCTCCCTCTCTCTTTTCTCACTATATATGTGGAGAAAGAGGAGACTTTGGAGAGCTAAATATGAAGTCAATGAAGGAGAGAGAGAATTGAGAAGAAAGAGACGCGTGTGTTATATTAAGGTTTTTTTTTTTCTTGTTTGATGAGCTTTGCACGTTAGGTAAGGTTAGGTTGTTGCTTAGACTAGCTAAGTACAATTCCAAGTACAATTCCAAGGGGTTTGTTGAATGTAATATAAATTCAAATAAAAAAAAAAAAAAAAATGAAACCCGCAATATTATGAGTAAGTTCACTGGACTCGTACACGTTATCTCGAGTGAATATTTGTGTAGATGCGACCGGTTCGTGAACGTGCTTCGACTCGGACACGAGATCAGAAAAGTTACCTCGTCTTGTGCGTGCGGTCGAACAGATGCGACCGGCCCGTGGACATCCCCTTATCTCGTACACGATCGAAATGGTGCAAGTACTGACAGAGGTGCAATGATAATGATGAAATATCGTGATGACATGCTGCTGTCCCACCCACGATCCCACAACATCATATGTCTAATGAACGTGACACAATCTAAGTCTGCACGGAGAAAAAGAATATATATATATATATATATATATATATATATATATATATATATATATATATATATATATATATATCACGCAAATGATCTCTAGTCTAGTGGTTAAGAGAGATGCATGCGGCCCAAGTGGTCTGGAGTTCGAGTCACAGTGGAGACGAGTTCGCCATAAGTACCCACTACTTCAAAAAAAAAAAAAAAAAAAAAAAAAATATATATATATATATATATATATATATATATATATATATATAATATAAAGTTTATGCAGATTGACTTGTACTGGATAAGTTATTCAGCACCACGTGGTTGAGGTGAGCCATGAGTTCCCTATATTGATACATAATTTTTTTTATTTTTTTTCTAATTTATTTTTACATAAAATTTATCACGTATTATTATACTATTGGAAGGAGTTTATGGCTCACCACTATCATGTGGTGTTCCCAACTCACTTAATAATTTCTTCTTGTAGGGATAATTGGCCTGAGTATTGTTAGCTGCTGCTCCTATGGTTGAGCAAAAGCTCAAGGTTCCTAAGCTTTAGTCCCATATTGGCTAGTAGGATTCTCTCCACTTTGTATATATTACCTTTTCTCCTTTTGCTTCATTAAAAGTTGTGTGTGGGAGCTCCATGGGCCACACGCGCGCGCCGCCGTCTCCGCCCGGCCCGGCTCGGTTCGGTTCGGCGCGCGTAACGGGTGCGGATACGTGCCCATATCTGCGGGCGCCGAATGCCGATTCGATTTTCTCTTCGGGTTCGGGCTAAGACCCTAAAACCTTTTAGCTCCTCTTTACAATTTTCTGACCGTTACCATTCTTTAATTTTTGTAACGTTTGACACAATTATATTGTCCAGGTTCATTGAACCTCATGTTACACATTTGTTTTATTGTGTAACGTTTGTAACATTTTTTTTATTGTCCTTTAATTTTCTGTCCGTTGGAGAGTACCAAACATCCTATATATTGAGATCCTTCTCATTCTTTCTTTTACACAAAAAAATTTCGAACCTCTCTCTAAGAAAATTTCTCTTCCGAAACTACACTGTTCTTCGTTGTTGCTCTGGGCAGAGCTAAGTCGGGGTCACTCTCTCGGAGTCGTGTGCGGCAACGAAATTCCGGTGGAGCGGGAATTTTACCACTAGGGACGTTCGGATTCAGTCTGCACATAGACCCGAGCTAACTCTTAGGGCAGTGCTACGTGCACGACTTCCCTGGAGGCCGGTAACAATTTAATTAATTTTTTTATTGCAAATTTAAACCAAAGTATTATTGAAGAATTTCCAACAATCTAAGAGTTATTTCGAATATATAAATATATTTTGGTTACTGTTAATTTTGCCTCTAATAATATATATATATATATATATATATATATATATATATATATATATATATATATATATATATATATATATATATATATATATATATATATATATATATTCTGTTACTGCAAAACAAATAGACAGACAATTTGTTTTTGTCTAATTTGCTCACTGTCAAATCGGCTATATCTAAGTTAGCATATTAGCTTAATTACTGTCATATCTTTATTTTTTAAGCATTTTTACAAGTTTTCCTCTGTGGGATATTTTTCCTCTAAGTAAGCATATTAGCTTATTAGCCTATTAGCTTATTTGCATATTAGCTCATTGTCACTATCAAAACACTACATCTAAGTAAGCATATTAGCTTATTTGCCTCTGTGGGATATTTTCCTAGATTGCACAAGTCTTTCTTCACAAGTTTGCCACAATATTAAAATTTACAAGTTTGTTACAAGTTGTCCAATTTTTGATACAAGTTGATATATTTGCCTACAGTATAATTTTTTGTTTGTTCAGAATTAAAATTTATTAGCAATTTTATTAGCAATTGTTCAGAATTAAATTTCTTTAACAATTGTTAGTACATCTTGACATTATTAGTTGATTATTCTCTTTTACTCAATATTTTTATTTAGGCTAAATAAAATATTAATTGATTTAGTTAAATTCCTATAAATTTTTAAAGTTCTAAAGTTAAGATTTGTTTGGGAACAAGCCGAAAGGGCCATTCTGTCAACAAGGCGAAAAATCGTCTATGCGACCGGTACTTAAGTGTTCCTAGTGAACCTCCGTTTGCTGGGATCCGGCCCCTACAGCTAACCCAATCTTATCAAAACTTGAAAAACTAAATTTTTTAAGGTAGATTACTAAAATCATTTTAATTGTTAATTTTAGCTTAAAACCATCTTATTGAGTAAATAAATTTTTTCAGTCCTTAGAAATATGACTTCCAAGGAAGAGACTTTCTCTGCAAAGCCTGCAAAATTCAATGGCACCTACTTCAAAAGGTGGCAGAGCCAGATGAAATTTTGGCTTACCACCTTAGGTCTGATTTCTGCCATTGATGGGTCCACACCCATCTCAAATGATTCTGATGAGACTGAGTCTGACGTAGGGGTTTCCAAGTCCTCCTATTCTTCTAAACCCAAGACCCCTAAGGAAATAGACTACCATTGCTTCCACAGAATCTTAAGCGCTATGTCTGAGTCTCTCTACGATATATTCTTTGAATATAAAAGCGCTAAAGAACTCTGTGATGCTTTGGAAGATGAGTATGGTTGTGATGATGCTGGAATTGATAGATTCAATTCCACCACATTCAACCAATATGTCCTGATAGATAACAAACCTATCAATGACCAAATCCATGAGTTCCAAGAACACCTTAGGCAGGTTCAAGCCAAGGGAACTTTCTTTTCTACTGAGCACAAAATAGGATGCTTGATAGATAAACTCCCTCCTTCCTGGTCTAAAGTGGCAAAGGACCTACTACATCTACAAGGATCTATTACATACCCTCAAGCTCTACAGAGAATTAGAACAGAAAAGCAATATAGGTCCAAGACCAAAGCTAGGTCTAATGCCACAACTAGGGTAAACCTTGTAGAAAGCCATATAAAACCTAAGTCAAACAACCATCTCAAATCCAAGAAAAACTCCTTCAAAAAGAAGCAGAGTTTTCAACCTCCTCACCAAAACCATCATCACCAAAACCATCACCACAAAAACCCTCACCCCAAAAACCTAGAGACTTTGGTCAGACTCAGGATCAAAGAAGATTTTGTTTTGTGTGTGGTAGAACCAACCATACAGCCATCAACTGCTTCCAAAGGAAGAAAGAACCTATCCAAAACTCCTTCAAAGGAAAAGGCAAGCCAGAGGCTAACATGATTCTGAATTGGTCTTCCAGCTCCTTCAGGTCTGTAAGCTTTCAACCTGTAGTAAACATGTCTTTCCATTCTGATGATTGGTGGTTGGATTCTGGAGCTAATGTTCACGTTTCATTTGATCGCTCCTATTTTTCAACCTATCAGAAATCTGGTGGAGGAGGCGTGACTCGAGGAGATGGCTCAACGGCACAAGTTATGGGAAGAGGAAGAATAGATCTGAAGATGACATCAGAAAAAATTCTACCTCTCCATGATGTGCTTCATGTGCCATCTGTCAGAAGAAACCTTGTTAGTGGATCCCTCCTTGTAGCCTCAGGGTACAAAATTATAATGGAGGCAAATAAAGTAGTTTTTTCTAAGAATGATCTATTTATGGGTAAAAGATTTGTGAAAGATGGACTCTTTATTTTAAGTACCATGAATAAAATTTCAAATCCTCCTTTTATTGCAAATGTTGAATCTTCAAATGTTTGGCATGGTAGACTAGGTCATGTGAACTTAGGATCTATCAAAAGGATGATGAACTTAGATCTTATCCCTAAGACTCCTATAGATGATGAACACAAATGTGAGATTTGTGTTCAAGCCAAACACACTAGATTGCCTTTCAAATCTGTCTATAGGGATTCTGAACTCCTAGAACTTATCTATAGTGATATTTGTAATTCTAATAGGGTTTTGACCCGAGGCGGTAGGAAATACTTTGTTACTTTTATAGATGACCATTCAAAGTATTGTTACACCTACCTCCTTAAGACCAAAGATGAAGTTCTAGACAGATTCAAGGTCTATAAATCCGAAGCTGAGAACCAGCTAGATAGAAAGATTAAGATCCTTAGATCTGATCGTGGTGGAGAGTATACCTCAAATGAAATGACTAACTTCTGTGAAGAGCACGGAATTATTCATGAGGTAAATGCTCCTTATTCACCACAATCCAATGGAGTTGCTGAAAGGAAGAATCGCACTCTGTTAGATATGGTTAATGTCATGCTTCTCAGCTCAGGTGCCCTTGATAATCTTTGGGGAGAAGCCTTATTGTCAGCCTGTTATATTCTTAATAGGATACCCAGTAAGACTAATAATAAGACACCATATGAGTTATGGAAAGGTCGAACCCCTGGGATTAATTATCTTAAAGTTTGGGAATGTCTAGCTAAAGTAGGAATTCCTGAACCCAAAAAGAGGAAGATAGGACCTAAGACTGTAGATGCTGTATTCATAGGATATGCCCTAGATAGTAATGCCAATAGATTTCTTGTAACCCATTCTGAAGTAAATAAAATCTTTAATAACACAATTATTGAAGCTAGAGATGCAGTTTACTTTGAGAACATTTTTCCCTTCGAGGATAGAACCCCTTCATCTTCCTCTAACCCTTCTCTCATTCCATCTACTAGTTCTCATGATCCAGTACCCAGTTCTCAACCTGAACAAGTCAGAGAACCTAGAAGGAGTAAAAGAGAAAGGATTGAAATACTACTAAAATCTGTCAAATCAGCGACGTCTCAGGACGTCGCTAAATAGGGAAAATACGTCGCTAATATAGATTAGCGACGTATTTAGTGACATTTGTACGTAGTCGCGATTAACCTAGTCGCTAAACAATAAAATGTTACAATACGTCGCTATTGCGACGACACTCAGCGACGCGGACACGTCGCTAATTCAGTGACTACCAGCGACGTAAAACGTCATCATTTACCGACGCAACCTAGTGACGTTGAGCGACTTGACATACATCGATGCTGACCTGGCTTGAGAGCCAAATGGCGACGTTCTGCGACTTTGCTATGTCGCTATAGTACCGACATATAGCGACGTCCTACGTAGCGACGTCCTACGTAGCGACGTTTAGTGACGATCAGCGACGGTATTCATCACAGTTAGCGACGTGCCTTATATTTACTTAGCGACGTTACCTTCGTCGCTGGACGTCGCTGAGAGTCGCTGAACGTCGCTAATATTGAAAAAAAAATTTTTTTTTACAGCATTTGCAGCATCCCCTACACCATTTGTTACAACAACGACGGTGTGTATCACGAACACAGTATCAAACAACACATATACACACAATCACGAACACGTTTGAAACACAATCTCATCAATCAACACAGATATATGAAAATTTGTAACAACAATGTTAAATAATGGTCCACATAAGAATAATGTATGTATAACCACATAAAAGACCCAACAATGGGCCATCACACAACAATATATATGTCGACTACGGCTGATCAGGAGGAGCATCACCGCTCCTGGAAAGAAGGTAAGCATACTGCTCCGGTGTAAGAACCACCGACGACGATGAAGGAGGAGACAATGCAACCGCTGGAGAAGGAGGCAGTGTAACCGCTGGAGATGGGTGCGTCCGTGTCTCCTCTAGGGCTCGCAGTCTGGCGCTGCATTGCTCCATGCAAGCCGCTATCCTAGTAACGGTGTCGTGAGTGGACTCATGTGTCCCCTGTTCGTGCTGCACGGTGCGCTCGAGCTCGTCAAAGCGTGCGGTGACCGACGCAGCGTCCCCTTGCGCCTGAGACCCTGGCTGCTCAGCAATCCTCCTCAGCATATCGTCGCACAGCTCAACAATCTGGCGGACAATGGTCTTCTCGACTCGGGACGACTCGGCCTGTGACGGCTGTGAATGCGCACTGGAAGAGGGAGCCCTGGATGTCTGCGTCGCAACAAATGCGCCGTAGGACCCCGTATCGTAGTACGTACCCCTCTGAAGACCACCAACATCGGTCTTCCAGAGCTCGTCCTCCGACTGAGGCGGAGAGGGCTGCGATGTACCAACCCCTCCCTCTGCCTGTGCACTAGCACTCGCACGCTCATCATGTAGCCTAACATACTCTTTCTAGAAATCATTGTGCATCTATATACATCAGTACTTACCTTAATTAGCCTAATAAATGTCTAAAATATTTAATTATTATTAAGTATATGGTTATCTGTATATTCTTCAAGTTGTGTTAAAAATTAACAAAATCTAAATTAGTACTTACATAGCTCTGAGTAGCCCGGTCGTCGATGAGCTTCCCGTCCTTCCGATGGGTGGCCAGGAAGACGGTCACCATGTTTGCGTCCTCACCCCTCTTCACCTGCGTGTTTGTTATATTTTATTCTTTAGTAAAATAGAAAATTATATACTCCTACTATCAATAAAATCTTATATTTTATAATAAATTATATACCAGACGACGGAAATGCTCCGTCATAGGAATCGATCCACCACACCACTTTCCGGCCATCGTCCTAGCCGCCTTCGCCTTCTCCGACCGCTCTCTGTACCCGGGCTCCTCAAATCGAGCCCTCATCGTGGTCCACTGGTCAGGTGTGATCCAATCAGCAATCGGCTTTTCGGAGCGCTGACGAGCTTTCTGATCGTCAATTGCATCACGGATCAACTTGGCGGCGACGGCAGAAAACTGCCTCTCAATCTGCTCGGCCCGGTATGGTGGATAAAAATAAGTCCTCTACAAGAATTATAAATTAAAATAATAAGTTCTAAAAAATGCTTAAAATTATATTAATCATACTAAATTAACTATCTTTAGTTACCTTGAAGTGGGCAAACCAGAATGCCTTCCTCACTTCCGAGGCATCCGAGTAGTTGATCCACGGACCCCCATAGTTGGACCTTAGAAAGGAGTCCAACGCTCTCTGTACCGACGAGGGACGATATCTGTATACAACGATAACCGACATATTAATGAATATATATAGATATACAGACATGCATAATATATATATATATATATATATATATATATATATATATATATATATATATATATATATATATATATATTCATTTAACTTACTTCGTAGGACCGTCGGCCCAAATCTTCATCCTCGTCTCGTCCTGAGGTGCGCATGGAGGGTCGCTCTGGTATGGATCCGCCCGGGCGGGAGTAGGGACTACCTCCTCCACCTGCTCCCCACCCGCCATGCTGCTGTCAGCGGTAGGAAGGCTAGGGGAAGTAGTATGATCAGCAAACCTGGAACTGCTCGTCGCAGGTGCACTGCCACCCGGACCTGAGACCGTATGGTACAATGGAGTGCTCGGGTCAGACGATGGTCCAGAGCCATCCTCTGGTAACGGAGCTCTCTGCCCACCTAAGGACACGGCTCGTCCTAGCCTATCTCCGTGTCGTCCTGAGGTGCCTCCGCGTCGTCCTGCCATGCTGATAATAACATTGGAGTTCACAATTTAAGACTACAGAAATATGAATACATCAAAATCACAGTTTATGATTAAAAATATAAATAAATACAATGACAGTTTAGAAATATCTGCATACATTGGAATTCATAATTTAAGTTTTCAAAAATGATCATAGTTCATAATTTAAGATTACAGAAATATGAATACATCAAAATCACAGTTTCTCAATTATCCTCTGAAAATTCATCTTCTTCGTTTGCCTCCTCCTCCTCATTCTCTTCCTCTTCCTCCTCATCGTCACTAGCATCTCTTTCGTCTTCCCCTTCGGATACTTGTACCTCTTCTACACAAGTAGATATTGAATGGGGAACTTCTGCTGAGTCGACATCAACTGTATTTGGTACAAGAGGCAGCTCATCCTCCTGATAAGCCACTTCGTCGACGTCGTAGGTATTTCTGGCTTTAGTCTTGCATACTGCCCACCAGTCGTACCTCGTTGTTCCCCGTCTAGGATATGTTGTAAAATATACGAGTTGAGCTTGACTTGCTAGGATAAATGGTTGGTAACCTTGGTATCGACGACGGTAGTTAATATCCACAAGACCATGCTTGTCAATTTTCCATCCTTGATCTTGTATGGGATCGAACCAATCAACTTTGAACAACACGATCTTGGTAGGCTCTATGCCATAGTTGTACGCCAATTCCACGATCTCCCGTAAGACGCCATAGAAATCATTGCCTGGAGTGACATCTTTGTAGTTTATAGATTTGATACACAAGCAACTATTTTTTGTGGAATCAAGATCCAGGAAGCTATCTCTGATGAGAGCATTTGTTGACTTGAACTTAAACCCATTCACGCAATAACTTGGCCATATTTTGACGGCATAAATTGGTCCCTTGGCAAGAGTTCTAATAGATTCATTCTCAAGGATGACGTCCGGACGATCGACCTAAACACGAAAAGATAAAAAATTAAGTTTAATGTTAAGTTATTTCTTGTGCAGTTGTGAATGGAGGAAGATTCTAACTAGCTTCTTACGTACATATGCAGTCAACCAAGACGGGAAATGAAGTCTCATTTCTTCTTCTACTTCTTCATCTGCAATGTATGGTATACTTGACCTCACCTCATCATTAAATTTGCTGAAAACCAATAAATATTGGGATATACTCGTTAAATTATAATAACGTAATCAACAAATAGATGACTTGAACGTTGAAGATTTTCACTTACCACTCTAGCTTTTCCACTTCATCCTCCTCGCAGTTGAGTAATATATATAACTGGACAGCCTTTAGTTTCTCATCATTCAAATATCTCTTTTTTAGTTTTCTAGAAGGCTTTCCAAGAGCATTGAAGACTTTCAATAATGCATCATTATATTCTATATCTCCATCGTCGTTCCTCGGAGCTCTTGTTCTATTTGTAGCAATATGAGGCTTGAAATACATTGAACAAAAGTTTGTAATCTCCTCAAGGACATAGACTTCACAAATAGAACCCTCGACTCGTGCCTTATTTTTCACCTTCCTCTTCAGGTGGTTTAGATGGCGCTCGAACGGGTACATCCACCGATAACCGACGGGCCCACCAATACGTGCCTCATATGAAAGATGAATTGGCAAATGCTGTATAGAGTCGAAGAATCCATGAGGGAACACCCTCTCAAGCTTACACAATGTTACTGTAATGTCCTTCTCCTGTTTTTCAAGCCGATCGATGAGCAACTTAGTAGAACAAAGATCTCTGAAGAATATGCTAAGCTCTGTCAATGGATCCCAAACGACATGAGGTAAGAATTCCCGAAATGCAATCGGGATTAACCTCTCCATAAAAACGTGACAGTCGTGGCTCTTCATACCCTGTAGTTTGTTCTCCTTTGGGTCAACACATCTTCTCAAATTCGATACGTACCCGTTTGGAAATTTTAGGTCCTGGATCCACCTACAAAGTTTACATTTGTCCTCCTTATCCAGTGAGAAAATGGCCCTGGGCTGCTTATACTTCCCACTGCCTTCCTTTATCAAATGCAACTCTGGACGTCTGCATATTTCTTCTAAGTCCAACCTGGCCTTGGGATTGTCTTTCGTCTTCCCCTTTACGTCCATCACAGTATTTATTATATTGTCAAATACATTCTTCTCGATATGCATGACATCCAGGTTATGTCTGAGCAGATGGTTACTCCAATATGGTAGGTCCCAGAATATATTCCTCTTCGTCCAGTTGTGAGCACGGCCAAATCCATCACACTTGTACCCCGTTGTAGGCTCTTCAATAGCACTTGACAATTCTTTAAGTTCTTTCCATATCGTGTCCCCGGACCACCGTGGCGGTGGACTGGACTTCTCTACCACGCCAGCACGAAAAGCATTCATGTTCCTCCGGTACAGATGATCCTTTGGCAGGAACTGTCGATGACAATCAAAGAAGCACGGTTTTTCTTCGTGTTTCAAACGGAAAGCCTTAGTGCGATCCATGCAATACGGACATACGAAACGACCATGGGTGCTCCAACCCGATAACATTCTATAGGCCGGGAAATCATTGATGGTCCACATTAGTGCGGCCGTCATCTGAAAGTTCTGCTTTCTGGAAACATCATATGTGGTTGCACCTACTTCCCACAACTGATTCAGCTGATCTACCAAGGGCTGTATGTACACATCGATGTTCCTCTTCGGGTTCTTCGGACCTGGAATAATCACAGTTAGGAACATGTAAGGAGTCTTCATACACATCTAAGGCGACAAGTTGTATGGAGTAACAATCCCTGGCCAATAAGAATACTGTGAGCCCGAAAGTCCAAATGGGGTAAAACCGTCGGAGGAAAGCCCCAATCTAACATTACGCGGCTCCGAAGCAAAATCGGGATACACTCGATCAAAGTGCTTCCATGCTTCCCCGTCGGTGGATGATCTAGTACTCCATCTATTTGTTCCCGCTTGTGCCAACTCATATTATCAGCTATCTCCTTTGCCATTAACAACCTCTGCAACCGCGGCGTCAAAGGCAAATAGTGCATCGAATCTGTTGGCTTGCGTGCACTAGAAGTCCTTGTTGTACTAGTTGCCTTGAAGCGATCGGCACCACAAAATCTGCAGGCGTCTTCATCCTTGTCGTCCTTATAGTACAACATGCATCCGTTGCGACATGCATCAATTTTTTCATACCCCATCCAGAGCGATTTCACCATTCTCTTGGATTGGTAGAAGTCTTTAGGTAACTTGCCACCCTCCGGCAATATATCTTTAATTAACTCCAGGATTCGGTTGTAGCATTCTTGAGACATGTTAAAATCTGATTTTATGCCCAACAATCTTGTAATCACCTCCAACGGTGAATGGTCATCACAACCAGGATATAAAGGAGTCCTTGCATTCTCCAGCAACTCCATAAACTTTGCAGCATTGGCATTCGTTGCCTCCTCAGCTGCATATTGATTGTTCGGATCAAAACTAGGTCCCGCAGCATCGAAAACCATGTTCGTCCACCCTTGGTCGTAATCAGCATGCTCGTGGACATCTACATAAGGCTCCACATAAGGCTCCGGCTCGGAGGCTAAAGGCACAAGTTCTCCGTGTGCGGTCCACTGATAATAATTTGGCATGAAACCTCTCGAATACAAATGATATATCACATCCACTTCCGAATGATTTTTCAAGTTGCGACATCTCATACATGGACACTTAATTTTTGTACGGTCCATGTACTGAGGGAACGCCTTGGCAAACTGCAGGAACTGTTGCACACCCTGTATAAATTCATCCCGCATACCGCACATGTCATTAGGATGACGATTGTACATCCACAAACGGTTCCGCAGATAGTAATTCATATCCATTTTAAGATAATTCTGCAAAGATTGACACAGATAATAATTCATCAGGATGACGATTGTATATCCATAACCGGTTCTGCAGATAGTAATTCATATCCATTTTAAGATAATTACTGCAGAAAGTGAAGACCGACATGAACTGACGTACGAAAGTGACGATTATACGACCATAAGTTTTATGTTCTTCAACGATATATTTCACATGTATAATTGCCAAGTGTGGGGACGAATGGCTCAGAACACAACCCAAAATTCATTCTAGCATACATTAGTTTGAATCATCTATGTTCTGTACATATGGTGTAGTATATGTTCTTATCGAATCTAGTATCTGAAGGATGTAACAGAATCAAGATGAACCCACATAATGTAATACTAAGACATTATCTACTACTAAAAAATGTAGTGATAGGTTGTCGTATCATCATTGCCGAGGGATGGAGGTCGGAGGATAGTCAACTTTATCTACGGCTACATAGTTTCTGCCTCGCCAGTCGAATGGCTGCAGGGACTATGTCCTGATCACGATGTCGTACCATAGATTAATGCAAATTCCTTATAGCAAATGTCATACATAGATTTATGTCTCGCCAGTCGAATGGCAGATAATTATACAAATCAAACTAGTCTTAAATACTGGTACCAACTGCCTGAACATGACAGTCCCTAATTTGTACTGGTTTTATCCTACCTCTGAGTTTCACACATATTAAAAAGAAAGGCATTTATTGTTAACAAGATAACCTGTCATGAATTGAACAACAGGCAGACTTAGATTTAGGATTTAAAATATGGTATTCAGGTCAACTTAATTCAGTCAAAGGGTACTGAACAGAAAGTCTAATTAAGACTTTCAAATAAGCAGGCAGCCTGGACTGCTGTTCAGAACTTGGCAGGCAAAATCCCATACCATCTGATGAAAAACCTATACACACCCTTGCCCAAACCATTTGTTTCAGTAGGTAAAACATTCCAGGTTACTTAAGTAACCTGTCGTGCAACATTTGGTGTCAACAACATTCCTTGTTAATTGTAACATGCATACTATCATATCCCAACTCTGCCAAAACCTGACCAAAATATCCTACACTAATCATTCCATATTTCAGTAATGTCAGTGAGCTAAATCATACTCAACTGTCGAGAATACTTAGGAGAAAACTCATTCACAGGATTAGTATCCATCCTTCGTAACATAGCTGAAATTTTATAGGGCTCGATAATAATTATTAATCAATTTATTCATCATTTCAAAACCCTGAAAATGCCCAAAAAACTCCCAGTATCAGTAAATAGGGCTCGAACCCTAAATTAGAATTTGAATCCAAGCAAAACATCAAATTGACAGTTGATATGCCCAAAAACTCCCAGTATCAGTATATAGGTGTCACCCTGTGAGTCTCGTATCCACACAGTAGGACACGACGTGTCCAAACCAACAAAATAGGTGTCACACGAACTAGAAGCGAGTCCACGCTCTTGTGTCCTCCACAGCGAGTCCACTGTGAGTCTCGTGTCCCCCGCAGCGAGTCCACGCTCTCGTGGACACGAACTAGAAGCGAGAGAGACAGCTAGAAGACGAGGAGAAAATAGAAAGCGGGGGCAGGGGAGAGTTACCTGAGGAGGAGCTACCTGAGGAAGGAGGAGGAGGAGAAGGAGGAGGGAGATCGCCGAAGGAGCGCCACGGAGGAGGAGGCCGGAGGAGGGAAATCGCCGGAGGAGCATCGCGGAGGAGGAGTGCGCGAAAAATTGGGGGGGAAGAATTTGTGAATGAACGAAAAAGAAACCCTCGTCGCCTATATCAAACATTTAGCGACGTCCTTCGTTGCCGTCGCTAAACGTCGCTGATATTTAATAAACGGCAACGCTACTTAAAATGCGTCGCTACACGTCGCTATATCAGCGATGTGTACCGATGAACTTGTGACGCAGCTTCCCATTTAAAAAATTGTAGCCGCTAGACGTCGCTATTAGTCGCTGTTGGCGATGAACAGCGACGTCTTAGGTAAATGTCGCTAAACCCCCAAATATTAGCGACGTTTTATCTTGGAGTCGCTAAATACGTCGCTGATATGACTTATTTTGTAGTAAAAAGAATTTAGGAGAAGGATTCTTCATATTTTTGATAGAGGGTGATCCCTCAACTTATGAAGAAGCCATATCCTCTCCTGATGCCCCTTTCTGGAAAGAAGCTATTAACAATGAGTACAACTCCATCGTGGAGAACAATACTTGATTTTTAGCAGACCTTCCTTTAGGCAGCAAACCTATAGGTTGTAAGTGGATCTTTAAGAAGAAACTTAGAGCCGATGGTACCATAGAGAAATATAAGGCTAGATTAGTAGCCAAATATTATACCCAGAAAAAGGGATTAGATTACTTTGATACCTATTCTCCTGTTGCTAGGATTTCTTCTATTAGAACCCTCCTAGCCTTAGCTTCCATTCATGACTTGCTGATCCATCAAATGGATGTAAAGACAGCATTTCTAAATGGAAATTTAGAGGAAGAAATATATATGGAGCAACCTGAAGGTTTTATTGCAAAAGGCCAAGAAAATAAGGTTTGCAGATTAGTAAAATCTCTTTATGGCCTAAAGCAAGCTCTCAAGCAAAGACACAACAAATTTGACAAAGTCATTATAGAATTTGGTTTTGTGCCAAATGAATATGACAAATGTTTGTATTCCAAAAATACAAATAAAAGTTGTGTTATCTTATGCTTGTATGTTGATGATATCCTTATTTTAGGATCTTCACTGGAATTGATAAATAATACTAAGAATTATTTATCTAACCAGTTTGATATGAAAGACCTAGGTGAAGCAAACCTGATCCTAGGAATGCAAGTGTCCAAATGCAAAGAGGGTTATACTCTATCTTTAGCACATTCAATTGAGAAAATGCTGAGAAAATTTGAGTATTTTGATAAGAAACCTGCCCTTACTCCTTATGATAGTAATGTTGTTCTCAAGAAGAATGAAGCACTACAAAAATTTGTCAGATTAGCGACGTTACAAAACGTCGCTAAACTCGATGAAAGCGTCGCTAAATGAATTTAGCGACGTTTTGGGCGACGTTTTGGAAACGACGAAAAAAATCGTGTCGCTAAACGAGAAAACGTCGCAAAATGTCGCTAGGACGACGCTATTAACGTCGCTAATTCGTGACGTTATTTGCGACGTTATTTGCGACGTTTGATCGTTGACGCTAATTAGCGACGTATAAGGCGACGTTATCGTGTGGTCGCCGTTTAGCGACACTGTTGCGACGTTTTGGCGATGACGAGCTGACATCAGATTATGGTGCCACGTGTTGCCATGTCAGCATTTAGCGACGCTTTTAGCGATATTTACTAACGTCGCTAAAATTTAGCGACGAATAATAACGTCGCTAACAACGTCGCTAAAGTAAAAAAAAATATGAAAAAAATAGGTTCCAGAATGCAAATGGAGCTGGAGCCTGAGCCAAAATACAGAATACAAAACACAAAATACAGAATCCAATCCCTGGGTTCGTCGACCCCCTCGGTGGAACACTCAACACCGGCACGCACAATACATTCCAGAATATACAAAAAATATAAGGAAAAAATACTATCCGCAACAAACAATGTCAATATATAATATCCTGAACAAACCAAATCAATATCCGCAAATACGTACAATCTCAATATCCTCAACGAAAAAATTGAATATCCCCAAATACGTACAAAGTGAAAAATATAGTACAGTCCAAAAATGCAAAAACAAAACTACTGATCGCCTGGAGCTGGACCCGGTGCTGGAGGAGGAGCGCCACCAGATGACTGTCGTCGCAACGTCAGGATCGTCTGATACTCCTCCGGTGATAACAGGTAGACGAGCATGTCCTTCCGTGCACCGCCGGATGTAGACGATGCTCCCGGCGTACCAGCAAACGGTCGCTCCACTGCCATCTCCTGGAAATGCTGTATCTGCTCGACCAACCGCTACGTAGCCTCCTGCGTAGCCCGAGTCATCTGTTGCAGCACCTCCGTAGTCTCCTCCAGCCTCTCAAAGCGTGAGATGAGCGCAGAATCATCTGTATGCGGCACCTCCATCCTCTGCAGCATCTCGTCACGCAGAGCTGTGATCTGCGCAAGGATGTCACTCTGCTGCTGGCGGAGCGACTCCTCAGTCTGTGCGGGGTCGGGCACACTAGTGGCGGTCGCAGAGGCCTGTGACGTAATAAAGGCACCACAGGAGCCCGTACCATAGTACGTACCCCTTTGCATGCCACCAACTGCCCTCATCCACAGATCGTTATCTTACTAAGCTGCGGCGGCCGGGGGCTGCTGGGAAGTGCTAGCACCAGCCTCCTCTGACCGTGTCGGCCCGATGTCTCTAAGTCTCAAAAACTCGGCCTAGAAATAACATCTATATGAATTTTCACATGGTCGCTAAAAATTAATACTAATGCACTAGCATTAAGCAAAACTTCTAAAACTCGACCTAGAAATAACATCTATATGAATTTTTTACGTAATTAAAAATTAATATTAATGAACTAGCATTAAGTAAAACTTACGTAGGTGTCCCGGGCCTTGTCGTCTACGAACCGCTCCTCCTTCGTGTGCGTGGCGAGGAACAAGGTCACCATATTCGGGTCTTCTCCCGATTCAACCTGTTACGAAATTATTATATAATTTGTCAGTTAAGTTGAAAGAAATATATTACTATAAAGTATTAATTATTGGTATACGACGAGATACGTACCATATGGGTGAAGAAATCCATGATGGACCTTGATCCACCACACCACTGCGACCTCGCATGTCGCGCTCTTTTAGACTTCACAGACTTCTCCTTGTAGGCTTCCTCCTCGAATCTCCTCTTCATTACCGCCCAGTCGGCGGCAGAGATCCAACCCTGAATAGGCTCTCTCCGGCGGTCGCGATCCTTTTGGTCGAGGATCGCGTCCCTAATGAGCTTGCTGGCGATGTCGAAAAATATAGCCTCGACAACAACGGCATGGTGGGGAGGGAAGAAGTAAGTCCGCTAAAAAAATCATAGAAGTACATAAGTTATAACATAATATACTAAATGTTAAAAGGAAATAAACTTTTACGTACCGAAAAGTGCTCAAACCAGAAGGCCTTCCTGTCGGCCAGGACATCCCTCCAGTTGATCCAGGGCCCCCCGTAGTTCTGTCGCAGGAATGTACCCAGCGACCGGTGTACGGAGGAGGAAACGTCGCTAAGTAAACCATACTATATCTGAAAAAACAAAAGTAAACCATACTACATCTGAAAACGTCGCTTATTAATGTCGCTAAAACAAAAGTAAACCATACTACATCTGAAAAAAACAAAAGTAAACCATACTACATCTGAAAATTAAACATATTCAATCCTCTTCTGAAAATTCATCTTGTTCTGATTCCTCTTCCTCTTTCTCTTTCTTTTCACTTCTATCAACTTTCTCTTCCTCTTCTGATACTTCTACCTCTTCCAATTGATAAAACATGTCATGAGGAACTTCCGTTGAGTCCACAGCGACAATATTTATAATAAGAGGTAGTTCGTCTTCCTGATAAGCTATCTCGTCGACATCGAAGGTATTCTGAGCTTTAGTCTTAGAGACTGCCCACCAATCTGATCTCCCGGCTCCTCGTTTTGGATAGATGGTAAAGTAAACTAGCTGAGCCTGGCTTGCTAGAACAAACGGCTCATAAGCTTGATATCGACGGCGATAATTTATGTCAACAAGACCATGTTTGTCAACTCTCCAACCTCGACCCTGGATCGGATCGAACCAGTCACATCTGAACAAGACGATCTTACAAGGTTCTATAGCATAATTGTATGTCAGTTCCACAATCTCCCGTAAGACGCCAAAGAAGTCATTGCCTAGGTCGACGTCTTTGCAGTTTGAAGATTTTATGCACAAACAACTATTCTTCGTAGAATCCAAATCCAAGAAGTCGTCTCTTATTCGAGCATTTGTTGACTTGAACCTGAAACCATTTACGCAGTAACTTGGCCAGGTCTTCACTTGATAAATTGGCCCCTTTGCTAGAGTTTTAATATACTCATTCTCAAGGATTGCCTCCAGACGATCAACCTAAATACCATAGAAACGATGCTAACTTAATTATTATGTGTAAGTATAAATGTACAGAAAAAGTAAATTGTGACTACGTCCGTACATATGCTCTCAACCAAAAAGAAAAATGAAGTCTCATTTGTCGTTCTACTTCCTCCTCGGTTGCGTACGGATTGTTGGACGTTATCTCATCCTTAAACATGCTGAAAAGCAACGAAGCATAGGTATATTAGTTATATTCAGAAGCAACGAAGCACGCAAAATAATTTTACTTACCCCTCTAGCTTGTCCACTTCTTCCTCGTCGCAGTTGAGCAATACATATAACATTGCAGCGCTAACCTCGTCGTCATTTAGATATCTTTTTCTCATTTTACCAGATGGTTTTCCGTAGGCAGTAAATACTTTCAGCTTTGCCTCAATACCAACTTCATAGTCGTCATTATTTATGGGATCCCTTGTTCTGTTTGTAGCAATATGAGGCTGAAAATACATGGAACAGAAGTTTGAAATCTCCTCAAGGACATATGCTTCATGTAACTCCTCTTCCCGGATTTTTTTTTAAAAAATAAATAAATTATTATTGTTACTTATTTGTGTTCAAATAAAATTTTCAACAAAACCTATTCTACCGCAACGACAAGTCTTGCATCCCTAATTCCC
Source organism: Iris pallida (assembly GCA_029216955.1). NCBI lineage: Eukaryota > Viridiplantae > Streptophyta > Magnoliopsida > Asparagales > Iridaceae > Iris > Iris pallida. The sequence goes on along the minus strand of JANAVB010031614.1, from coordinate 1,094,421 downwards.
AATTTCCAATTCCGAAATTCTCCCAAAACCCTAACCCTAAATTCCATATCTGTGTCCCGAGTCCGAAGACATGGACACAGTACTCCTGTCGAAACCGCTAGCACCCCACCGCGTCGCGGTCAAGACTTTGCGAGTGATATTTTCTTTTATAAAAAACTAATGTATTAAATTAAATATTTTATATATTTTGAGACTGCTAATTATTTTAATCATATTATGAAAAGGTTAGATTTTATTTTAATTTTGGTTTCACAAATGACATAGGAAGTAGTAAGTAGTTTTCCATAATAGAAAAGATGTTGTCCCTTTATTTTAATAAAGATTGGGCTTATATAAAAATATACTTTTACATTCTCTTGATAATGTAGAATTTTATTTAGATACGTATTCAAAGTTTAAACTTATAGATTTAAATTATTGATAGTATCAAATGTTATTTTTAAATTACTATTACAGTCTTTAATAAGATTGTGATTAGATCATTTTTGGCTTAAAAAGTTGTCCTATTTGAATTTATATAAATAAAACTTTTGATAATAATAGATATCGATTTTAAATTTGGCATTATTATCTATTAGTAGATTTGATTGAATTAATTGGGTTTAAAAATATTTTTCTGATTCAAATATACGTATTAAGATTATATTAAACTAGTCCTAGATATTTATTTTATAAATTTAAGGGATATGAATTAGATGTAGATCAAATATATATATACTTTGAATTTATTTTGACATTATCAAAATGTCACATTTAAATATGATGACTAGTATTGGAAAAAGATTCATAAATTAATTTAATCATATCCTTCAACTAGGTATATCCCTCGACCTATGCTCTCTGCCTCCAATTATATATATATACTCATCATCATCCGAACTCAACTCAGGCAATCGATTTCCCCACGTATAACCACATAGAAACCTCTTATCCCTATTGTGCGATTAATAAGGACTTCACCATTTCCCTTCTCTACGCCGCGTTCCCTGCATGCCACTGCTGCCATCTAGTTCAGCCTCCAGGCCAACACCACAACTGTCTTCCCTGTCCCGTCACCACCATCAGTACCACCTTCAACATCAAACTCCGATCTGATCCCCGCCTCCTGAAACCACCACCATTTTCATATCTGTGTCCTCGTGTCTGTGTTCACCACCATCAGCCTCGTATCAGCCGAGTGTCCAACTTCGGGTGTCCGTGTCCAACGTATTCCTTCGTATCCATTACATCAACGGTAGGAATCCCTCCGTATCCGACAAAGAACACATTACCAATACACAAATTTTAATTTCCTATGTCCGTATCGGCACATCCATTCTGACACGACCAAAATTAATAGAGAAAACCTAACCTAGCCTTGATCGTGCCGACTGATCGTCCGTACCTCTTTAAGCGCAACCGATCCCCTCCCGGAGTTAGCATCCCGTGGTCGCCTAGAACCCATGCTTGCCTGCTGCAGCCCCACCAACTCACCAGATCCCGGTGCTCAGATCCCGACGATCGACGAACGAGCACCGGAATCTGTCCGTCTGAACGCCGCCATCCTTCACTAGCCTCGATCTTCCATCACCGACCACTGCGAGCGCCGAGCCCTGCCACTCGGTCGCCGCGGCTCACACCGTCGGGGTTGGGATTCTCCCAGCCGAAGCCGCCGCCCTTTCGCCGCCATGGTCGCACCCGACGGCCGCCAGCGCCGCGCGACCAGTGAGCTTCTCTCCGTCGTAACGCCACGGACGTCTATGGGAGCCGAGCGTCGCCGCCTTCCTCGGCGCCAACCACCACGCTGGGACCTCCGAGGATTGACGACCGCCTCCACTGGATCACTCCGGCGACGAATTGGCGCACCTCCGGCTCATTTCCTCGAGAGTTCACCCGAACTCTCTCAAACCCCCTTTTCTCGAAGGTTGGAGAACTAGGTGAGTCTGCTTCCTCTCTCTCTTTCCAATATAAAGCTCTGGAATGGAAACGAATATAAGCTCTGGAAACAAACAGTATTGATATTTATTTATGTTATTATTATTATTATTATTATTATTATTATTATTGTTGTCTAATTATTATTATTATTGCTCTGGGAACAAACATTATATCTATCTTCATTATAAATTTCAGCATATTTGTATAGTATACTACTATTAGTGGCAAATATATGTATAATATATAGGGCAATATAGCCATATTATTATTATTAAAAGTATTGTTGTTTTATTAATTAGTAGTATTATTGTTATTTTGATAATATGTATATATAATTTTAAAACAAGGTTTAGAAGCTTAAATAGGGTATTATATTTGTTTAGGGCATCTTAAATATTTTTTGACCTAAAATACTGTCGTATTTTTATCTAGCTAAAATGTTAGCTTCGTACTAAAAGCACGATTTATATAGTTTCAGGTGATTATCTACAAATATTTTATTAATAAAATATAGTTCCAAGGTACCATAAATATTTATAGAATTAGTTATATATATTATTTATACAAATTCTTCGATCATAGATCCTCGTAACTAATCGATAATTTCCTATTTTCTTGCAACCCGAACATTACACTAGGCTAAGTGGACTATTCCAAACGCAGCGAGATTGTCGGTTTCACCAGCTAAGGACCTCAGGCAAGTGCACTTTCTGATTGCTTTCCGATTCATAGTAGTCTTTTCATTTCATGTCTATACATATATCTTGCTGCTTGTTGACACGCTCGTCACACGGAGTTGTCGGGAGGGGAAGTATCTTAGTACACATGTGAACTATCCAGAAATATCCCCAAAATGTCTATTATTGCATGATAGCAGCTGCACACGACACGTGCAGTGAGCCGAATTTACCCCCTAGTCGTTTACATGTCGAAACAAATATTTCATACCATCTAGATAGATAGATGTCTTTTATTAGTTTTTTCTTATTTATTTCTCTATCATGCTATGTCATCAGTTTTCTTACAGCTTTCATATCTCATATGCTATTTTTATGTTTTGTTAATTCTATTGTGTTTTACATTGCCGTCGGTTTGTGTACTTGTTCCAATCCTGACTGGATAACCAATATTTTTCAGGTTTAGCCGCGATCATTCTTAGCACTGGGAGACTTGGGTATGCTGAAGACGACCTAGAAATAGAAAACAGTTGTATCATTTTCATTAATTGTAAAGTCTTATATTTCCTTTAATTTTAAATGTTGTAAACGTTGTAATAAATTAGAAATGTGAATGAGCAGCAAATGTTTATTTTTGAGCATTTATTTTCTTGCGGGCTTGACAGCGTTCTACCGCCGACTCTGCGGCGTAGGCTGGCTTGGACACGTCTCGTATCCGAAAAGCGGGTGCGGGTCGTGACACTTCACAAATAGAACCCTCCACCCGTGCCTTATATTTTACCTTCCTCTTGAGGTGGTTCAACTGTCTCTCGAACGGGTATATCCAACGATAACCGACAGGTCCAACAACAAGAGCCTCATGGATAAGATGAATCGGCAAATGCTCCATTGAGTCGAAGAATAAGGAGGAAAAACTCTCCCAAGTTTACAAAGTGTTAACACAATGTCCTTCTCTTGCTTCTCTAAACGATCGACGAACAACTTGCAAGAACAAAGATCTCTGAAGAATATGCTAAGCTCTGTTAATAGATCCCAGACTACAGGCGGTAATAATTCTCGAAATGCAACAGGAATTAACCTTTCCATGAATACGTGGCAATCGTAGCTCTTCATTCCGGTCAGTTTACACTTCTTTATGTCGACACATCTTCTTAGATTGGAGACGAAACCGTCCGAAAATTTCAAGTCCTGGATCCATCTACAAAGTCTCACTTTGTCCTCCTTGTCCAGCGAGTATATTGCCTTAGGCCGCAAAAGCTTTCCCTTTCCGTTGTCTATCATGTGCAATGTAGGACGTCTGCATATTTCGGCTAAGTCCAATCTAGCCTTCTGATTGTCTTTTGTCTTTCCCTTGACGTCCATTACAGTACTAATTATGTTATCAAACACGTTCTTCTCGATATGCATGACGTCAAGGTTATGTCTAATCAGATTTGTACTCCAATATGGCAGATCCCAGAATATACTCCTTTTGGTCCAGTTATGATCTTCGTCAAATCCCTCGCAACGGCTGCTCGTTGTAGGATCTTCAATAGCACTTAGGATTTCTTTTACTTGCTCCCATGTGTCCTCTCCAGACCACATTGGCGGTGGATCGCCCTTCTCTATAGCTCCGGCACGTAATGCAGTTCTGTTCCTACGGTATGTATGGTCTTTCGGCAAGAACTGCCGGTGACAATCAAAGAAGCATGGCTTTCCTCCGTGTCTCAAACGAAAAGTCTTAGTGCGGTCCATACAATACGGACATGAAAGCCGACCATGAGTGATCCATCCAGATAATATTCCATAAGCCGAAAAGTCGTTGATTGTCCACATTAGTGCTGCCCGCATCTGAAAATTCTATTTTTTCGAAGCATCATACGTGTACGTCCCTGTTTCCTATAGCTGCTTCAGCTCATCTATCAGCGGCTGTAAGTACACGTCGATGTTCCTCTTCGAGTTATTCGGACCGAGGATGATAATAGTTAAGAACATGTAATATGTCTTCATGCGCATCCAAGACGGTAGGTTGTACGGAGTGAGGATTACCGGCCAGCATGAATATTGGGAGCCTGAAACGAATATACTACATACTACATACTACTCTGTGACTCAGGACCATTCCTATGAGTCGGGACCATTCCTACTACATACTACATACTAAAACGAATAAACTTCAAACCTAAAACGAATATACTAGAAACTAAAACGAATATACTACATACTACGGTCGTGACTCGGGACCATTCCTATGAGTATCGGGATCAAGGAAACTACGTGTTACAAATATCGGCACTATCGGTACGTGTTACAAATATCGGCACTATCGTGTTATAAATTAACCAACCAACAAAACTACATGTTACAAATATCGGCACTATCGGTACGTGGTTTCGAATCGGAGTATCACATTTTTCGGTGTCGGAAAACAAATAACTATTACTAAATTATCAGTTTTTTCAGCACTATCGGTGCCCCTGACCCAGCCCCCCCGTACCCCTCCACCCTCCCCCCCAACACCACCCCTAACCCTAACCCTATCCCTAATCCCTCCCCCACCAGTCCCCCTACCTACCCCCGTCCCTGTCACGCCCCGCTTCCGTAGGAGCGATCGTCCTCGCTAAGGCGTGATGCCGCACGGGCCTAGGTTGCGCCCGTGCAAGGCCAAGTCCAGAAACGGCCGATTTAAGCTAGGCCACCGAGTCACACAGAGTGTCCCCATTTGCAGCGGAAAGTAAATGAACACAAGTAGAAGCGAATTCAAACTCTTTTATTGATATTCAAGAAGTTTACAAGTGGCGCTAGGCCGAGTTTACAAGTCTCTCAAGCTCTCTCTCTGAAACATAAAAGGCGTGCCAAGTGGCTTACAAGATGGAATGATTCATGGCGATGTTCCGATACATTATGTCCTGTATAGGGTGCTTCAGCTTCTTGCAACGTTCCAAGGCCCCAGAGTTGGCTCCGCGCCTTAACACGTTCGATGGAAGCTCCGCACCCGCCGGCGTCTCCTGTATCCTGCAAGCAGACTGTGGGGTTATCAGTACATTGTTATGCACTGGTGGGGAGGCTAGCTCGCCCACAATGCTATCATTACCAAACACGTTCCATTTACTTTTGTGCACTATTTATCATTCATTGTCTTTCTAATTTTGCCTTAGGATCAGTTTCATGGCATATTCCATAACCTATCTCGTGTTGTCGAATTCAAGTGTCGCATTAAAGTACATGCACGACTTACCCATACTTACCGTCCGGCCTTCCCTGTCCAGAGTAAACCAAGTTAGTCAACAATTCACAAGTAGTAACTTAACGTGATTCATATAAACATTCAATGTTAGGGGCGTGTCCCTGCCTCAGGTTCTAGCACGTCGTAGGCATGTTCTAACATGTCGTAGGCATGAAAATACATGTTCTAGCACGTCGTAGGCATGTTCTAGCACGTCGTAGGCATGTTCAGAGTGTTATATTTCAGGCATGTTCAGAGTGTTATATTTCAGCATGTTCAGGACGTTACATTTCAAGCATGTCCAGGATGTTACATTTCCAGCATGTTCAGGAGGCACTTTATTTAGTTAACTTAGATTACTTATTTCAATGCAAGGACTTGCACGTGGATTGCCACCAGCATAGTCCACTTAATCTACATGTAAGGGTCGCTGGCATCACAAGCCATTTTGGACATATCATGTGGGCATTCTCACCTATCGAAGCGTGATGGCTGGTACACCTTGATAGTCTCTTGAAATGCCTGGCATTACGTCTCTTTGAGTGGCCGAGCCCCCACTCAAAGCAGCCCGTAAGCTCCATGTCCGATTTTGCCTAGGCCGGCCACGGTATTCCCCCCCCATCGCCCGTGCCGCAGAATCCTTCCTCATGACGGCCACGGTATTCCCCCCCATCGCCCGTGCCGTTTGTCCACGACCATTTCGTATTGTCTTGTCATTTTAACTTAACGGCTGTCTTTGAGCCATAATGCGTTGTCGACCAGGTTGGCGTCCGTGCAGCGCGGGTAGCGAGCCCCGTTGCACGTGCCCGTCATACCTGTCGCTAACATCTTTCATGTCTTATCTTTTATTCACTCTTTCATTTCTTTCTTTCACTTGTTCGTTCGTTCATTCATTCGTTGATTCATTCATTCATTCATTCATATATTATGCAACTCCCCGTGCGGTAGTCGCCTTGGCGACCCATCGGTCTCGAAGTCTTTCAATGTTGCTATACTCTACTCGGAACGACTATGTCGATAGTCTTTCGTTTCATTGTTGTAACCTATTCATTGTTTCATTGTTGAACACGTAAGGGACTTGAACGTAAGCTTGTGCCTTTAGCACGAGCATGGAGCGTGGTGCGAGAGTTCTCACATTTTTCTATGTTCTTTTCCATATTCTATACAAGCATGCAAGATGGGATTATTCCCTTAGCTAGGTGCGTTGAGTCATTCATTTATTAGCATGTGTGGTGTTGACGCCTAGCAATTTTAGCAATAGTGTCCGTATTATCATGTGTCTAGGCTAAGCAAAGACGGGTTCATCGGAGCCACCCACCTTAGCAATGTTCGCATCGGTCGAGCGATACTCCGAGCGTGCCTTTGAAAGTCTGAGTCTGGATTCATCTTGACGGGCCAACGTAAGCCTCGCATCGATTCTTCATCAGGTCGATGCCAACTCTTCGGGTCGACGGCTTGTTTGAGTCGTTGCACTTGCCGTTTGAATCGACGTTCCGCTAGGGCGGAGCGGGTCGTTACATAATACACCACTCAAAATAAGTCTCATCCTCGAGACTTCCTGAGTGCAGGTCATCATATCGTTCCTTAACCCATGTCGTGTATGTATCTTAGACAATTTCTATCGAATGGCTTTACCGTTCGATGGCACCGAACTATACTCGATACCTTTTCAAGTCTCGTGTCTGCATACATTTGGTCGATTTTATTGAATAACTTTTCATTCATTTTAGAGTTGATGGTACTTATTCAATTCAAGTGTTTCTTTGTCTTGGTTGCTATTTCTTCGTGTCATGGGACTGAAATGGTCGTACGAGGCACGTTGTAATTCGTCAAATGCGAGGGTCATAGGCTGAGGCAAACTCACTCTCGTTTATCTCGGTCATCGAGATGACCCAATTCGCTTCTCAAGCGTTCTTGTCCACGAAATCAGTATGATTTCTTCTTAGCGGGGTCGACCAAGTCTAAGTAATTTTCGTCTGATTCAAGACTAAGTATTGCACTATCGTCGAGTATATCTTCCTATCAATGGTTCAATTCGTTATACCAACTTTTACTTGCACGATATCGATTCCATATCATTCACTTGTTTAGGGCTAATCTCGTCGTCGTTCACGCACACTCTGCCTACACGTTTCTTTGATTTCGAGCCACGCTTGTACTAGTATCATTCCTTTCTTTTAATACGATTTCAAGTTCTCGACACTCTTCCATTCCTCAAGTCATGCTTGAACTCAACGTATCACTTGGCTGGATCGTGCACGCATTCCAGGCGTCCCCGAAATACATGCATTTAGCCAAGCCGCATGATAGAGAATTCGTCATTCTCACTCGAGTCGCATCGTGCACATACTCAGGCGTCCCTGAAATATATCCATGTCAGCCGAGTCTCAAGAGCAGGGTTTTCTATATTCGTGATTCATGCTATCCATCCATGCCAATCCTCAAGATCAATCTTTTGATTGCTAACACATGAAACAGAGGCGTCTCGCCTAACAGCTAGGCCATGTTTTCGAGGCTAAGTCAATATCAGGATTGGAATCATAGTTCCCCAACAATAACGCCAATACTGACCCCAATCCTAGGGTCAAACCAAAGTCGGTAGTACGGGATTTTCTATCCAAGCTCGCGTCACTCAGATTTCTAAACATCGAGCACGATCACCTATTCGCATCAATGCATTCGTTGCGCGTATTCGAATCCATTCAACTCACCAATTCTAACCAATTCATGTATTCGATCACGAGGTCGTCTAGCTTTGACAATGTGTTGCGCCCCAATCTTACGCGAGTCCGATTATCCACGGTGGTTCATGAATCACTATGCAACGCTCCCGCGGAATAATCATTCTCATCGGGGCGTAACTCTTGCTTGCGTCTAGACTAATTCATTCTCGATACGCGGATTGGACCTATGCAATCCTCAAGCTCAATCATCAAGTACACCAAGTCATTCTCAAGTTCACCTTCGCGTCACCACAAGTCGAAGCACACAAATTGCCACGCCATACTAGTTCAATCACCCCCGCTGTATAAATCACCATATCAGCGCTCACGCGGAATGATCGCCCAAATCGGTGCGATACATGTGCGAGGCTGGAGTTGCGCTCGCATAAGACAAGAATGTTGACGTTGGGGTTATCGTCGAAGCAATCCAAATATTTTATTTTCATCCAAGCCAAGATCTATATTCGATAGTCCGACCGTCATTCATTCAACCAGAAAATCCTCGAGCCACGTCTATATTTCCCTCGACACGTTTCAATATCCCGAGTATAGCATCCGTCAGAATAATGACATTTGCACGATCGTCATTCGCCGAGTCAGAGTACCCCCGAGTTATTGCATATCGATCTTTGATACGCCTCAATACCATCGACGATATACGTAACCTGACGATCTTCCTTTGCAACCAATTTTGAGTCGTACGACTGATGCTATTGTCCGAACTGGATATACCACAATTCTATTGGATTCAATCCAAGATCAAGTTCGATCTCTATTCCTCGAGCTAGTTTCAATATCGTTCTCCAAACTCAAGTTACATTTCATTTGACCCAATCCGAAATCACAAGTACTATCCCTTAGCTTCCTTGATCAAGACATACATCTTCATTTATCGTTTTGAGTCATTTTCTTTTGTGTTGTCCATTGACAAGTTGTCCGAACGATATCTCGTTCGGGACATTCGAAGTCACGACCAACTAAGCATGACGCGTTCTAAGGCTTTGCGCAATACCATCGCTTGCCGACATACTCGTTCTATCCGTAAATCCTTTAGTCTTGTTTGAACAATTTCTATAACGTCCATACACCACTCAGGGTTCGAGCCACTCGACTAATCGTCGACACCCATTCTTATTCTTCTCCGGACCTATCACATACACCACTCGGGTTCAAGTCATTCTATCAATCCTCAAAAGATCATTCGATTCCCAATCGACATATTCAATCGTGCGCTTGCCCATTCCTCACAGTCTAAATCAATCTTCCGTGCACGCCTAAGCGTGAACTCGATAGCGTTCCTATCAATATACACTCTAAGTGTAGCTTCGTTCCCGACCGAGCGGTACTTGATATCGCTCGCAACTCGATTGCACCAAAAGTCGAGGTGCGCGACACGCGGACTAAGTTGTGCCGCATAACCATCTCATGCGGACTATATTCTGAGTTTGCACGCTTAATTGCTAGGGTCATCGTAGGACTAGTTAGGCATGTACACGACATGTTAACTTTAGCACGTGTTTTCATTCAAGATAAGTTGACACCGTTCGGCACAAAGGCCTACCGATGCATTCGGCGATAGCCTACCAATGCGTTCAATTAAACGCCTGAACGAGCTTTTGAAAATATTAGACTTATTGTATGGAACATCCCAAGGCACAATGAGAGAGGGTGTACACTTCTTTTTCCAACAACGAGCTTTCAAAACTGAGAAATCGACGTGAAGTCCAAGGACGTAAAGCCGTGCTCTGATACCAATCTGTCACGCCCCGCTCCCGTAGGAGCGATCGTCCTTGCTAAGGCGTGATGCCGCACGGGCCTAGGTTGCGCCCGTGCAAGGCCAACTCCAGAAACGGCCGATTTGAGCTAGGCCACCGAGTCACACAGAGTTGGCTCCGTACCTTAACACGTTCGATAGAAGCTCCGTACGCGCCGGCGTCTCCTGCATCCTGCAAGCAAACTGTGGGATTATCAGTACATTGTTATGCACTGGTGGGGAGGCTAGCTCGCCCACAATTCTATCATTACCAAACACGTTCCATTTACGTTTGTGCACCATTTATCATTCATTGTCTTTCTAATCTTGCCTTAGGATCAGTTTCATGGCATATTCCATAACCTATCTCGTGTTGCCGAATTCAAGTGTCGCATGAAAATACATGCACGACTTACCCATACTTACCGTCCGGCCTTCCCTGTCCAGAGTAAACTAATTTAGTCAACAATTCACAAGTAGTAACTTAACGTGATTCATATAAACATTCAATGTTAGGGGCGTGTCCCTACCTCAGGTTCTAGCACGTCGTAGGCATGTTCTAGCATGTCGTAGGCATGAAAATACATGTTCTATCACGTCGTAGGCATGTTCTATCACGTCGTAGGCATGTTCAGAGTGTTACATTTCAGGCATGTTCAGAGTGTTACATTTCAGCATGTTCAGGACATTATATTTCAAGCATGTCCAGGATGTTACATTTCCAGCATGTTCAGGAGGCACTTCATTTAGTTAACTTAGATTACTTGTTTCAATGCAAGGACTTGCACGTAGATTGCCACCAGCATAGTCCACTTAATCTACATGTAAGGGTCGCTGGCATCACAAGCCATTTTGGACATATCACGTGGGCATTCTCACCTATTGAAGCGTGATGGCTGGTACACCTTGATAGTTATTTGCCATAAAATATAAAAGAGCAAAACAGTTTTATGGGAGGACTGGACTTTTACTTCACGTTACAAACTCGCTTGTACAAAGAAAGCCTAGGGACGAAAACCTAGGTACATCAATCTAAGTACAATTGTTTATTTTTGATTCTGGGGGGTGACGATAGAGGCTCGGGAAAGCGACGGCAGCTCTGCCTTACTCCTTAGACGATCGGACGTAGCCTTGGCTCCTGTGACGAGATGCTTGGCGTTGATAAAGAAATGCTCTTCTTGCTCTCCTCGTATTGCTCTTCTGGCTTCTCTCTCTCTGGATTGATATCTGTGGATTTTTCTCTCTGATTATTGGGGGAGCGTCTCTCTGTATGTGCGTGTATATTGCAAGGAAATGGCACCCTGCTATTTATAATAGTGGGGGGCATCATTAGGGTTTGGATGATTACCTATTCTCAAAGTGGCGGTGGCCTGGTGATTGATCAATCTGGGCCATTAGTCTTGAGTGTGAAGGATCTGGACCATTAATGTGGATTATGCCAAATCCCATCAATAATAAATGTTGATTGCAATAAATCTCCATCATGATGATCTGCTGATGTCCGCAAATCTAAATGAATCAATTTAATTCATTCTCTTGCCACGTGTCCCAAATCATTGGGATCTGACCCAAACTTTGATTATCTTTAGGACACGTGTCCAGTCATCATTGTTGAGCCGCATGAGGAGCGTTCATATTTGGGCCGCATGAAGGTCGTCATGACCGAGCCGCATGGAAGATTTTATGACCAAGCCGCATGAATAGTCTCTATACACGAACCGCATGAAGGTTGTCATGACCGAGCCGCATGAATATGTTCATGACCGAGCCGCATGGGGGTCTTCATGGCAGAGCCGCACGAGAGTCTTCATGGCCGAGCCGCATGGGTTTCTTCATGGCTGAGCCGCATGGGGGACCTTCATGGTTTGAGCCGCATAGATTTCTCTGCACTGGCCGCATGAACTCGTCTAGTCTGGCCGCATGGACCTGCCTCGAAACTTGGTAGACAGTGCCGTATTGGTGAAGATTTTCTTCATTTCCTAAAAAAATTCTGCTTTTCGTTTCAGTCATTATGACAACTTTATGTCAGGTCTGTCATCTGTCAGCTGTCAGCCGTCAGAGCATTAAATACGTCCAGACGTTGGGCACAGCTGTTTTGAATGCCACGTGGCCTCTCTCTCTGAGCCGCATTGAGTTTACTTGAACTGCCTGTGTGCTTGAGCCGCATGGGCCCTCTGAGCCGCATGAGGCTCTTTGGCCGCATGGACCGTCTTTCTCTTCTTTTTCATGCTTCTACAAGACCCCCTTCAAAGTTTTTAATTTGCAAAATTGAAATACTTTGAATAAGAAGCATGATTATGCGAGAGCTGTATGGATATATTCTGTCCTAGCCGCATGGAATTTTCCAGCCGTATGATTACCTCAGCCGCATAACTCTCTGAGCCGTATAGGCTGTTTTTAGCCGCATGGGCTCCTCGCCATGTCTTCTTGCCACGTGTGCAAATCTTTTGAAAATCTTCTGCATTTAATGCTCTTGATTTGCTGTCAGATCTTAAGAGCCACTTTTTTGGGCCAGGATCCCAAGAGTCAGGGCTATTATTCAGCCGTCTTTTGCCTCGATGACCAAAGAGTCGGTCATTGTGTTGTACGCGGATCGAGGCGTTCCTTCTTTGTCTATAAATAGGAACACTTTCGTTCTGGAGAGTCTTCTTTTCTCTCTCTCGTCTTCGATCTTTTGCTGTTCTAAATTCCTTTCTTTCCCAAGCATCTATGGCTCCCAAGAAGGCTGCTGTGTCGAAGGCTGCGAAGGGCAAGGCGGTTGCTTCTACGGCGACTGCGGCGACGAACGTGGCCGCTCCTCTGCCGGCTGCTGTTTCCTCCGTTCACCCCGACGTTCACCCACCTATTGTTGGTAAGGTCATTGCTTTAGAACCCTAAGTGCCATGGCTCTGCATAATTTATGCACAAGCCGCATGTACAAGGTTCGTCGATATGACCGCATGAGCACTTCGCCCAGGGGGGCCGTATGGGCTTGTCATACTCGATCTGAACCGCATATATATTTTCGGTTTGGGCCGCATGAGCGTAGTTCACTTTTGAACCGCATGAGTTCATCTGCTTGTAGCCGCATGAGTCTATCTGTTCAGGGCCGCATGAGTCTGCGTGGACTCTGAACCGCATAGTCTCACCTGAAACTGAGCCGCATCAGCGTCTAGGATTGTTCGTTGAGTCCACTTGAACCGCATAGGCCCCTCTGAACCTAAACCGCAGAAGCTTTATAAGCTCATCTGAACTTGATTTGCATGGACTCGTCTGACTTGGAGCCGCATAAGGCCGTGATGAACAGAACCGCATGGACTCATCGGGTTCAGAGCCGCATGAGGCTATGACGACCCGAGCCGCATAGAATCTAATGATCTTTCAAGTGCTTTTTGATTTTGACTATCTTCTAATCTTATTTCTTTCTTCTTTCTTCAGTAAATCTGCCAGTAAATCCTGCGGGGGAACTTCTGATTGGCTCGAATCAACTTGCTACGGATGTGCGACGGGACGATTTAGTTCGTCAAGTGTCAGAGCAGCTCCTTGTTGATGAGCCTTTGGAGTGACTAAATGCTATCAGGGTCCAATCTTTCCAATTCCTTAGTGACATGATGAGCTCTGGGACGCCTAATGGGAAGCATCTAAGGCCGGTCTTCCTCTTTGGGGATGCGTTGATCATAAAAAAAACTCCCGAGTGCTGGACGTCTTCGAGAGTTGGGATTTCAATCTGGACGGGATACCGATTCATATCCCCATTATGAAACATCATTTCCCTTTCGCGTGGTTCAACATGATCGTTTTGGACAGGCAGATGACAGACCCCCTCACTCCAACCAGACCGGGGATGTTCGTGGGTAAAATTTGTTATAATAAAACTACTGGGTCAGTACGCGCAATCAAGGATCCGGCCAGTCGATCTGTGATGGGGTTAGTTCCGGGTACCTTCATCAACACACCCGGTCCTAACTTCTCATTTTCTCAGGCTGATACCTTCCTGAGCCAGCTTGCCCAAAAAGGGTCCTATCCTGTTGGCAGATTGGCACTGGTGGGCTGGCTACTTCCCATTCCCCCGTGGGCTAACCTGACCTCGTGGATTCTGCAGAAATACAAGGCATTTTTGCGAGAAGTCAATCTTTATGATGCTATCCGGGGTACCAGCCACGGATTGCCCATTAATAAGCCGCTGTTCATGGCCCTTCTGGAGATGTATAACCATCGGACATGAACTTTCTTCACACATGTAGGGGAGTTGGGGCTCGCCCTTCATGAGATGTATGATGTCTCCAAGCTTTCCTGGGGAGACGAGCCCTTCGAGGTGTACACTCCAACGAATGAGGAGTTCCAGGATCTAGATCGACGATTCCCAGGCTTCGTCGCTGTGTACCAAGAACTGTTATGCCACCATAGTACCTGTCATCAAACGGCTATCAAGAAAAATGATAGCTCGGAAGGGGACACTCTCCATACCAACTCTTGGGTCTCTTATCTTTTTAAATTCAGTGCTGCTGGCCAAGTTACTTCCCGAGATCGTCAAACTCCTAGGGAAGTAGAAAGCTTGGTGTCGACTGCTAGGAGGTCGAAGTCTAAGGGCGATAAGTTTGGGAGCCAGATTGACTCCTTCAGCTATTTTTATTATGGTACTCGACGGCTGTCAGAGAAGGCACTCTTGGCAGGTTTTTTAATGGTGTGGCTGCGCAATTGTGTGGTCTCAGGCGGGGCAGGTTCCATCGAGAGGATCGGCCGTCACTTTATTCTTCCCGCCATAAAGTTGGCCTTTGGGGTCAGGCTGGCTCTTCTTCCTGCTATGGTGTGCAGCATTCATCATGGTCTTCGCGCCTTTTCGTCCAAGGTCATTGCTCGTGACGTGGTGATGGACTTTGAACATATAGAGCTGCCTTATCATTACCTGCTGGGGTGGCTGCTGTTGCATTATCAGTCTTTGATGAGGCCTGGGACGGGAGACGGCGTTACGGACGACGACGCTTTTCTTTTCAGGTATCACCATCAGCCTTGGGAATATAGTACCATGCCGGCGTGTCGGAGGATGCTGGCGAGGGTGGACGGATATGATTTCTTCGTGTCCGTTTCCCGTTTTACCGACCAGGAAGTGAGGAGTATCCATGTTGATGGCGTTGGATCTCCTCATTTCTTACCTGAGAAGATGCGTTTCTGGCTGCATAACATTCGCCCGACGCATTTAGTTTATCGTAATCGCAACACTGTGTACTTGGAGCCCTACTTGCCCAGTAGGTTTGCCCGTCAATTTGGGTATAGTCAACTATTCCTTAGGCGTCCCAGTTCCTGCCTGGGATTTAAGGGTGGCATTCTTGATGGCATCAGGGCATGGAGCTATTATGACACTTGTCATACTCGAACTAGTTTCTCAGTTCCTGCAGCAAACATGATGGAGGAAATCTTGCATATGGCGGCTTTATATCATGTCACGGCAAACCATCCTCCTATCGATTTTGACCCGAGGACTAGCTTCATCGTGGGCACTCGTTTGGCGGAGAAGGCTACGGTGTCGAGGTCAAAGAAGAAAGGGGCGAATAGGGTTCCCACGCCCGATTTTGAGTCCTTCGACACAGTTGAGGAAAATAACGAGCGGGACGACGAGGATTCTCTCTCTTCTGATGGTGAAGCAGCGGCGGATCAGCCGCCCATCATGGCAGATGAGATGATGACGGATCAACCGTCGGTTGTATTAGATGAGGTGGTAGATCAGTTGCCATCTGTATCGGAGGTGGTAAGGGTAGAACCACCGCCTGCCGTGCCTGGTCCCTCGCGTAAGCGAAGCAGGCGTGAGTCGACTAGCGGAGGAGTAGCCTTTTTTGTAAAGAGAGCTGCGGTCAGACCTCATATGCTACTTATTACGGAGAAGGGTGAAGATGCTGACGATGTTCCGGAGGTAAGACTATGTTGGCACCATCTCCTTGTTGTGGTTTTCTTTCTCTTGGAGATACGAGCTAATCATTTTTTTCTTCGTAGGCGTCTGGCGAACCATGCTCTCATGAACAGTCTGCTGCCCCTGGAGTTGATCCTTTCATTGCTGCTTTAATTAGTGGCATGTGTGCGGCGATCCTTTCTGCGGGGGCTCTCTCAGCGGCGGCTGAGGACTCCCAAGTTGCTGAGGCCCCGGTCCGGGGTGACAAAAGTTTTCTCGGGCCTATCTTCGAGATTGCTGAATTTTCACAAAGCGACACCGATCTCGTCGCACCCCCTCCCGAGGGTGCTGGGGCGGAGGAGCCTATCATATTCAACTCGGAGGCTGCTGGTGAAGAGGCTGCGGTGGCTGTAGACGAACCTCAGCCTCTACACTCTTCCGCTGGTAAGATAAGCCAAATATTGACTAGTGAGGGGGCTTATTTGCTCTACCAACATATCCTCTGGGTCAAATCGATTCATGGTTGTCTTTGCCCTACAGGTCCTGACACTTTACCTCCCACAGCGGATGTTCTTGGGGAAGGCTCGGCCTACCACGATCTGGGGGAAAGGAGCGTTTTCTCTCCTTCACCGTCTCATGTCGAGGGGTCTCCCGCCAGCTCCGGGCAGATGGAAATGGAGCTGGCGATGGTCTCCGCCTCATCCTCTGCTGCTTATACGGCTTCGGAGATTGACTTCTCGACCCTGCCGAGCATTCAAGTTCTGCGGGCTGCTGAAGAGGAGTTGGCCGCTGTTCATGCATCCTACCGTACGGAGTTTGTTTCCCTTGTGGCAGGAGCGGCAGATTCTGTTACGTCTTCTTCAGTGTTGCCAGCTACACTCTCGTTGACGTCGGCTTCTTCGGAGGCTCTGGACGAGGTGATGCAGGATGTGGTCGACAGCTTCTACCGCCACTTAAAGAGGGGCGTAGATGCTGCCGTAGAACGGGGGATCCATTTTTCTCTGTCTCTGCGGGGCACTCGGGGTCAGATTGACACTTTAAAGGCTATTCCTGGCGGGGTAGGGTTAGCTGCGCTCCTGGAGCCCAAGTTGGCAGAGGCTGATCAGCTCGTGACCCAATTGCTGGCGATACGGCAGGCTGGCTTGCCTGTCGCGATTGAACGGGAGCGGGGCTTCCTTATTGCTGCTCGGGATAGGATCAAGCTTGCTCGAGATACTGCCGGGCCAGTTGTGAAGGGGGACCTTGACAAGTTTTTTATTTCGTATGACAGGCTGGGTCGTCGAAGTCAAGCTTGTAGGGCTCGGGAAGAGTCTGCTTCTCGTGGAATAGCTGACACGAAGGAGCGAATTCTCGCACTTCAGAGGGAGTTGGCCTTCTTAGAGTCAGAGCTGGGGGCTGCTCGTGCGGAACATGAATCAATCGCTCGGAAGGCCGAGAGGGTTTCCCGATCTTCTGTTAACCTGGAGCTGGCTTTCAAGAAATTCGAAGACAACTGGCAAGCTCATGCTCATCTGGAGGATGCGGCGGTGCTGAGCCAAGAAGCGGAGGGTCGAGCTAAACAGAGGCTTGAGCGATCGGTTGCCTTGCTGACGGACCGTCTCATGGCGTTATGTGCCCCAGAGCAGTAATCAGTCTTCTGTTTTTTTTTTGCTGTCTTTTTTTTTCTTTTTGTCTTCATTTTGTAAGGGATGTGATCCCAAATGATGTAGCACTTTGAATTTTGAATAAATGAGCATGTTTCAACTCATCTTCTCTTTCTTGTACTTGTGGTGTTTGTGGAATTGGACCTACTGGGGGATTATTTGTGGACCTGTTACCCTGGACGTACCTTGGTTTTAGGTACGAGTAACAAGTTTTGGAGAGGAATACCTAGAACAACTTCGCGATAAGACAGCTATAGAAGTTTTTGGTATTCGGGAGAACGCCAGGGAGTAACTGGGCTCCCAGGCATGATAGAGAAGGGATGGGTGTGTACTGGAGACCCAGTACAGCATCTATGGTCGACTGAGGACATTTGTGGTCATCAGAGGACAATTGTGGTCAACAGAGGACATTTGTGGTCAACAGAGGACGTTTATGGTCAACAGAGGACATTTCTGGTCAACAGAGGACATTTGTGGTCGACAGAGGACATTTGTGGTCAACAGAAGACATTTGTGGTCAACAGAGGACATTTGTGGACCTATTATCCTTGTCGTACTCCGGTTGTGGGTACAGATAATAGGTTGAAAGGGAACCGACATACTTACTTAGAGGTAATGAGGACATGGCAAGTATGAAGGTTTCTTCTACGGAGCCTTTCCACTCAGAGGTAATGAGGACATGGTAGGAGTGGGCTCAATGAAGAGGGGGTACATAAAACGACTCAGAGGTAATGAGGACATGGAAGTTTTATGTAGGGGGTGATTTGTTTTTGGCGGAAGTGGAACGACTCAAAGGTAGCATCGACATGGTCATTTTGGAAGTTTGTGGACCCGTTACCCTTTTTTGTGTACTGAGAGTGCGGGTAGTGGATCATGAGGGAGGATCTCTTATAGGAAGAAAGTTCAGAGGTATGATCATACATGACTTACTATCTGAAAGAGTGACCGGGATGTGAGTTCAGGGGCACCAGCGGGTACATGACTCGATATTGTGAAAGTGTGAGTTCAGTGGTACCAGCAGGCACATGACTCGATAATCTTGGATGTTGTGGATGTGAGTTCAGCGGCACGAGAGGGTACATGACTCGGGAATCTAGAGAGTAGTGAGAGTGAGTTCAGCGGTACGAGCGGGTACGTGACTCGTTGATCTGGAAAATGCGAGGATGAGTTCAGAGGTACCAGCGGGCACGTGACTCGAATGATTATAGAATATGGGAATGAGTTCAGAGGTACCAGCAGGTACATGACTCTATGCATGGAACCAGAATGTAAGTTCAGTGGTACGGGGAGGTACATAACTCGAAACTCTGAGATGTCTCGAGGATTTTGTTTCAGACATAATACTTCTTCAGGAACTTGCCGTTGATGGGCAACATGAGCAAATCTCCATTTTGTTTCGCGAGGCGGTAGGCGCCATTGGAGAATACAGCTTCGATGATGAACGTGCCTTCCCATTTTGGTTGGAATTTACCGGCAGTTTTATGCGTCATAACCATCGGTCTCCGAACCGCCAGAACGAGATCGCCCACTTAGAATGTTCTGACCTTGACCCTCTTGTTGAAAGCTCCGGAGATTCTGGCCTGATATAGCTCGATTCGTTGCTGAGCTAACAGGCGTTTCTCGTCCAGGGCCTCCAATTCCTGTAGTCGGCGATGGTGGTTTTTGTCTGTCGTCAGCTGATATGTGAGGGCGACGCGGAGTGAGGGGATTTGAGTCTCTAATGGAAGAACTGCCTCACTCCCGTACACCAGGGAAAATGGTGTATTCCCGGTGGGTGTTCGAACTGTGGTGCGATACGCCCATAAGCATTCGCCGAGCTTCTCGTTCTAGTCGCGCTTGTTAGAGGATACGACTTTCTTGAGAAGCTTGATTATGGTTTTGTTGAATGCTTCTGCTAACCCGTTGGCTGCTGGGTTGTAGGGTGTCGAAGCAATGTTCTGAATTTGGTGCTTGTCGCAGAACCGATAAAATGCGTGGCTTGCGAACTGTGGCCCATTGTCGTGAATGATCCTTCGGGGCAGTCCAAAGCTGTAGATGACATGATGCTTAAGGAGGCTGATCACGTTTGAAGTTTTTACCTCTGCCAATGGGATGACTTCCGCCCATTTAGAGAAGTAATCGGTGATTGCGAGTATAAATCGGTGTCCACTGGACGAAGGTGGGGTGATTGGGCCGACGATGTCCATACCCTATGCTTCAAATGGCCAGGAGGCCACAGTCGGATGTAGGAATTCAGATGGCTGGTGGATGAAGTCGGCGTGGATTTGGCAGGCTTTACACTTTCGTGCATAATCTATTGCGTCTGCAACCATCGTGGGCCAGTAATAGCCCATTCGGCGAAGGCGGTCCTGCAGTTTCGGGCCAGGTTGATGGGCTCCGCAGACACCATCATGGGCCTCGTGTACGGCTTCCTTGGCTTCTGTATTTGATAGACACCGAAGCAGCAACCCATCGTAGGATCGGCGATACAGCATTTTCATCTCCGTATCGTAGAAAAATCTGAGAGAATGTCTTCTGATAGAAGTAGCTTCCTTCGGATTCTCTGGCAGGATATCGTATACTACGAAGTCGATGAACGGCTGTCTCCAGTCTGGTGCTTCGTCGACCACAAGGGCGGAGTAGCTTTCCATGCATTGAACGTTATCCTTAGGACAGACCAGTTCACGGCCTATTATGTCGACCTGATGACGAGCGTAATTTGGCACAGCTAGGGAAGCGGCCAAACCAGCTAGGGCATCAGCCTCAATGTTCTGGAGTCTGGGAATATGTTCTATAAAGAATCCTCCCGGAGACGAGATGATGTCGATTGCTATTCGATGATACGGGATCATGTCTTCGTGGCGGACCTCGTACGTCTCCCGAATCTGATTGACGATTAACTGTGAGTCACCGTATGCTTCAAGATACTCTACCCCCAGCTCCTTCGCAAGCCGGAGGCCAATGACCAAGGCATTGTATTCGGCCACATTATTTGAACAGGGCTCTGGGAGTGAGTAGGCCCGATTGATCACCAAGCCGGAGGGAGAAATCAGCACCACTCCAACTCCAGCGACGATGTTGCCTTTGGGTCCAGTTCTTGAAGCGCCGTCGAAGAACATTCGCCAGATGGCATCATGGGAGACTGCATTTAAACTGGTGACCTCATCCGGTATTTCTTCATATACCCTAGTCATCTCCGAACCTGGATGGGCTGCTAGAAAGTCTGCCAAAGCCTGGCCTTTAACAGCCTTTTGCGGGACGAAGATCATGTGGTATGGTGATAGTAATATCGCCCAGGTAGCAAGGTGAGAGCTGAGTGCCCCAGGTTTGGTCATGAGGACCCTGAGGGGGTTGATTCGCGATATCACGTGGATGGTTTGTCCCGTGACGTAGTGTCGCGTCTTCTGGATTGCGAACACGAGAGCAAGGCATTCCTTCTCTACGACCGTATATCAGTATTCAGGCCCGATCATCTTCCGACTGAGGTAGTATATAGCTTATTCGTGGCCTGCATCATTGTTCTGTGCCAATAGGGCACCAAGAGAATGTTCCATAGCTCGCACATAGAGCAGGAATGGCTTCCCAGTAACGGGAGCTACCGGGACTGGAGGGTTCGACAAATATTCTTTGATGCTGTCGAAAGCGTGCTGGCATTCCTCATCCCATACGAAAGAGACTCCCTTCTTCATGAGATGGGTGAATGGTTGACATCGTCCGGAGAGATTAGAGATGAATCTCCTGATGTAAGCTAGCCTGCCTTGAAGGCCTCGGAGTTCGCGAAGATTTCTCGGGGGACCCATCTCCATGATTGCCTTTGTTTTCTCGGGGTCGATGTGAATGCCCTGAGAAGTGATGACGAAACCCAGGAATTTCCCGCTGGAGACACCCAAGAATGATTTAGTAGGGTTCATCTTTAAGTTGTGTGCTCGCATTAGGTCGAACATTGTCCGGAGATCTTGCAGATGATCTTCCTTCGAACGGCTTTTGACGGCGATGTCGTCGACGTAGCACTCCACTGTCTTGCGCAAGTGGTCTCTAAAGATGACGCTCATAGCTCTCTGGTAAGTGGCGCCAGTATTCCTTAACCCGAAAGGCATAACGGTGTAGCAATATGTACCAATTGGTGTTCGGAATGATGTGTGTTTCTCGTCGTCGATAAACATCTTGATCTGGTTGTATCCTGAGAAGCCATCCATGAAGGACATACGTTCGAAGTCGCAGGTGTTGTCGATCATGATATCCGTGATAGGGAGAGGGAATTCATCTTTAGGGCATGCCTCATTCAGATTTCGGAAGTCAATGTATATTCGGATCTTCCCGTTCTTCTTGAGAACTGGTACGATATTGGCTACCCAGTCTGGATGCTGCTCTTCGCGAATGAAGCCACTGGCTATCAGTTTGTTGACCTCGGCTTCAATAGCATTCATGATATCGAGGCGAAACTGTCGTTGCTGTTGCTTGACAGGTTTTGCATCCGGACGAATATTGAGTTTGTGGAGTGCGATCTCGGGGTCCAATCCTGGCATATCTTCATAGCTCCAGGCGAACACATCGATATACTCTTTGACGAGTTGGAGCAGCGACTCTCGCTCTTCATCTGTCAGACTCTGGCTGATGAAGATTGGTTTCGGGGAGGCTTCATTACCAAGATTAACTTGTATGACCTCATCCTCAGTGGGAGGTTCTCTTTGTTCGAAACGCTTTTCCTATTGTTCATCTAGCTGTTGGGCCCACGGCTCTAGCTCGAGAATTTTCGGAATGTCTTCATCTTCTTCATAAGCGTCGGCGAATGCCATGTTGACTGACAGGACTTGTCTAAATACGTCTCCGATGCTGGTATCTGAGTCAAAAGTTGGTGACCCGGTCGAATGTGAATGCCAGTCGCATTCTTCATCTAAAATTTCAGGGGTCGTCGTGGGTGTCACATACCCTAATCCACATCGAGTCTTGCTATAGTAGTCTCGTGGTTTGCCAGCCGGGACCGGTGGCTTCAAAGGTAATCGTCGTCCAGTACTGTAATTCAAGCCCGACGTCGTTTCCAGATCATACCCCTATTTCTGTATGAGATATTTAGATTGGGGGCTATAAAGATATAGAGGTAGTCTCCCGGCATCTGATCCAAGGTCGACTTCTTCTATGGTAAATGAATGCGGATCGTCCTTCCGGCCGAAGATGATTGGATGGTCCCCTCCCTCGACTATTCGGTAAGCGTCTTCTGCTGGAGTAAGCTGGATTATGGTGTAGATATTTGTCACTTGTGTGTGTAGGTGAGTGCCTATATCGTGTTTCATAGCGTACATTGTACAAAGCTTATTAAGCTCGAGGTAGTTCAAGGATAATCCTTTATTGATAAAGTAAGGTATCTTTTCTAGAGAGATTACATCATCTGTGGAGGGAACATCAGTGTGGGCAGCCACATACTTGGCCAGCTCCGGTTCCTCTTCGACTACCCCCTGTGTGAATGAACACTGAGAGGACGACCTGGGGAGCTTGATCGTCAGCGGTTCAGCTGATGGTGCCGAGCGTGGAGTTGTTGGCAGACTAGCGACCCCCAGTTTGGTACTTGCTGTGGGGCGGGGAGTGGCTGGTTCGCTGGAAGTGTCAGACCTTGCATCGGGGTGACGACCCTTCTTGGGAAGGCGTATCGTCAGTGGCTTGTCGGAGGGATTGAGCTTCTCCATTTGGGGCTGACCGACTCTTGGCAGTCTGATTGTCAGTGGCCCCATTGTGGATCTTGGCACTTGGCCCGACCTTGGCAGCCGGATTATCATCTGCTCTTCTTGTGCCGAGAGGCTGATTGCGTCCTTACGTAGAGTGGCGGTAAGGGGTGCAGACCTGTCCGGTTTACGAGCTTGGAGGTGGATCGTCAGAGGCTCTTCTGAACCTGTGGCTGTCTCGGTACTAGCTTGTACATCTCCTTCACCAAGATGCTTCTTTGATTTTTCGTACAGGCAGGAGTCTGAGTAGTAAGATTCGACCCCTTTGAAGGGATCGATATCAGCAAATTCCATCCTCACGAAGCCGTATTTGTCGACATATTTGAAGCACTGGTGCAGCGTGGAAGGCACGATCATATAATCTTATATCCACGGGCGCCCCAAGAGGATGTTGAAAGAAGTGTCTGCATCTATGACGTAGCAGGTGACTTCGGATTGGAGGTCGCCAATTTGACACTTCAGACGAATCTTCCCAATAGGGTAGCTCCTGCCCGAATTGAAACCACTGATGGCGGTGTTTGTAGGCGTCAGACGGTGCATTGGGATGCGGAGATGATGTAGCAAACCCTTCGGGATGATGCTTATGGAAGAGCCAGGATCAATGTGCATCCGATCCACCTTTACGTCGCCGATGTATCCAGTATAGTATAGTGGGCGATCGTGCAGATTAGTTTTGATGAGCATATCTTGCGGAGTGAAGACAATGTTTGGCATTGTGCCAGTGCAGGCACTATCCTGGAGATCCACAGGTGAGTCCTCCCCGGTGAGGTTGGATTGAGCCAGTAGGCATCGGCATTTTGGAGTGCTTCGCTCAATGCAATACGAACGTCCTTGGAGAGCCTTAGGAGTTCGTACAGTGACAACTTGGCCGGTGTGTTAGCCAATTGCGCTAAGATGTCAAAGTTGTAGGGCCTCTCTAGCACTTGGGCTGCCTCTTTTCGGAGGGATTTGTCGAAGCGAGTCTCCCTCGGCCTAGGCTTGTCGATCGTCGAAGGCTGAGCCGGTCCCGGAGCATCAGTTGTAGTGGGTTGCTGATTTTCAGCTGGATTGTCAACCACAGGTTGGGATTGCGCCCCAGACCGCGTGACGACGGCTGTAGCTTCCTCGATGTCTGCCGAGATTGTGTGGCAGGTCCTGACTTTTCCATTCTTTTTTTTGCAGATAGAAGACGATGTGGGCCGAGTCACTTCCGATACCAAGTCTGGATGGATCCACATGACCTCCCCTCGTGATGTGGTGAGGGGCACTAGACCAGCAGCCCGATCTCGGGGAGGTGGAAGATTGGTAATCTCCATTATCGCCAGAGGGATAGGGACCACCCCGTCTTGAGTTTCCGTCGGAGGGAAGCTGCCGAATTGTACCGACACCATATTGGCTGCCACCGTTACCTCTTCGAAATCGATGGCCAAAGCATTCGAATCGATGAGGTTTTGGATATACCGTTTCAGCTGGTAGCAGTCGTGTGTAGCATGATGGATGTAGCGATGATAATGGCAGTACTTTTGGGTTTTCCATCTCTGCCGGCCGTGGTTCCCGTCTTGGTGGAGGAAGCTGAATTCTGTCCCCTTGTATGAGCATGTCCAAGATGGGCTTGACGTGACCGTCTTCGAAGGAGTAAGTGATTTGCGGCCATTGTTTGTCTGCCGGCTTTGGCTCAAGTTTCTGTGCCGTATCGGTCACCATAGCCTGCTTTTCTCTGCTGTCACGATTGTTGGAGGGGCTACCCCCATTGTCGTTGTTGGTTTTGGGACGCTTGCCCTTGTTCTCTTCCTCCGAGATGTGCAACCCCAGTTGGCGAGCCTTCTTCAACCGTTCTTCGGTACTTGTGGCACTGATGATAAATGCCTTCCAGTCCTTGAATTGACTCTCGCCCATCCAGAGACTGATTGTTGGGAGCAATCTCTTTTGGCAAATTTCAATCAAGGAGGAATCCGGATTACCAGATGGTAACTTCATTGCGGTTTGACGAAACCGCTCAATATAATTCCTCGTCAGCTCTTTCTCTCCTTGGACGACGTCCATGAGGGTAGACATTGTGACGTCTTGTCCTACCTCGTAGAATCTCTCCAAGAACAAGCGCTTGAAGCCAGCGAATGAGTGGATGCAGTTGTCTGGCAGGTTGCGGTACCAGTCGAAGGCGACTCCTTCCAATGCCCCAATGAATAATCGCGTGAGGATAGCATCATCATGGGGAAGATGGTCGATGGTGACCTCGAAGTAAGTGATATATCGACTTGCTGAGGTCTTGCCATCATACGGGTTGATATTGAACGGCTTATATCTTGGTAGGAATAGAACATCCCTCCATTCAGCAGGGTATGGTTGTCGCATTCTGAGGTCTTGAGCGTTTTCTCGGGCGTGGAACATGGCTCTGAGCTCCTGAACCTCTCTTCTTACTTCTCGGGCCTCATCTGTCGTGGTAGGGGCCGTTATTTCGGGAGGATTATTGCCTGGGTTTGGTGCCGCTGAGTTTGAGTCCGCATTGACCGCGGGACCCGTGCTTGTTTGGCCAGGCGTCCTTCCTTGTAGAGTCGAAAGAGCTGCTTTGATTTTATCTACAGACTTGACCAAGGCCTGCAGTATGGCCTCCAAAGTGTCGATGCGTTGGCGATCACTGGAACTACCTTGATTGCTGTCCGTCATGAATATCGTCCTTACATGAGGAGTGATGGAAGGAACGGTGGAGGATGTGCCCTCCGAGTCATACCCATACACCGAGAAGTCATCGGGGTATGTGGGAATGTTCTCTTCGGGTTCGGACTCGGAGGGAATAGTACCCCCAGCTTCGGAGCTTGCTTCGTCTTGAGATTCATGGATGTCCTCGGGGACATCAGCATCTGTTGTACCTGATGGGAGAGTTGTTTCCCCGGGCTCGTCTCCTTGGAACACCGGATTGTCGTAGATGTTCGGAGGAGTGCTACCCCCAGTTCCTACGACCCCCAGCGATGTGGATTATGAATCTTCCATTGTAGCAGATTTTGTTTTTGAACGGGTGTTTTGGAAAACTCCGGTGGCGGCCAACTGTTTAGAAGAAAGCCTTTTGGCTGTAGCGGTTGATATTTTTGGGCTGGAGATACTTGTCTTCTTCCCTCTCCCCTCGGCGGGGTTTTTATGAGTAGAGTTGCAAGAGACAACTGGAGACGCCTCATCCTCTGAGCTCGGGTGCTATAGCCTTTGGAAGACGGACGACCGGCCTTCTTTTTCTGCCACGTTGTTGCAACAGCAGTTGACGATGATCTGGGTGCGGTGACGTCCGTGTGAGGACTCTTTGCACATCGAGACCCCTTCTCTTTCCTTGCGTTTGTGGAGGATAGCCTCACGCAGGTCAGAGGAACCACTTTGTCCTTTCGCCGCCAGGGGCTGGATTCGAGTAGTTCTGTACAACTTTCCATCAGAGGCCCACATGATAATCAGCGGGACGCCCCAATAGTCAGAGGTTGGGGCAGCTGACTGGGCTTGGTGAGCCCGCGTTGCCCTAGACTTCTTCCTTTTTGCACTTGCGGGTGCGTAATAGGAAGAGTCCAAGTTGAATTCCCCGGAGTCTGGCTTATCATCCAGAGAATCATCAGGGTCAGGACCGCATGAGAGAAGGTCGAAGACTGATCGAGAGAAGCGTGGAACAGACGCTATGCGGCTAGGATTGGAAACCGTGTAGGCTGTCTGCATGTGGCTATCTTTAGCTGCTGGATGAGTTGTTCTTGTGCGACTAGGAGTCACGACCGTGCAGGCTGGCCGCATGCGGTTGGCAATTGTGGCCGCATGGGTTTTCTACAAGTGATTGACTTCAGTGATCGCATAAGTTTCATCCATGTGGTTGGCAGCTGTATTCGCATAAGCTATGCGGCTGACAGATGTAGCCGTGTGGATTTCCTTCATGCGGCTGGCGGATATAGTCGCAGGAGCTTTTTCCATACGGCTAGCACCCTTATGCTTCATGCGGCTGGCGGATGTGGCCGCACGAGCTTTCTCCATGCGGCTAGCACCCTTATGCGGCTCGGATCGCATAGAGTTCCTCTTTGCCCCTGCAAGTCCAGCATTATAGTGTTTTCTTCTGTCGGACTTGGGGACAGCAGAGTCGTCTACGGTCTGAAGTGGGGCCGCAGGAGAGTCTTCCTCGCCGTCTTGAGCAACAGAGAGAATCTCTGCAAGAGCTTCAGTAGGAGCGAATGATCTGGGTCTCCACTCCTTACGGGCCTTCTTTGTGCGGGCTCGCTTCTGGACCGGGCCAGTGCTCTTGTCGGAGAGCATTTCTTCAAACGCCTGTTGGTCGAACCGGGCGACCAGCATATGTTGAGTGGAGCCAAGTTTGGCTGCATCCGATTTCGTCACCAACTCCTCAGCCGTGGAGAAATTTGTCCCCAACGGATTCGCCATCGTGTTTGCCATGAAATATAAAAGAGCAGAACAGTTTTATAGGAGGACTGGACTTTTACTTCACGTTACAAACTCGCTTGTACAAAGAAAGCCTAGGGACGAAAACTTTGGTACAGCAATCTAAGTACAATTGTTTATTTTTGATTCTGGGGGGTGATGATAGAGGCTCGGGAAAGCGACGGCAGCTCTGCCTTACTCCTTGGACGATCGGACGTAGCCTTGGCTCATGTGACGAGATGCTTGGCGTTGACGAAGAAATGCTCTTCTTGCTCTCCTCGTATTGCTCTTCTGGCTTCTCTCTCTCTGGATTGATCTCTGTGGATTTTTCTCTCTGATTATTGGGGGAGCGTCTCTCTGTATGTGCGTGTATATTACAAGGGAATGGCACCCTGCTATTTATAATAGTGGGGGGCATCATTAGGGTTTGGATGATTACCCATTCTCAAAGTGGCGCCGGCCTGGTGATTGATCAATCTGGGCCATTAGTCTTGAGTGTGAAGGATCTGGACCATTAATGTGGATTATGCCAAATCTCATCAATAATAAATGTTGATTGCAATAAATCTCCATCATGATGATCTGCTAATGTCCGCAAATCTAAATGAATCAATTTAATTCATTCTCTTGCCACGTGTCCCAAATCATTGGGATCTGACCCAAACTTTGATTATCTTTAGGACACGTGTCCTGTCATCATTGTTGAGCCGCATGAGGAGCGTTCATATTTGGGCCGCATGAAGGTCGTCATGACCGAGCCACATGAAAGATTTCATGACCGAGCCGCATGAATAGTCTCTATACTCGAACCGCATGAAGGTTGTCATGACCGAGCCGTATGAATATGTTCATGACCGAGCCGCATGGGGGTCTTCATGGCAGAGCCGCACGAGAGTCTTCATGGTCGAGCCGCATGGGTTTCTTCATAGCTGAGCCGCATGGGGGACCTTCATGGTTTGAGCTGCATAGATTTCTCTGCACTGGCCGCATGAACTCGTCTAGTCTGGCCGTATGGACCTGCCTCAAAACTTGGTAGACAGCGCCGTATTGGTGAAGATTTTCTTCATTTCCTAAGAAAATTCTGCTTTTCGTGTCAGTCATTATGACAACTTTATGTCAGGTCTGTCATCTGTCAGCCGTCAGAGCATTAAATGCGTCCAGACATTAGGCACAGCTGTTTTGAATGCCACGTGGCCTCTCTCTCTGAGCCGCATTGAGTTTACTCGAACTGCCTGTGTGCTTGAGCCGCATGGGACTCTTGAGCCGCATGGGCCCTCTGAGCCGCATGAGGCTCTTTGGCCGCATGGACCGTCTTTCTCTTCTTTTTTATGCTTCTACAATAGTCTCTTGAAATGTCTGGCATTACGTCTCTTTGAGTGGCCGAGCCCCCGCTCAAAGCAGCCCGTAAGCCCTATGTCTAATTCCGTCTAAGCCGGCCACGGTATTCCCCCCATCGCCCGTGTCGCAGAATCCTTCCTCATGACGGCCACGGTATTCCCCCCATCGCCCGTGCCGTTTGTCCACGACCATTTTGTATTGTCTTGTCATTTTAACTTAACGACTGTCTTTGAGCCATAATGCGTTATCGACCAGGTTGGCGTCCGTGCAGCGCGGGTAGCGAGCCCCGTTGCACGTGTCCGTCATACCTGTCGCTAACGTCTTTCATGTCTTATCTTTTATTCACTCTTTCATTTCTTTCTTTCACTTATTCGTTCATTCATTCGTTGATTCATTCATTCATTCATTCATATATTATGCAACTCCCCGTGCAGGAGTCGCCTTGGCGACCCATCGGTCCCGAAGTCTTTCAATGTTGCTATACTCTACTCGGAATGACTATGTCGATATTCTTCCGTTTTATTGTTGTAACCCATTCATTGTTTTATTGTTGAATGCGAAAGGGACTTGAACGTAAGCTTGTGCCTTTAGCACGAGCGTGGAGAGCGGTGCGAGAGTTCTCACATTTTTCCATGTTCCTTTCTATATTCTATACAAGCATGCAAGATGGGATTATTTCCTTAGCTAGGTGCGTTGAGTCATTCATTTATTAGCATGTGCGGTGTTGACGCCGAGCAATTTTAGCAATAGTGTCCGTATTGTCATGTGTCTAGGCTAAGCAAAGACGGGTTCATTGGAGCCACCCACCTTAGCGATGTTCGCATCGGCCGAGCGATACTCCGAGCGTGCCTTTGAAAGTCTGAGTCTGGATTCATCTTGACGGGCCAACGTAAGCCTCGCATCGATTCTTCATCAGGTCGATGCCAACTCTTCGGGTCGACGGCTCGTTTGAGTTGTTGCACTTGCCGTTTGAATCGGCGTTCCGCTAGGGCGGAGTGGGTCGTTAAAGCCCCCCCAACCCCTACACCACCCCTAACCCTAACCCGAACCCTATCCCCAACCCCTCCCTCACCATCCCCCCTTCCCTCCCAAGCCCCCCGCCCTCACCCCCCAGCCGCCCTCCCCCCTCCCGCCCTTCCCCCCTAACCCGAACCCTAACCCTCCCCTTCCCCCAGCCCTCCCTCCTCACCCCCAGCCGCCCTCACCCCCCTGCCCCACCCCTCCAGCCACCCCCAACCATTCCTCACCCCCAACCACCCGCAACCCCCCTGCCCCTCCCCCCGAGCCACCAGCACCCCCAACCCCCAACAATAAATAGAGAGAGAGAGGGAGTCACGTACCAGAGGAGAGTCGCCGGAGAGAGTGAGAGCGAGAGCGAGAGCGCCGGAGAGAGTGAGAGCGATAGCGCCGGAGGAAGAGAGTGAGAGAGTAAAATGGATGGGGAAAAATGAATCGGGGGGGATTTAATTTAGTTAGAAATTTAGCGACGTTATTATTAACGTCGCTAAATCAGTCGCAATTAGCGACGTTGTAGCGACGTTTCACGACGACTAGCTCACGTAACTAGTATACGTCGTTATCACGTCGCTATTTGCGTCGCTAGTAGCGATGGTTACCGACGTTTCATTTATACGTCGCTAGTGTCCACAATTTAGCGACATTTTTGTAACGTCGCTAAATTTACGTCGCCAATTAAGCAGATTTTAGTAGTCAAGGATCTCCTATAGAACAACATAGGTATTCACAAATGATTGGGTCCCTCATGTACATAACTAACAGGACCAGACCTGACATTACATTTGCTATTGGGAGACTAAGTAGGTATACTAGTAACCCAAATCAATCACATTGGACTGCATTGGACAGAGTATTTAGATATCTTAAGGGAACTCTAGATTATAAACTTCATTATACTAGACACCCTGATATCATAGAAGGTTACTCCGATGCAAATTGGATAACTGATTCACATGATGTGAAATCTACTACTGGATATGTTTTTACCCTAGCAGGAGCTGCAATCTCCTGGGGATCATGTAAACAGACTATCATTGCCAGAAGTACTATGGACTCTGAGATGATAGCTTTAGACACTACCTATACAGAAGCCGAATGGCTGAGAAATCTTATTATGCATATACCTGTTTCTGTTCATCCTATTCCTGTAATTTCTATAAACTGTGATAATAAATCTGTTATAAAACTACTAAAGCATGATTCTGTGAATGCTAAGATGAACATGCACCTGCAGTTGCGCTTCAAGTCAATAAAGAGCTTATTGGACAAATATGTGGTTCTTGACTATATAAAGTCAGAAAAGAACCTTGCAGACCACTTGACGAATGGTCTGTCTAGGACGTTGATCCTAGAATCATCGAGGGGGATGGGGTTAAGCCCATAGTATAGTCACCAGCAGTAGCAACCCAACCGAGTCTGACTGGAGATCCCAAGAAGCCGGTTCAATGGATAGGAACAAGCTGGACTAGGTGACTATTATGGAACACTGACATGAGATTAAATTCTCTTTAAAATAAAAGCCCAGGAGGCTGTACATGTGTACATTCATACCTCATCCCTATGGTGACAGTGTTTCTTTTGTGATATGGATAGGTTGAGTTTAAACTCTTAATAAGTCCAAGCATGATATGCAGGGTTGATTCCTATCACCAACCCTTAAGGACTTACCTATATGAGAGGTCGTGAGGGCCGCGACTATAGGACAGGGCGATCCTAGACAACTCTCATGAATGTGTAAAAGTGCGCATGGCCAATCAAACGCGCCACCCGATAGACCCAAGTACCTCTAGCGTACTATGTGTGCTATAGTCTGAATCTGGTTCAAGAAGACTGATTCAAGGCGTAGTCCATCAAGCTCTTCTTCAGACAAAGACAATAGTCACTACGTGAGATTCAAGGCTGTACCATCTCATTTATGCATAGTATAAAACTGTCCAAAAATTCTCTTA
Organism: Iris pallida; assembly: GCA_029216955.1. Classification (NCBI taxonomy): domain Eukaryota; kingdom Viridiplantae; phylum Streptophyta; class Magnoliopsida; order Asparagales; family Iridaceae; genus Iris; species Iris pallida. The sequence goes on along the minus strand of JANAVB010031614.1, from coordinate 1,062,269 downwards.
TCTTATTCTTCTTCTTTATATTATCTTGGAACTTGACCTTTTGGGGGGGGGAGGTGGATTGTTAGCTGCTGCTCCTATGGTTGAGCAAAAGCTCAAGGTTCCTAAGCTTTAGTCCCACATCGGCCAGTGGGATTCTCTCCACTTTGTATATATTACATTTTCTCCTTTTGCTTCATTAAAAGTTGTGTGTGGGAGCTCCATAGGCCACACGCGCGCGCCGCCGCCGCCGTCCAGCCCGGCTCGGCTCGGTTCGGTTCGGTTCGACGCGCGTAACGGGTGCGGGTACGTGCCCACATCTGCGGGTGCCGAATGTCGATTCGATTTTCTCTTCGGGTTCGGGCTGAGACCCTAAAACCTTTTTGCTCCTCTTTACAATTTTCTGATAGTTACCATTCTTTAATTTTTGTAACGTTTGACACAATTATATTGTCCAGGTTCATTGAACCTCATGTTACACATTTGTTTTATTGTGTAACGTTTGTAACATTTTTTTATTGTCCTTTAATTTTCTGTCCGTTGGAGAGTACCAAACATCCTATATATTGAGATCCTTCTCATTCTTTCTTTTACACAGAAAAAATTCCGAACCTCTCTCTACGAAATTTCTCTTCCGAAACTACACTGTTCTTCGTTGTTGCTCTGGACAGAGCTAAGTCAGGGTCACTCTCTCCGAGTCATGTGCGGCAACGGAATTCCGGTAGAGCAGGAATTTTACCACTAGGGGCGTTCGGATTCAGTCTGCACATAGACCCGAGCTAACTCTTAGGGCAATGCTACGTGCACGACTTCCCCGAAGGCCGGTAACAATCTAATTAATTTTTTTTATTGCAGATTTAAACCGAAGTATTATTGAAGAATTTCCAACAAGTATTTGGTCGATTGTATTGAAATCGAATTTTTCAAATTCCGATCAAATCTAAAACCAAAATTTCAAAAACCAAAATCCGAACCATTCTTCATGGAAACCAAACAAATTAAAACAAACTGAATTAAAATGGTTCAATTTTTGGATTGTTCGATTTAGTTGCTATTATAGCATTTTGATCCGAATTAAAATCGATGGGACCCACATTTTTATATAAGAGAGGACATGACTAAGACACGGGATTTTGGGACAACAGATATGCTTTACTATATCCACTCAGCTAACTTGGCTCTCAAGATCTATTTTTTACTATTCTCATAAAAGAAAATCCAACACATTCTATATTTATTTTTATTACAAATTTGGGCCACAAGATGTATTATTTAGCTCCTTCTCGATTTTTTTCGGTTTCAACCGAAACGAATTAGTTGAAACCGAATAAACCAAAATTATAAAAATCCAAATCGAAACCGGAGGGGCCGGCAAGGTTCGAGCCCCCCAATTGTGTGTGTGAGTGTGATTTCAAAAAAAAAAAAAAAAAAAAAAAAATCGAAACCGAACCAAAGTTAGTCACAACCAAAATCAAACCGAACCGAACCGAACCGAACCGAACATAATAAACGTTTTGGTTTATTCGGTTAGGCTATGTCTATTGTTTAATGGATCCGGTCCAAAGTTAGGATGGGTGTCAAATTATATTAAAAATTATAATGTTTATACACGTGTTTATTGTATTTTAAAATTGCGGCTAAAGTTGAGCTAGTTGTAAAATTATCAAAGTTAGACTTCAAAACACATACATAGAATTGTTACTTTCAAACTATACACATTTTTAATCAAAATCTATGTATAAATTAAGGGTATTTACATAATTTCATAAGTCTTATTCGATTTTCGATTTTGGACCCAAACCGAATAAGGAATTCTAATATTTTCAAAACCGAACCGAATAATTTATTTCGGTTAGATTCAGTTCAATTTTTGGTCCAAATTAATCGAATAATTCTTACCCCTGCCTCCATCTACTAATGATACTCTTAGGAGTGCTTATCACAAATAATAATAATAAATTTACAAAAGCAACATGTAATAAATATGATAAAAACTCGTCAAAATACACGGCAGGCGGAGATGAGTTACTAGTTGTGAGCACCAGAAACTAGGGGTGAGCATTCGTTTTATTTGATTTCAACCGAGCCAAATTGAAATAGTCAAAACTGAATAAACTGAAATTATAAAAACCTAAACAGAAACCAAAATTAGCCAAACCTGAAACCAAACAGAACTGAACCGAATCGAATTGAATAATCAATTCGATTTATTTGGTTTGTTCGGTTGAAATATTTTTATTGTTTAATATATCGAGACCAAAATTGGATTCGTGGTTAAATTATATTCAAAATGGTAATTTTTATGCACAGATTTGTTGTATTTTAAAGTTTATCCAAAGTTGAACTAACTGTTTCAAAATATATACATAGAAATACAGACATTTTTAATTTGAGAAAATGCATAAATTTGAGAGTATTTACATTGCACAAGTGTTATTTAGTTTTAGTTTTAGGACTGAAGTAGAAATCCAAAATTGAAATCCAATATTTTTTTTTAGTATTTTTAAAATGAAATCAATTTTTTTAAAAAAACTGGAAAAAAAAAAAAAACGGTTCGTCGATCTAAAATCGAATAATGCTCGTCCCTACCAGAACCCTGAGTTGGAGTCGTGTGAATTGTAGAACTGGTTTCATGCTGGCATGAGTTATTAAATGTGACGTGTTATGATTAAATTATTGGAGGTACAATTAAGGAGACTTGAGAAGTCCGTACATTATTATTTTTTCTTTCCCCCACCAACTTGCAATTTTGCTATTATGTTTGAATCCTATAGTTTTGCCAGCACCAGAATCCCAGTCAACAAATTATGTTAAGCGCCAACTTTTAATTAATTTAGTTGGCGTGTCGCCTCTCTGCAAAGCCGATGGAAGAAATTTTATTTCCGAAATTCTTTTTTGATCACAGGAGTGATTGTGTGCGTGTCCGTACGCCAATGTATCACCCTTCCACAAGCCTCCCGTACCACATCCGGTCTATCCATATTTTTCTGCAGCCCTCCTTCAAAGGAGGGACGACACGTAGCCCGTAGGCCATAACTACAGTCCAAATCTGCAGATAATATAGCAGATCATTTTCTTCTGCATTTAGGTCAAAGGTGACTCTTTTGAAATAAAAGAGAGGAGAAGGTGTAGAGTTTTGTATTTTGGTTTTAGTGTTTACATATGGTTATGAGTGATTGTAATTAGACTTGTTCATATTAATTGTATCGATTTTGTGGAAGTTGACTACGAATATAGAAACTAAATTTACAACAACAAAAAACGTTTATATAAAGGACTAAGTATCTTGGAAACTGGATTTGAATTTGATTAATATGACTTAAAAATAAATATATTATTTTCAATCAAAACTCTAATTTGTAACTCGTTTGTTATTTTCTATGAAATGATCTTAAATTTAAGGCTTAATTATTTCAACTTGATATTCTCAGTTATTTTTATTTTTCAACTTGATATCTTAAACTTAAAACTATATAACTTATACCTCAATTATAATTATACAACTTAATATCCTATCATGTTAACTGAAAATGACAAATGATAGATAATACCCTCATTCTATTCCCCTCCCTCTCTCTTCTTGGTAGCTGCGACATAACGTTGGTGGTAGCGACAGTAGTGGACAGGAGAGCAGTGGCGGTGGCGGCAGCGAGGGTGCGACAGTGAACGGGGACAGGGGGTCAGGAGTGCGGGAGGCGTTGCAGCAGCAAGGGTGGCGGAGGGGCGATGTGGCAGCATAGGGTGCCGAGAGGAGAGGTGGTGCAGCTGCAGGAAGGGAGGGGGACGAGGGCAGGGCACAGGGTGGGGGGGAGGATGGGGGTGTATTGACGGAGTAGAGGAACATAGGTAATTTAATTATTATTTAAGTTGTCTAATTTTAAAATTTAAGATATTAAATTAAAAAACTGAAATAATTAATGGTATATTAATTTGAACTCGTATGATATGAAATACAACTCAACAGTATAATTGTACCACACATCTGTCCCGTACGGCACAGTCCTCCATCATGTCGGCAAATTCAGAAACAATAATGCTAAATTTATTACCAAATTTTTATAACTTTCTTACAACCTATTCTATCCCCTTCTAATGGCAGCCAACTATGTAGCAAGTTGTGAAAGGACTGTAACCCTTACATTCTAGTCATAACATTAACATTACTCATTCAGAAAACATTATCCTTTCCCTAAAGCTTGTACTTGGAATGCTTCATGAAATCAACTTGCTATGGTTTGGTAGACAAATTAATTTTTCTTAATTAGTTCTTCCACCCCCTATAACTGCTCATACAGGCCAATCAATCATCTCCAAAGTCATCAAAAATAAAAAAAAATCATCAGACAAGTCAACCATTCTTCACCACATATATATAATTCCGTTCACTCATCCAAATCCAACCCAACTCCAGCTCACACTTCCATTCCAAATGATCAACAAAAGTCTTGCCACCGCCATTGTCACAACGTGCCTAAGCTCATCAAGCTCTCCATTGACTTTGACTTGGCTCTCCCAAGTCTCCTCCCAACTTTCTCCATATAGAGTAAGAACAGAGAGCAGTAGCGACTGACTATAGATCGATGGGGAGGCTGAGCAACGAGCCTGTCATCCAGCACTTCAGCCACCCCCACCCGCTGCGGCTCTCGTCGCTCGACCACCACCACCAGCAGCAGCCGCTGGCGCCGCCAGCGTCGTGCGCGAACTGCATGCTCCCAGCCCGAGGCGGCTACGCCTACGCATGCAGCCCATGCAGCTACGTCCTCCACGTCCAGTGCTCCCAGATGCCCCCCCTCATCCACCACGCCTCCCACCGGGCCCACCCCCTCTCCCTCCTCCCCGTCCCCGCCTACCCGGAGGGCTCCTTCGACTGCGACGCCTGCGCCAGCCCCGGCACCGGCTTCTCCTACCACTGCGCCGCCTGCGGCGTCGACCTCCACACCCTCTGCGCCTCCCTGCCCCTCTCCGTCCCCCCCCACCCCGCCCTCCACCCCCACCCGCTCGCCCTCGCCTTCGCCCCGCCCTACGACAACAAGGCCTTCTCGTGCGACGTCTGCGGCGGCCTCGGCTCCAGCCAGTGGCTCTACCGGTGCGCGCCGTGCGAGTTCGACGCGCACCTCGAGTGCGGGGGCCGGCAGCTGCTGCAGCAGCAGCAGCTGCAGCCGGCCCCCGTGGGGCGGAGCGGGAGCGTCGTGGTGCAGGGGAGCCCGCGGGCCGCGGCGGTGAGCCGCAGCGGCAGCGGGGGGCTGCAGGGGCTCGCCCGGGCCGGGAGCGCGGGCGGGATGGTGAGGCAGATGGTTCAGGGGCTGGTCGGCAGTACGACGCAGCACATCGGGAACAGGTTTGTGCCCGGTTACGTTGGTGACGGCGGCGGCGCTGTAGCGAATGGAGGAGGCAGAGGAGGAGGCAGAGGCCGAGGCCGTGGCAGCGGTTATAATGGTTGGAATGGGAATGGAGGTGGCGGTAGAGGTGGCGGTGGGGGTGGTCCTCCCGGTGCCTGGAATGGCTATGGCGGTGGCAGAGGCCAAGGGGGTGGCTCCGGCGGTCCGGGGGGTGCCGGGAACGATCCGAATGGCGCGCAAGCAAGCTACGATTATGGATACGTCGACAGCGGCGCCGGTGACGTGTCCGGCGGATGGAACGGATACGTAGGTGGTGACGGGGGCGGCAGCGGCGGAGGCAACGGGGATGGAGTTGATTATGGTTCTGTTGTTGATGCAGTTGCTGGAGTGGATTATGGTTCTGTCGTTGATGCGGTTGCTGGAGTGGGGAGTGCAGTGCTCAATGCTTTTGGTGGCGGATCAGACGATAACTAGCTGCACTATGGAGGGCATGGCGGAGGCACAGACTTTTTTTTTTTTTTTTTTTTTTTTTGTATTTTAGTTTTCTTTTCTTTGTATTTTGATTTTCTTTTCGCTTTTGTCGTAATGAATTACTATTGTTTAGTACTCATTTACTCATTGTCAAGAAGAGGGTTTTTTTTTTTTTTTTTTTTTTTTTTTCCGTAAATGCTTTGTAGCCCACCGGCTTGAACCACACTTCTGGTCCGCGGGCATGATCCATGTGAGTGATTGTTACTCGTTACTCGTTACTCGTTAGATGATTGGTACATAGTCAAGGTGTTAATTGTATCCGGAGGCCCGCAATCCGAGGACAAATTCTAGGTTCATGTTGGGTCTTTGTTTACGGACGATAGTTCGGTCTGCTCTCAAATCCAAAGTTATCCGGCCGGTCGATGATACATGTCTGATTATAAATTGAGCTAACAAAATCTATTATTTGTGATGAACAATCTTTTATATTTTGTGATAGTGAATCATATTATGATTATGCAAGTACTACACTTAGTCTACATTTACTAGTAGAGTAAAAGCTGTCAAAAAATTTGAAATTAAAAGATAGCTTTGAAAGAAGCACTACCAATTAAAATAAGTCACTTTAGCGATGCCTAAAAACGTCGCTAAAGTGTAAGAAAACGTCACTGTCCTCAAGGATCTTCCGTATAAAACTTTACTTATTCTGCTACTCGTAACTAGATTGAGCTAACAAAATATATTATTTGTGATTAATAATCTTTTTTATTTTGTGATAGTGAATCATATTATGATTATGCAAGTACTATTCTTAATCTTTGTTCTCTAAAGTGTTTAGATCTAAAGCTGTCAAATTTTTGAAAAAGAAAAGATAAATTTGAAAATAAGTTTTGAATGTAAAATAAATTTTTTGAACTTCTAATAAATGGACTAGTAAAAAATAATTACCTTTATCACGACACATTATTTAGATGTAAAATAGATTCTACAAAAATAAATTATTTGTCTAAGACCGTTGAAATTTTCACATACTGGCAATTCAATTGATGGAGCTACAATACAAGTTTTACGTGAATGTGAATATGATATTCACACTAATTTTTTTTTTTTTTTTTTTATTATGCCAGTAGTAACACTTCTTGTATTAGTATTTTAAAATATTAATTTTTGCTTATACTAAAAGGACAACCTTTTCATATAAGCCGTGCTTGTCATATTATTAATTTAAATGTAGAAAAATGTATTAAATTTTTCAATAAATTTAGAAAATAGTAGATCATGTCTAACTAGGTTGAAGATTTTTGCAAGTAGGCGACAAGATTTATATGATTATTATTAATCCATTATTATTATTCAAATTTCTATTAATTAGTAATTTTATTAGTGTTATTATTATTATTAGTATTATTATTATTATCATTATATAGTGTTATTACTATTATCCTTATTGTTATTATTATTATTATTATTATTATTATTATTATTATTATTATTATTATTATTATTATTCATTGGCTATATTGATAGTATATGTATACATTATTATTTTCACTATTATTTTAATTGAACAAAGGTTTTCTAGCAAATTTCAACTTAAATTTTTTAAAAACACTAAAATATTCTTTTTTAATTATAGATGTACATATATTTGACCGGTTATATTTTTAGAAGTATTTTAAATTATGAAATTTAATTTCCACCTTAAACCTATTTACAACTTAGAGTATTTTGACTAATAAGATATAATTTTTAAAATTATTATATATACATATTTTTCAAAGTATTTCCGTAAGTGAATTTTTACAAGTACACATGTTTTAAAGTAATATAAATCTTTTCTAAGAATTTGTATATTTATCTACTCCGTAAATTCTTCCAATTATCCTCATTACTCATGACTAATCATGCTTGCCTATTTTCTCGCGTCCGCGGACCCCTACACATCGACCATGGCTATTAGACAAGACTGGACTTGTCGGATTATCGCACCACCCCAGGCGAGCCACCAGGCAAGACACCTTACCTTTACTGTTTAATTACTTGCTCAATATCATGCATGCTTTTTTTTTCTTTATGTTGTTCTTTTCAAAACTATATATAGATGCAAATTATTATACTTTATGCAATTGGCTTAGAGTTAAGGGACCACCGTATGTTTAGTGCATCTCATAAACTGTCACGATGTGCCACGGATTGTGTGTGAGTTGTGAGTCGCATATAGATGCGGACTTGCGTGCTGACTGATCATTGGTGCGTACAGGCCGTGCGTTAGGATATAACTGCCAATAGATTGTGTAGAAGACTTGGCAGTTATTAAGGATTAAACAGTGTCGTGGAGTCGACACATGTACAGTATCATTGAGGGGAGGGGACAGCTATTAGCGTAGGGGCTACATTTATTTTTACACACATTTTGGGCCGAGGGTGACTCTTATGAGCACTACCTTCTGTCCGGGCCGATAGCGTCTCGTATGAGCGCTACTTGATGGCCACTCTTTATTACTTGCTTGCGTGAATCCGTTACAACCCTGCGTAGAACGTTGTCCTCTAAATTACAATTCACATAGAACGGTTAGGAGCCTTTACTCATGCATACTTTTCTGTTGAGCTTTTATTATTCAGTTTATCGGCATGATATTATGTGTCTTGTTACGTCCCTCTGAGGACCTGGTTATCTCGCTAGGTGTGTGCTCGCAGGTGTTCTAGCCGTGGCCATGATCGTCACTATTGCTTCGAGGATGATTGCACTTTGATTGTCTTCGCTTCGTCCGCCAAATTTATTTTATTTTTCATGTACTTTTCCTTACTTGTTGGTAGTGGATTTGTCTCCGCCCAACTATTGTGTACATAAAAAACTCAAAGTTGCTTTTATTTTATTATTTATCTTTGAGGATGAGATTTAGTGCTTTGGTTGCTGCATTTTACAGCTTATGTATATATACGACGGTCCATATACTTCGTATGTATACAGCTGGCATGTTTACGTTCTAGTCCTACGTATTTTAGGACTGGGGTGTTACAGATGAATAGTACCGCAGAAATGAATAGTGCCGTACGGATGAATAGTCCGCATGGATGCATAGTGCCGCATGAATGAATAGTGTCGTAGAAATGAATAGTGTCGCATGGATGCATAGTGCCACATGGAATAAATAGTACCATAGGAATGAATAGTGCCGCATGGATGAATAGCATCACATGGATGAATAGTGCCCCAGGAATGAATAGTGCTACATGGATGAATAGTACCGCATAGATGCATAGTGCCGCATAGATGAATAGTACAGCAAGAATGAATAGTGCCGCATGGATGCATAGTGCCGCATGAAATGAATAGTACCGCAGAAGGCCGCATAGTGTCGCAGAATGCCGCATAGTGCCGCAAAAGGCTGCATAGTACCGCAGAATGTCGCATAGTGCATATTTTGATATTTTTGGCTGTTTTATGCCCTATTTGGCTGAATTATGGCCAGAATTTTTCCCAACTCCCAACATGAAAGTTGTAAATCTTTGTCTTGGCTTCAAGAATCTTCATGTCTCACTTTAACCAGAATTTATATGTGACTTTGTCACCTTGTGCACCTTGCACCTTGTGCACCTTTTACCTTGCACATTTTCCGTGCGCCGTTTGGGCCACTTCATGACTTATGAGCACTTCATACCCTAAGTGCGTAGTACCTTTTTGTTCTCTTCCATCTTGTGTCTTGATCCTCATTCCTGATCTGACTACCTATGCGTGTGCTGGATAACCCTATGTGTGTACTAAGGTACAATCTGCATGAGCACCGAGGTGCTATCCTATTGCTAAGTGTTCCTACGTGATACCTGCCAGTACCTCCAAGAGTCTAGCATTTACATAGCGAATGGTTGGTATCAATGACGTGGTATGTGTTGTGTGTTACATTACACCAAGAAGGGGGTACATACGTATGACTCTATGAGCCAGTACGGATCCCTTCTTGGGGTACTCGTACAATGTACGACATCTAGAGGAGTGAGCATGTGACCACAACATGTGAACTCCGAGGATAACCTAGAGATTAACTAGGCAACTAACTTGGTAGATGCATTGGGTGTGAAGAATCCCGAGATCGTGCAATACTAGCCACCCCAGGTCCAGTCCTGGCGTGTCGGGTTGGCCGCCACGGATATGGTTTTATTCGCCTTTAGCAGATGACTATCCGACTTCTACGAGCTATGGTTATATATTAGCACGGTAGCCCTCCGGGGGACCGGTACATTGTCACTATTTTAGTTATTTTGTGAATTTTGAATTTATTTTGAATTGTTGAAATGGTGATTGTTATTTTTGACTTTAACTAGTTGAGACTTTAGAGACTAACCTAGATGTTGACCCTAGCTATGGTGACTTGATTAGCATGGTGAGGCCCTAGTCTAACTTAAGTCAACCTAAGTTAGTCATTTAGAAAT